>CAWUFW010015462.1:0-359806 GCA_963921515.1 Calotriton arnoldi
AAGCGCACAACGAGCACCCACCACACCCATGTGTCCGCCATAGCTGCACTAACCGACAAGTAACAGGTAAGTGGCAGGAACACAAAGTGCAGTGGGTGGGAGGGTGGACAGCCCAAGTACAACACACACCAGGCCCCTAGTCCCACAGCACAGCAAGGAGGAGCATCCCCCACACCCCACAGCCACGTGTCAGCCACCGCAGTGCACACCGACAGCCGAAAGGTAGACATCACGGTCCACAACAATCGGTGTCAGTGGGTGTCCAGCCACCACCACGACCCACAACACCCCCCACCCCCACAGACCTGCAACATGGAGCACCCCCGCTTAGAACCATGTGGCATCCAGTACAGTGCACGCCCGAACAACCTGCAGGTGGGAAACTGGACAGGGCTGGATTACTGGAGGCATGAGGACCGTAACACGACCAACACATGGGACATGTCACGTAGCAGACGAACACGCAGCACCGCCCACCGTCACGAACAAGTGAACAATGTGCACACGGACATGAACCACAGACTCACACCTCACATGACCCATCACAGACACAGCAACACCCAAGGAGCCACGTCTGCATGCACAAGCCACACTGAATATAGTACCACACGGCAGCCACTGTGCAACTCATCACACACAACCGAAACACCATTGAAGTCCTGTCCATGTAGCCCCTACTGCCTGTCAACCACACACCCCACAACTACGCCTATGTAAGACAAACAACACTAGACGCAACAGAGCGGAACAACATAAATGCACACGAACACCACTGAACCCATCAAACACACAGACACACCATGCACATACAACATACCATCCATCCCATCCGTCAGCCCCAGTCTCATGAAAGGCATGTCATCCGCACAGCTGCCACACATACAGCAGTCACGCTAAGATACATGCCCATGACCAACCATGTGCCAGAAGTCAATGAAGCGCACGCCACACTGTGAGCAACAACACACAACATGGGCCACACCCCCGAGCACTGCAGTGATGCACATGGCACAGGGCAGCACGCACACCAAGGAGATGGGACAACTGCAATACGTTGGCTGGCACACAACCATCACTCACTCATAACGATGCGTCCAATGCCATGTCCAGTAATCACAACAGACAGCAAATATGCAGGCCATGTCAGGCATGCACACACCTCAGACCATGCACTGTCATGCTGCCACAACACATGTCACGTTCGGCACCCATGGCTCACAGCATGTACCCCAAAAGCATATTCCCTCCCAAATGCGAATCTGGGGCATGGCCCCCATGTTGCCATATGCGTTCCTAAGCGTTCCATTTGAACCCCAAAAGCATATTCCATCCCAAATGCGAATCTGGGGCATGGCCCCCATGTTGCCATATGCGTTCCTAAGCGTTCCATTTGAACCCCAAAAGCATATTCCATCCCAAATGCGAATCTGGGGCATGGCCCCCATGTTGCCATATGCGTTCCTAAGCGTCCCATTTGAACACCAAAAGCAAAGTACAAACCAGACCCAGGATGGGCCAGGAGCCCGCATACACCAGAGTCACAATAAGTAGGGGCACAGCAACACACCCATCGGCATGGCCAATCCGTCCCATGCCACATGTGCACAGCACACAGTCCCATTGCCAAGCACACACAACTACAAATGGTACAGCCACACACACGCCTCCGGGAAACCCATGTACGAGATTGCACGAACTGTTAATGTCAGACGACAAATACATACTTCGCCAGGTGCAACACAATAACAAATCTCATTCTCTCCACAGGTGACGAACTGCTGGATGCTGGGGATGGAGACAGCAGCCAGCACAGCCAGCCTACAAGCCCCCAACGAGGACACACGGATGTGGAGGATCTGTCCTCCTCTTCGGACACGGACCACCAAGCAGGCCCATCTGGTGTGGCAGGGCCCAGCCGCTCCCCAGGACCCCTCCTACCCACCAACCCATCATCCAGGGCTGCTGAACATTCCCAGCCCCCTGCTGCCACTGTCGTTGCGGCCACACCCACGGACATTGCGGCCACACCCACGGTCATTGCGGCCACACCCACGGTCATTGCGGCCACTACCACTGCCGCAACCGCCACCATCGCCGCACCGACCACCACCGCCGCCACCACCACCACGTCTTCGCTGGCACCAGCCCCAGCGCAGGTGGTGGCCCGGCCGACTGGATCCACCCTGGGAGCCACAGCGAGGACCGTGGTGAGCAATGTGGCTAGTGGGCAGGCCGGTGGCAGCAGTACCGGTAGGAGGAGCAGGGTCAGGGAAACGCAAGTCTCCCCTGGGAGCCATGCCCTGCCTCAAATGGCCAGAGTCCTTGGGGCCTATGAAGAGGCCCAAGGACAATGGGCCAGGTCTGCTTCAGACACGCGGGAGGTGCTGGGGGTGCTGAGGTCCATGGACGCCCGTATGGGCCAACTCGTGGACCTCATGGGCCAGCTGGTGGTGAGGTCACAGCCAGGGACAGCAGCTCCACCACCGCCACCACCTGCCGGGGCGCAGGGTCGTGCAGCTGTGTCCAGTTCCCCTGCGTCCACAGCCAGTGAGCACACCTCAACCACCAGCAGGTCGCAAGCAGGCACCCCCTCGCAAACGTGGAAGGGGCCGTCCGAAGTGGAAACAGATCTCACGGGAGGACTTCGCACGCTCCAGACGCAAGTGAGGCAGCCAGCCAGCCCTCCTTGACCACCCACTGCATTGACTTGGACTACGATCCCACTCCACACAGCCATCTGGATGGCATGTGTCTGTTGGACCATGGACATAGAACCAGTGGGTACACCCTGAGCATCACGCAGCCATGACCGACAGCTCATTGTCACTGCACGCACCACTTTTGTCATCACCTTACACACAATCACATGTCACAGTTTGAAATAAATGCACCTCTTACACAAACTGCTGTTTGTGCCCTGTGTTTTATTTGTACGGAATACAACGGCCACCTTGGGCGGAAAGGCACCTGATGCGTGGCATGGCAATGGAACCGGAGGGCCTGTAGGGACCTAGGGGTGGGAGACAGAACAGGAGCACATTCAATGAGTGTGTCACACACCCATCACACAGTACATGTCAACAACTACAAGCAATGTACACACATCGCACAGAGCAATAGGGCACAATGCCACAGCCACCAACAGTGGCATACTACCCTGGCCATGGAGCGTTGACACACAGCACGCAGTGAACAAACGGCCACCCTGACACAGCACACACACACCTGCACAGATACAGCCACATCAGCCGTCGTACATGGACACTCACCGTCAAGTGAAGTAGTGGGCGATGAGCTGCTGCCGCACATTACCAGCTTCCTCCTCTCCGCTGTCCTCCTCACTCGAGCTGTCCTGGTCTGCGGGCTGGGGCCCTGGTTGATCTCCGTCATCCACGATGAGGGGGATCTGCTTCCGAATGGCCAGATTGTGCAGCATGCAGCACGCCACCACTATCTGGCACACCTTCTGTGGGGAGTACGCCAGCGCACCTCCGGTGCGGTCCAGGCACCTGAACCTGGACTTGAGGAGGCCAAAGGTACGCTCGACCACACGTCTGGTCCTCCCATGTGCCTCATTGTAGCGATCGTCTGCTGGGGTGCGAGGATTCCTCAATGGACTGAGCAGCCATGCCCCATTCGGGTACGCAGAGTCACCTGGGTGTGAGGGACACAGAGAACCGTTGCTATTCCAACTGGACAGGGGACAGCATCGCACAACCAGCACGCTACACCACTCCACATACTCACCGACAATACAGCCACGATCCTGTTGCAGATTGGACATCAGTCGTGGCAAGATGCTGTTGCGCATTATGTGTGCGTCATGGGCCGAGCCTGGGAACTTTGCACACACGTGGGTGATCACCATGTCCGCAAGGCACACCACTTGCACATTCAGGGAGTGCGTGTGCTTCCTGTTGCGGTACAGGTGCTCAGTGGCCTGTGGTGGAACAAGGCCAACATGTGTGCAGTCAATGGCTCCAACGACGTGTGGGATTCTGCCAAGGGCATAGAATGCACCCTTCACTGCCGCCAATTCACGAGCCCTGGGGAAGCGGATGTACCTGTTTCGGTACAGCATCATGGCTGCCAGTACATCCCTCAGCACCTTGCTGAACATGGGCTGGGACATCCCTCCTCCACTGCCCACTGTGTGCTGGAATGACCCAGTGGCGAAGAAATGCATGGCGGCCATCACCTTAGCCGTGGGGGTGACAGCTGTCGGATACACCCTGCGGGGACGGAGATGGGGTTCCAACATGGCACACAGTCGATGCAGGGTTGGCCTGTCCAGCCGAAACTTCCTAATGACCTCTGTATCGTCCATGTCCGCCAGCAATTGGTATGGGCGGTCAATGTTCGGTCTCCGCCTAGGGAAAATGGCAGTGGACACATGTCAAAGCAACACAACACATAGCAATTTCGCATACACATCACTGACATGACTGAGCAAGCACATGAGCCACAGCCCAGCTGTCAAGCTGGGACGGCACGGCCACAATACACTTACACAGGTCTCCCAACAATGGCAATGGCTAGTGATACAAACCACTGCCATGTGCATGCACATGGGGATCTAGGCCCCAATGACTTGCGGGCGTGCTGATGGGGACTGACTGCATATTCGTCAAGCGGCAACGCCACGGCAACATGAATGTCTGCTGAGCATGGAACTGCTTCCGAGGCTGGATGAGTATGGCACACGACGACGACGATGTGGGCACAGGCTGAGCGGCCAAAACAAGTGGGACCTGTGGCACGAGGGGATATGAGACAGTAGTAGGTGTCAGCACTGCACCCTATGTACAGCACTGTACGGATCACACCTCCCGAAACATTGACAGGTGTCCACATTGACAGCCCCATGCCAAGACGGCTGTGTGCTTGCAGTCACACGTCACAGGTGAGAGGTTACATTGCACGTGCCAGGTGGCAGACGTACATAGTGGGAGCTGGCATGTGTGTGCATGTGTCTCCTGTTCAGGATCCACCAGATGGGCGCTGACTCTGTACTGACCATTGGACACAGCATGTTCCGTGGAAGGCTTGTGTGTGTGGGATGGTGGCACTGGATGTGCCTCCGTTGGGTGGGGGGCCATGCACAGGGCGGGTACGTCGATGATTGCGCATTGTTGGTCACGGTGGGTGCACCCACTAAGATGTGTTGCCCTGTGTTCAATTCCTATGTCCGCATGATGATGGACTGTAGATGTGGGCAGACTACACATTGGTCGATGTGCTGTCTATATGCATGTGCCTTCACACCAGGCACAGCTGCCCCTGCACATGTGACCCCTGCTGGACTCGCTGCTGGGTCTGTGGAGCTGATGCACCTTCTGTGCGTGGGGCGGACAGCTCTCCTCACTTCCCTCATTGCGCATGTCATGACTTTGCCGCAGGTGACATGGATCATGGAGGGCCCACATGTACGCGTGGGTAGGCTACACATGATTGTTCACTGGTCGCCACCCCCAGTCAGTGTTTCGAATGGGAAGGTTGTCGTGCTGGTGGTATGTTCGATGTGGCGGATGGGCGGGCCTAGGTGCGGGCTTACATTCCGGACATGGGGGGTAGTTGGATTGGCGACTAGTTGCAGTACACACGGGACACGTCTCTTCCTTTCCACATCTGGGTCATCCCTTGTACTCACTGACAGTGATACAGTCATCTTCGCCCCAGCCCTCATGTCCTCCCCTCGCTCCCCCAATATGCATGTGCACCTGCGAGGCTAGCGCTTGCACAGGCAGCCCCAAGCTCGCACCAGAGAGGGCAAGGAGTGTATGTGTGGGTCCAGTTGCACGAGTGGGCTGTCTCAGGGTATGATGTGTTGCGGGACGCCGTCCACCTGCGTGGTGCCCCAAATGGAGACCCGGCCTGCATGGACTATGCATCACAGTCTTCGCCTTCCGGATCCGCCACCTGCGACACCCAGTGGCTGTGGCTGCCCTTGCGGCCAGGCCGCGTCCGTCTGTGACTGATGGCCCACACATTCACTCTTTGGCCTCTCTGGGGAGGGCTCGGGGTGGTGGCGCACGCGCTTGCACTTAGTCGCAATGGCATGTGGCGTGGTTGGTATAATGGGCAATGGATGGGATGGTGCGAGCCACCTCCCGTGACGTCAGTGCTGCTCGTGCTGTGGTGCGTCCCCCTACACTTCCATTTGACTTGTGCCATGCTAGACGTTGAGGTTCTATTGCCTGCGTGATATGACCAGGAGGAGCGCGAGGAGACCTCTCACACACCATGCTCCACTGCCATCCCGTGCCCTGTATCGCCTGTGCGGATTGACTATGTTGGGGTTACACCTGGTCGACTGGGGCTGTGTGTGCCTTGTCAAGGGGCATGGCGGGCGCACAACAGGATCCAGCTTGTCCACAGAGGGTGGGCTGAGGTGCGCCTGGTACCGCTTTGTACGTGTGCCCGGCTGCTGTGCACACACGTGTTCACTCCCCCGACAGGTGTCCTCTCACAATGCCCAGGGAAGCGGTGGTGTACTGTTCATGACCCCTCCCAACACGGCGTGCTCCAACTTGGCATGTGCGCATCTACCCGTCACACCCACCCACCTGAGCACTGCGTCCATACGACTTCACACGACACATGTGTGTCTTCCACAGTTGTGCTACTCATTTGCGTTGACATCCAATACCAGTGGACTACATGGTCATGTCACGACTGCCGTGTACTTCACATACTCTCATCCTCTCTCATTCGTACTTGTGAAATGAGTCAGCGGAGACAGTTTTGGTTTCAAACATTATATTGAGTCTTCTGTCCTCTGTGATGCAGTATAGTGGACACTACTGGCAGCGGAATACATGTTGAGGATATACTGAGCATGATTGCAAATGGGATAGGGTGTGGGGTTACATGTGATTGGCTGTTGCATGTGGGATGTGGGCTTCAGAGTTACATCTGCTTGGCCAAGGCTGTGCTAATGTACATTTACGTATAGCTGCGGAGCTGCGGACTTTGACACAGACGGTATACATGTAGCCTACCAGACCGCTTGGCATCATGGGCACAGTCCATCTCAGTTCCATGTGACAGGTTTGCTGCGGTTGTTCCTCATGCACGCGTGCATGTGAGATGACATCAGGGCATGTGCTTGCGTGCATGCAGCGGCGTGCCACTTGTTGTTGCAATGTGGTGGTTACTGGACATGTCACAGTCACTGGGGTCGTGTTGTTGTTGTATGCACTTGTCGTCCATGCAAAGGTCCTGGTATGGGATTCCCGGGGCGGGGGTGGGAGGGGTGCAGCACCCACAGACTCCAGGCGACCTATTCATGTCCACTGAGCGGTGTGTGTGTCCATGGGCGCTGGATCCATGTCGTGTCCTGGTTGTTCGTGCAGTTCCGTCCATGTGGGTGCGATACACAGACCCCATGCCACTGCCTCCCACGATGCATGCGGTGTTCCTGGATGTGATGGGGAACAGTGTGCATGTCCCGGTCATATCCGATGTCATGGCGATGTCGTTGATGGTGTGGTAACAGTTGCCGGTCGTTTGGTATGGCTGTTGTGGTGGTGACTGGCCAGTCCGTGCGGAAGCTAAGCATGGGTGCGGGGTTGGACATCATAGGTCAATCGGGGAACCTGCGTTGTGGTCCGACGAATTTACAGGTTGTCAGGTATGCGATGCCGTCCAGCAGGGCTTCCATGTCATTGGTGGTGTACATGTTTGCCAGCCAATGTAGCGGATGGTGGCTGTCAAGGTGTTGTTCGTAAGTTGTCCCTTGGAGGACCATGATGGGGCATGCTGGGTGACATTCGATGTAGCTGTTCTCGATGATCCGTCGTGTGGAGGCACAGTGGTCCCATTTCAGTGCGGGTGCGATGTTGGCCACATACGCCATGCCCCCATAGGCAGAGCAGGCCCTGTCGTGTGCGTCCAGAGGGAGGAGTAGTGGTAGCAGGTCCGCCTTTAGACATGCCGGGTTGGAGAGGCATATCTCCACGGGATGCTGGTAGGGACACCTCCGACAGTAGAAGACGGGCATGACGCAGCTGAACAATGTGATGCGGTAAGTCAGTCGGTAACTTACGTTCAGCAGGGACAGGAGATCGCATCCCAATATATGTATCAGGTTGGTTTTGTACAGCTTGAGCTGTCCGGCGTAGTTGGGTAGGTGTGTTGCGGTTGCCATTTCGCAGCGGTGCGTTGTGGTGGCGTGCTCCGGCTGTGTGTGCAGTCTGCAATGTGCACGCTCCGAGGTTGCTGTGAGCTCTGTGTAGTCGTAGGGAGACAGGACTTGTGTTCTGTTGGCTTGTGCGGAGGACACGGGCCCTCATCCCACATGCTTCTCAGACAGTTCAAGGTCAGTGATGTGTGACTCCTTCCAATTAACTTGCATGTGGCCGACATGGGGAGTGTTTTCTTTTTCTTCCCCGTCCGTTGTGTGCTTCTGTGATATGCGCCATCTGCCCTGTGGTCGGTCTCCTCGGCATGCCTGTGTTGGTCTTTTCTTGGACAATGGCTGTATTCACCGGCTTCTTTCGTAGGGCTGTGGTTTCGGAGTTGGAATGGAAGGTCATTCAGTGCTGTCTGCTCTCCCTTGTGTGGGCGGCAGGCTGCCTTTCCGCTCTGCGTTGGGCCTTGTGTGTGAATGTTATTCTTGGGCCACCTGTTGTCGGTCCCCGGGCTCTTTGGTGTTCCGTTTTATATGTCTTGTTCATATGTGCAGGGTGGTATGGGTGTTTCAGTGTGGTACTGGCGTTCCTCTTCCCGAAGGGGCCCTGCTTCTCCTAGTTGGTGTTGCTGCCGCTGTGTGCTACGCCATGTTTGTTACACTGGGGTGTGTCCTGCTGTTGCGTGACTTCACTGACATGTGTGCGTCGGTTGTGTGGCGTTGGGTGTTGTCCGTGAATTGGGCGTTGGGGACATGTCTGTGGCAGGCCTGTCACGTGTCATGTGCGTTCGGGGTGGGGCTGATGTGTGTGCTGCTTGGTTGTGTCCCTGTGTCTGTGTGCGACGCATGCATGGCGCTGCGGTTGGCCTCTGCGTTGTGCGCATGTGTGGCGGCGTCATCGCCGCTTTGGGGCCGTGACGGGGTCGTTGGTTCCTAGTCCCAGGTGGTGTGTACACATGTGTTACGCGATGTTACGATTTGGCCTGTGTGTCATATGTGGATGCAATGGTGGATGTGTAGTGTACACGCGCTGGTGGGGGTTGTCCGCTTTTTCCGCCCTTGCACTGTGTGCGCTGTTTGCGTGCACTTGTTGTGTGTGTGCCTACCTGCGTCTCCGCGGTACGCTGCGTCCTTGGTGGTGCATCAGCAAGAGCATGGGGAGGGCCTGCAGTGCTGGATTCATGCTCGGGGAGCCGCTCTTCGTTGTCCGTGCTCGGCGTCCGTGTTACCGCTTCGGTTTGTCGTACGGTATCTCTTAGCCGTGGGAGCCGTTTGTTTGCGGCATCGTAATTTATACGCCGGGCGGGACGTGATTTCGTCGGACGGTGTGTGTCAATTGAGCTGCGCCGCTACGTGTACGGGCGCACTTTGATGGCGGACGGTGTTGCTGGCTTGCCGGCGGTGTTTGGCCTACTTTTCGCATCGTAATTGGGCGGGCGTGTGGACTGCTGCGTGCCGGCGGTAACTGGTGGTTTTTGCATCCGCCAGCACGGCGGTTGTGCTTCCGCCCGCCATCGTAATGACCCCCTATATTATGACTGTCGATATTTTGACAATAGATATTTCTTACCTGAATTTCGATATTCTTAACCACTATATTTTGGCAATTCGATATTCTGTCCATTCTATATTTACAACTCGATATTTTGGCAATTCGATATTTACAATTCGATATTATGTCTGTTTACCGTCTAGGCCCTGCAATTAAGCATGTCACACATCTGGCCAGAACATACTCGGATCACTCCCCTGTTAAACTAACACTCACCCCGCTGGGATATGACAAACCACGCTGTAATTGGAGGCTGCAACCCTTATCACTCCTTGACACGGTATTCCATAGTGAGTTAAGGGATGAAATCCAAGATTTTTTCCACAGAAATAGAGGGTTGGTTGACAATGTAGAAATTATCTGGGAAGCCTTCAAGGTTACAATTAGGGGTTTTTGTATTTCCAAAAGCTGTGGGGTGCTACGAGACATACAAGGAACACTCCGCAAACTGGATGCAGAGCTTAAGGCACTAGAAGTACAACTGACTATGGGGGGCGGTAGTGATGTGCAGAATGCAATTCGGGAAAAGCTAACGGAATATACTTCAACGGCAGAACGTGAAACGAAATTTAAAGGGAAATACTGGATAGCCCGACGCTATGGCGAAGGGGAGAGACCGGGTAAGGCCCTAGCAGATACTATACGGCGTCCTCGCTTCTCCAACTCTGTATTGGAAATTGTGGGTCCAGGGGAGATACTGCAACGCGATACCACTGACATACTTACCACTTTCACTGCCCACTATACCGCACTGTACACTTCACAAAGAAGAGACTCCTTTGAATTAGATAGCTTCCTTGGAGATGTGGCAATAGGATGGCTTGGAGACACACAGAGGGAATTTCTTAGTGCCCCATTTGAAATTGATGAAGTACGAGAAGCGATCATGCAGATGCAATCTGGGAAGGCCCCTGGCCTAGATGGACTGCCTGCTGAATTTTATAAAACCTATGTAGATCTGATGGCCCCGATTTTAAAAGAAGTATATGAAGAGTCCTTTGAAATTGGCGTACTCCCCTCCTCCATGAGAGAGGCTCTTATCACCTCCCTCCTTAAACCTGGCAAATCACCTAATCATTGCGACTCTTACAGGCCATTATCCCTCCTAAATTGTGATACAAAAATACTCTGCAAAAATCCTTGCGAATCGCCTGTCTCTCCTTATGGAGAAGTTGGTGCTCCCGGATCAGGCAGGATTTGTCCCAAGCAGAGCAACTACACACAATTTACGTACCCTGTTTTCCATTTTACAAAATGTCGCTCCTGAACTGCCGCTGGTGGCAGTCTTTCTGGACGCCACAAAGGCGTTCGATTCTGTCGAATGGGACTACTTATTGGGTGTGCTGCAGCATATGGGATTTCCCCCTGTGTTTTTGTCTTGGATAAAATTATTATATCAGATGCCTATGGCCAAAGTATTAATCAATGGTTATGTCTCAGATGCATTTTCCATATCTAGAGGCACGAGGCAGGGATGCCCACTCTCACCCCTGCTTTTTGCACTTGCAATTGAGCCATTGGCATCTAAATTGAGGCAACATCACCAAGACAAGGCCCTGAGATGCCATCTGCGACAGATCCTCATATCACTATATGCAGATGATATGACCCTTTATGTGAGAGACCCGGAGAATAATTTAAATCCATTATTACGGGAATTCATAATATTCGGAAAACTTTCTGGAATCCAAATCAATTGGGGGAAGTCGCAAATTTTTCCCCTGACACAAGCAACGCTCTAGGTTTCCCTGGATTTTCCCTTGGAATGGTGTGATTCTGATCTTAGATATCTTGGGATAGTGATAACTAGGGATAGGGAGGAGCTAATGCGCCTTAATTATGGTACACCCTAGATCGCATAGCAGATCGCGTCACGCGATGGATATCGCTGCCGCTATCTCTGGCAGGGCGAGCTGCTCTGATCAAACTGGTAATCCTTCCGCAAATATTATACCTTTTTTTAAATATCCCCTACTATCCTGGTCGCACTTCTTTCAAAAACTCAGATCCGAAATGGTAAGGTTAATTTGGGGAGGCAAGCAGCCACGTTTGCAATGGCAAATACTCACAAAACCATATGCACAAGGGGGCTTTGATATCCCGGATTTTGAATTGTACTATACGTGCGCACAGGCCCATTATGCTTTTTACTGGATTCACCCTCCTAGGTATATGCCACAGATAGCAGCGTAGCACTGGCTGGCGGATCCCATCCCACTGAATGGAGTGCTGTACACACCCCCCCGAACACGAGACATTACACCTACCACAATCACGTGCACAGTAGATGCTTGGCACCGTATCCTACTGCTTCTCCAATGCCCAATGCTATATTCGCCATTACTCCCGCTCTCATACCATCCCCGCCTGCCATTGTTACAAGAAACAGGGTTCCGCAGACTCTGTGAGAGTATGCAAATTGCCACATGGGGAGACCTCTATCAAAATAGGGAGTTCCGATCGTCAGAGTCCCTTTTTCGGGAAGGGCGACCCTCCTCTTTGGACATATTTCTTTATGTCCGCCTCCGTCAGGGTATACGATCAATCACCCCAGAATTCCCCCAAGAACCTACTACACTCGCTCCCCTACATACAATGCTTCGCAATACATCGCCGGGTCATTTGGTTTCCACACTTTATCACACGGTTCATTCTCAACGGTCCGCACCTCCCAGTTCCTCACGTGTGAAGTGGAGTTTGGAACTAGGGCAGGACATAACGGATGAACAGTGGTCGTACTGTTGCCTGCAAACGGAGCAGATTTCTGCTAGTGGTAGATTGCGGGTCACACATTATAAATTCCTACAACGTCTATATTATACTCCTGTCAAAATGTTCCGCTTCAAATTGAAAAGTATGGATTGCTGTGAGAGATGTGGAAGACCAGGTGCAGATTTCTTACACTTGTCATGGGAGTGCCCACGAGTGAGTGAATATTGGGCTCAGGTTTTTGATGCCCTAGATCAAATGGTGCCCATTACTGTGAACCGTTCGCCTCTAATAGCATTGTTGGGATACACTAAATCCATTTCCAGGTCATGTCGCAAATATCTAGCAATAGCATTGTTGTTAGTTAAACGTAGAGTTGCATGCAGGTGGGGTAGGGGGAGGGCGCCAAAATTTAAGGAATGGCTAACTGATCTAGTGTACTGCCAAGATCAACTGACACTGTATGCTGAAACGCTGCCCTGTGCCTCAAGACCAAGGGATATTTGGAGTCCACTGCAGAACTACCTTCTAACACGCACCTCAGACTCTCAAGTGGATTAGCCATGGACACAGCAATAGTGAGAAACAGTATGTTATGTTCAGATATAGCGGTTGCCCTCTCCATTCCATAAATGTCTGATTATTGTACTGTACCCAATGTGAGATGCATAAGGTTTTACCTATACATTATAATGGCCAATGGGGATCTAGGATGAGACATAACAGCACCGGATATGTTCACATGTCTGACAAGGAGTACTGTATATTTTACGCATGACAGACACCGGTCTCTAGGCCGGAGTGGTGCCATCTATGTACCCATATGTTGCAATATGCCTATACTTCACTCAATTAGGCTTTGTGCCATATATGTACCTGTGTGGAGCTGAAGTTACCGCCCCTTTTTTCTTTGTATCACTGTATTATGTCTGCTGAATGTAGCTGTGAATTATACCTGTTATGTATTCATACTTTAAAAAGCACAAAAAAAATAAAAAATAAAAATAATAATAATAATATGCTCAGCGGTGCCACAACATCACTGCCAGCATATCACTGCCCATTTCCAGACTACGGCATAGTGGCATCCTTGACTCTGGCGGAGCCAATGGTCTTGTGGCGGTTCAACCGCCATACTCATAATACCGGGTGCAGACTGCCAGAGTGGCCGTGGTTGGATCGCCACCACGAATATGGCGGTCCTGTGGACCACGGCACTCGTAATTAGACCCTAAGTCTTAGTCGAATGCATGTTTGCCTCAATATTTATTGTGGTATTTCTAGAAATTGCTCACACCTAATTTTTATCACTGTCAGAAGATCAATGTGGCTATGTTAGGTCTCTAAATGGTGATCAGGCCTGGTGTCACCGGAATGCTGTGTGCATCAGGCACTTGTATAGCCTCAGCTTGCTTGCAGTTGCTTCGTTTGAAGGATGGTCACTAGTCCTGTGTCTATAGTGGAGATACACATAAATGCAAACTTTATTCACATTAATGCTTGCTCGGAAAACGAGTGGTGAGCCAGTTTGGAATTTGCCCGGCACGAGACACAGCACCGGCCAGCACGTGAGATATTCTTTTTTCCACTGATCGACTGACAGTGGTTTGTGTAAGGATGATAGATGTAGTCAATCCTCAATTGGTATACTTTAAGATGTGAAACCACTTGACTTTTCCAACAGATGACAGATTTATTCAGTCCTCACTGGGCAAATTCCAGACTTCTTCACCACTCGCTTTCCAAGTTTGCATTTATATGCATTCCCACTATAGATATATGACTAGTGGCCATCCTTCAAACGAAGCAACTGCAAGAGCGCTAAAACTATATAAGGGCCTAATAGACACGGCATTCCGGTGAACCCACACCTGGTCATCTTTTATACATCTAACATAACCACACGGACCTCCTGACGGTGTTTCTTACTTCATCAAGCTGCTTGTAAATTGCATGCGAGGACTGAAATTTAGCTTCCACCTTCAAAAGCAATTCAAACACATATATACTTTACAGTCACCCCTCAATTGTCACAGAAGCCCAATCCAAGACCACATAACAATAGCAAGAATACAAAAGATTTAGAGTCTCATTACGATATCGGTTGGAGTTGCCTCTGACCGACATTGCTATGGAATCGGGACAGACCAACCGCCAGTCGGCGGTCCCAGCTGCATTATTACGATGTGACCACAGATGGTGCGGTCGCAGATTCCCGTTTCTCTATGGAAGCTTGTGCAGCAGTCGGAAACCAGCTGCAGCACAGCTCCCATGGAGAAATGGGAATTTGTGTAAATCCTTGCACCCTATGGCAGGCACCTATTGGTGCCTGCCACACGGGTCAGGGTTTACCCTTACAACTGTATGCCGCGAAGGCAAGGGGGCCCTGCTAGGGGCACCCAAAGTTGCTTTCTGACAGCCTTTCCATGTCGGAAAGGCCGGCATGGAAAGGCTGTCTGAAACCGACATTGTAATCCCGACTGACCGACGGGTTCATTGAGTCCGTCAGAAGCCAGTTGGTCAGACCAGCCGGTTTACACTCCGATCGCGTTCATTGTAATAAGGTGGTTGGACTGTAAACCTTAGATGTTGGTCGGAAAGCCTCCGACCTGCGGTAAGAGGCTTTCTGACCGACATCATAATAGGGCCCATAGTGTTATCTTTCTTCAAAATACATTGCAATATTTATGCCCCCAAATTTTGAGCAATCGTCACAGTGAACATACCAACAGTTAAAATATAAGTTAAAAGACATTTTCTCAATAGCTAAAAAACCGTTGTGTAATCTTCACAGTATGGCGCAACACAATTCAATATAACAAATAAAGAAATATATATAAACATAACAATGACAAAAAGCAGAGAGAAAGACAAAACATACACAATTGTCGAAGTTTTAAAAACTGATCTATTCAATCTGGGGAATAAAATACTTCATGTGGTATCCGCATCACCATCAACTGAGTCCCCAATCCTAACAGATATAGGGGCATATTATCAAGAACGGCGTTAAAATTATCGCCGCTTTAGCGGCAGAAAACTGCCGCTAAAGCGGCAATAATGGCCTTGATAATATGCCTTGGAGAATTTCAATAGAAGCCCATGTTGACACCAGAACATGGGCTTCTATTGGAATTCTCAAGGGCATATTATCAAGCCCATTATCGCCGCTTTAGCGGCAGTTTTCTGCCGGTAAAGCGGCGATAATTTTAACGCCGTTTCTTGATAATATGCCCCTCAGTTTTATAGGTTACGTTGACACGTTTCGGTAGACCAGGCTCATAGGACCCCACCTTCCCCAGGACAGACAAAACGATTCTCCCAAAAATGTATAACACAAAAACTGTAAAAAAAAATGCAAATATCACAATTTGTAGTTTTTCTAAACACGAAGTTAGACAGTGCATATTTTATTGTATTCCATCCAACAACGGTGGTGCTTGCCTGCCATGCTGCCATACTGGATTCCAGCAATTATAGCCCACTTGCATCTTTCATTCCATAATCTAGGTAAACTGGGTATAGGTTGACACCCAGGTCCACACTCCATTCATCTTACATTCATACTGTTGCACTCTCTGTAATTCTCATATTTCCTTCTATGGGAAATACCACCTGGGAATAGGTGGGAAACACAAGCCCACATTCCATAAATCTCCCATTGACACTTTCCCACTCACTCTGATTCTCATGTAAACCATTTCATGTTGTAAACTTACACACTCACCTCCAATTAAAAATACCACCCAAAGGGTTCAACCTGGACCCCGTATGGTAATCCAGGGCCTTCTTAAGATATTCAATATCAAAGGGGGAACACCCTCATTATGATTCAGCAATTTAAAATATAGGAAGCAGCAACTTCTATTATACCTTGGACCCTTCCTCAAGCACTACACATAACCCTATTTGTTGTATATTTTTTACATTTCATATTGTTGAGGAGGGCTCAAATAAAAGCTCACCTTGTGAGATATTAGGACTTCAAATGATCCACAGCCGTTCTTCAAGAGTTCATCGAGAACTTTACACTGTCGGGGGTTCACCCTCATCATGGAAAGGTAATCTAAGGTAAAAGGAAGTACATATTATGACTCAACTCTCATTCATTGCCCAATCATTTCTCACAACCCGCTTTACACTTAATGGAGAGAAACCGTACTCACCCTGTAAGGAGCAGGAACAGTCAGTGATCCAATCAATGTCCTCTGGATAAAAGATAAACTCTGGGGCGCAGGCTTCTTTAGTCTATTACAGGGTGGTTCAAGGGCTTTGGATCCTCCTTACTTTCAAAATTGTCCTTAGCCTATAAGTAAAAATCTCATTTTAAACAGAGAAGGGGGGACAAAACTTCACTCCCGGTATGTTTAATGACCAAAATGCTACACATCTCGTTTGGATAACTGCTGCACATCTTATCTGGTTAACCGTATGTTAATGGTATCACTTAGATGGTGTTCACATCGATAACTTGAATATATAAGCCTATATAAATTGAAGGCTTAGCTGTCTCTGTACTCGTGTTCCTGATTTAAAGACCATGGTTTATACCCCCTGCTACACTAGTCCTCATTCACCACTAACAAGGCATACCTTATTAAGTTCTAAGGAGTCAGTTCGATTCTGACCAGCTCCTCGTGGTGATATCTAAGCTGCCACCCCGCCCACATAGGCAGTTCCTAAACAGGGCTGAGCAGACCTCGGGCAGCCATACTGAAACTCTCTACCTTTTAGTGTTGCATGATCAAACACAGTGAATAATTTCTTGCTACCCTTACCTCCCTGAGCTTTCAGTCATGTGAATATCAGACAGCATTTTCCCCCGAGGACGCCAACTTGTTTCCAACCACACCTCTAAATGCTGTTTCCAGGTCGCACACTGATCATGTGTGTCCCCTGGTCTAATTTGAGGCTTTATTAGGCGCCTAAGTGTTTTGCCTTCAAAGCGGGTGCCATTTTGGAATAGAGTATGTATGGGCCAAATTCTCATTCATGTCCTTTCTAAAAGACTAAAGGATATATGTACCAGAGTTGATGTACAAATATTAGCCATGCTCAAACCCTAAATCGATAAATATTTAAAAGGGTTTTATTGTTACCTATCTTAATATAGCCATCATTTTAATATGCAGTATTGTATATATATTTTGTTGAAAATAAGGGGTAAACTTGTCTCCCTTCTACCGTAGTCAAACATGTGACCACCGCTGTTCCATCAGTGTAGGGTTAAGTGAGTGTTCCCACCAATATAGATGTTCTAATTGGTGATATTAAAGTACTAGATCACTAAGTTATCCACAATTTTCTTTCATTATTTATATCAGAGTGGACATCCCCTCACTCCACTGGATGGTATGTATCGGGTTTTAAAACCAAGGTGCGATTTACATACACCCTCTATTTTAAATAAGTATGTGCCCGCTGTACATTCTAAATGGGTAAGATAAAGGGTCTATTCTTACCCCATTTTAAAGAAATCCCTTAAAGCAATACAGTGATCCCAATACTCCCTATTGTATAAACCCAACCTTCTAGTGTTGAATTTTGAGATAAACCATTGTTCCCTAATCTTTCTTCTCTCATCTATGTTTCCTCCTCTCCTTTTATTTAATGTTTTTTCAAAGACAAACCACCTAATGTCTGTGCATGCCTGACTTTTTTTCGACAAATGTTCGACTATGGGTGCATTCATTTTCTCCGTTCTCACAGCAGATTTGTGTTCACATACCCACAACCTCATCTCTGTACCAGTTTCCCCAACGTATTCAAGGCCACTGGGACATAGTAAAAGATAAATTACATTACTGCTACTGCAGTTGTTCAGCGATTTTGTTGTGACTCTAATCCCTTGATATTCAATGGTTTTTGTCTCTATACATTGATCACAAATACTGCAGCTGCCATATTTGTAATTCCCTGTGGCTTTGCTCATCCCCAGCGTCATTTGGGACTGTTATGGTTCTTCTCTGTAGGTCTGCACTAAGGAATTTTTCAGGTTTTGGTTTCTCTTAAGGGCAAGCAGGAGTTTGCTCAAGTTCACTCTTTGAGGATGTTCCAACTTCTATGAATGACATTTTTAATGTGATTGCTTAAGAGGGAAAAGTGGCTGACAAAGACAATCCTTTCCATGTCTTTCCTCCTCTCAGGTCTTCTAAACATACTTTCTCTATCAGAAAAACTGGCTCTTTTGAAGGAGTGAAAGATGAGCTCGTTAGGGTAACCCCTCTCTCCTAGTTTCTCTTTAAGGTTTATCGAGTGTTTGTAAAAGTCTTCAATAGATGAACAGTTCCTCCAGAGCTGGAGAAATTGTCCAAACGGGATATTGTCCCTCAGGGATTTGGAATGGAAACTCAAATAGTGCAAAAGTGTGGGTTTAGTATAGAGTTTTACCTCTAGATGTTCATCTACCACCTTGATGGAAAAATATCCAAAAAGTCTACCTTAGTATCACTGATGCCAGCTGTAAATGTCAAGTTGGGATTACCAAGGTTCAACCAAGCCAAAAATTCATCCAATAGCTCTCTGGGGCCCTCCCATATGAAAAAGATGTAATCAATGAAACAATACCCACATTTAACATTTTCGTAAAAGGGGGCCATCTCATTATAGATATGCTTGTTCTTAAACTGCCCAACATAGAGACAGGCCAGACTTGGTGCACAGTTGGCCCACATGCTGGTCCCCTTTTGTTGGAGAAACAGATCATTCTTGAATAAAAAGATATTGGGGCATATTAGCAAGAACGGCGTTAAAATTATCGCCGCTTTAGCGGCAGGAAACTGCCGCTAAAGCGGCGATAATGGGCTTGATAATATGCCCTTGAGAATTCCAATAGAAGCCCAGGATCACAGCAGAACATGGGCTTCTATTGGTATTCTCAAGGGCATATTATCAAGCCCATTATCGCCGCTTTAGCTGCAGTTTCCTGCCGCTAAAGCGGCGATAATTTTAACGCCGTTCTTGCTAATATGCCCCATTGTTTTTCAAAACAATCATCACACATTTTAGAATGAAATCTTTATTAACACTCTCTATCTCAGAGTTATGTAGGACCTCCTTATGACTTCTATTGTATCGCTTTTTGGGATATTCGTATATATAACACTTCTATGTCATGCAAGCCAGGATGATGTTTCCTTAAAAGTTTACTACACACGTCTCTTATTGTGGAATCTCATGCCACAGTCTACTGTTGTCTCCTATATTTTCAGTCCTGATGATGACCCTTCTCTAAATAATTGTGTATTTTGCGTCGAAACACCGAAAACTACTACAGCAGATTGTTTTTAAATTGATTTAGGATTTCAGTACTCCCAATGGAGTGTTGGTTTTACATCCAAATGTCCTTATCAGTCACATGCATATACCTGCATTTTGTATAGCACTTGCGCACTATCCATTCACTTTGCCATTTTTTACTGCACCACCGCACCAGTAGGAGCACCTTTTGTAAGATTGGTTTCTCTGAAATAAAGAAATTGAATTCTTGTTGTATACAAGACATTTCTATTATGAATTACTGAATACATTTGTAAATCGCATCATAAACCTTATTTGTGATGGTTTTTGTAAGTATTGCTGTGGAAGTCAAGGGCTACACTTCCCCTATAGGGACGACTTATGTCTTTACTGATTTAGAGTTTGGCAGATGAGACACTCATCACAAACCTGATGTATAGTCTGCCAGCTGTAATACCAGTGCATTATAACCCATCTATGACTTCAGCAGGCATTCCTTTACCATGCCATGCATGCCTTTACCACGCTTGGTAAGTATATAGATATATATTCACTGAAAAAACAAAGGTTAAAGGGACGTTATAGTTAGGTGAAAATTTCAGTCAAAACATACCTTTTTAAATTAACAACTTGTGCCCTAAAGTAACTAGAACTTGCGCCCCTGCCATGCACAGTGTTGTCATCAATTATGTAATTTCAGATGTTACAGTGATGGTATCAATTATGTCATAAAACATGTCAATAATGTAATGTGTGAGATCATAAGCAGCGCATGGCGAGGGCACGAGTTATATTTACTTGAGATAAATATACCTGGTAAATTTTAGTGGTTTTGTTACAGTAAGTTTTAAGTGACATTTTCACCTAAATATAATGTCCCTTTTGTTCGTTTCAGTGAAATTCTATGATTTTTTAAATGTCAAGTAAGATGCCTATTGTGCAGTGTGGCATGAGGTTGGGTACAGGGCATGGCCTCTCCCGGGTAGAGAACTCAACTTAGCTCTCATCCAGCGGGAGCAGTTACAAAATGCTGTTTCCACCAGCAGGAGCAAAGACAAAGTGCTGACTCCTGCCAGCACCCAGTTTGGTGACAGCTGGGGGCTCCTGAAGTCTCCCTTGCTGCCCCCAGTGACCCCTGCAGTGTGAGTGGGGGGCACCCACATACAAAAAACGTATCTGACTCCCACATTGGGAATTGTCTGGGCTCACAGGGGCCCTGGGGTTCCTTCTGCAGCCCCCAACTAAAAAAGGACTTGTGGGTTCCCCGGGTGGGCACCAATTTAATAAAAAATATGCTGGCTTACGTGATTTGTGCTGGCTGAGAAAACATCTGATACTACAACTAAAATAAAACATGTAGGTTTCCCGGGTGGGCACCAGGACACCCACAAAAAGTTTTTTTAACGAAAAGAGCGAATAATAAATTAGCTTATTTATTATTCACTGCTTTTTGAAATAGCACCCCATAATCCCCTGCAATGGCTATTTATACTTGTTTTTAGCTTGGTGGTGCCCCTACAAGAGGCCGGGGCACCACCAAGCATTTTTATAAATGGTGAGGAGGGCTGAAGGAAGCACAGCAGCCTCCTAGCAACATTAAGAAGAAAACAGTAAGGGGCCGATTCCGATTCGGGCCGGAAATCTCTCCGACCGAGCCGGACCCGGAGAGAATTCCGACCGAATCGGACCCATGCAGCCCGACCGAACGAGTACGATGCGTCCGTATGCTATCGTACTCGAGTCGGTCGGACTCCCATTGAAGTCAATGGGAGCCGGTCGTACAACGCGTGACACAGGCTCCCATTGACTCAATGGGTGCGAGGCGAACAAGGGCGCCCCTACAGCGGGTACGCGGCGAAGCGACTCGCGCCGTACACGCACAGGTAGGGGGACCTGTGTGCGACTTCGCGCGGCTCACGCATACAGGGGGGTCCGACACGGACCCCCGAAGTACGGCTCCGACTGCTCTTTCGAGCCGGACGGCGCGTGTCGGTCGGACTGCTCGCGGCACGCATCGTACTTACCCGGCCGGGGAACGTCTCCATTGCGCGTTGCGAGTCGTGTCCTAGCGAGTCGGTCGGTGCGGTTCGACCCGGGAACGAGTCGGTCGGAGCGGTCGGAGCGGTTGGGACGCATGAACGAGTCGGTCGGCGATTTCGCATCGTACTCGCTCGTCCGGACGCGCGTACGGATCGGTCGGGAAATAGGGCTCCGAATCGGATCCGGTTAAGCCGAATCCGATTCGGAGCCCTACCGGCCGAGATCGGAATCGGCCCCTAAGTCTCCTGGGTCATTAAATCCATGAGCCCAGGAGAACTTACCATATTTAAAAAAAATGCTCTGTGCTCTTCAGTTGGAGTGCAAGGCTATTTTGTGGTTGTTTTTATGATTGCCTGTTGTGGGCTAAAACTATTAAAAGAAAGACTCAGAGACATGTCAGTAATAAAAAAAGGAACTGTCGCTGAGTCTTATATTTAAAGTTTTTTAGCTCACAAATTGCAATCATAAACACTATGTTAAAAGAACTACTCAGAGACATGTTGTATTTACATTTCATTATTAAAATGTTATGAACCATTTTTACCATAAGATATATACATATATATTGGTGCACTGCGAGGAGTATAAATTGATGTTGTGGCAGGTAGTGGTTGGGACAACTACATATGCCCTAAACATTTTTTTAAATAAAGTTTGAGTATATAATAATGCAATAATACAAATCTCAAGGTTATATTTGACAACAATTATAAGCCTGCTGGTGTTTACCAAAACAAGTGGTAGAAAACCTCTACTGTATTAGATTGTTAGCATAAGGACATGCCTGTGTGTTTTGTTCGTCATGTTTCAGGATCTGCCCTTTGTTGCGCTTGCAATGACTCATGCCCCATCAGATGCAACCAATCTACTAAAAAGAGTGGCTAGATGATACAACATGTAGAGATTTAGAGAACGTGTCTTAGAGGGTGTTTCTGAGTGGTATATATGCGATGTGTGCCTAACGATGCAGGTATGAGAGAAGGGCAGATAGGGGTGATTGTGGGTTTGCTTTCAGAGAGAGAGAAAGAGAGAGAGAGAAAGTGAGAAAGAAGGGGGAGAGGGGTTTAGAATCCTACCTGGAATTATATTAGTGATGTCAAAAACAGGCAGCCCATATAGTAGGTCTGGGTGCTTTGTGAAGAGGACAGCCTCCTTGAGCAGCGAGAGATGGAGACAGGATCCAGTTGCCCATGCGGAAAGAACTTCAGCCAGCTGAACCCTGAAGAACTTCTCCCTCACCCAGCTACTCTCACCATGCCACTTCTTTTTAACATCCCCCACTGTGTGTGTCTCCTTCCTCAATGCGTTAACAGAGTCTGTCTACTTCTGCCAAAAAGCTGCTTCTGTGTTCCACTGAAGGTGAATTAAGGCAGTCCAATCATTTTTTTGTAATGTTCTATGACACATTTTACCAAAGGGCCTATCTCCGCCTTAGCAAAAAGTATCTTCCTCTTCCTCTTCAGAACTGTGGCTTGTGTCCTTCAGGCAGAATGTGGTGGCTTCAGCATCTGAAAGTTGATCCTATGGTGTTGGCAGTATTTATGTTGTTGGAAGAGAATGGGTGTGCACGATTTGTCTCAGGTGCATAGAATTCTCCTATGCCCTTGTATGTAGAGGTCTCTGCCCCAGTTGTAGAGTCCACACCCAGGTAGGGAGGTCTCCACCCAGACTGTGGAGGACCCAGAAAATGTGCAGAAAGTAACATATGGTTGTAAAATTACTTGTAGTAACTTTAGGGTCATAAATTACATTTATTCTGATTCCATGCCCTAACTGCAGGGAGTGGAGACATGCAAGTATACACGTTGTAGTAAATATACACACATAAATGGTGAATAGCCTAAATAAGTGTAAATTTACATGAGTAGATGTACTCATCTGTAAGGTTACCTTTTTGAGTAGGCCCCATTGATTTTAGATTATGCTGAGTTATCTGTATACTATACATTTTGCAATATAGATGTCACTTTCATAATTTCATTTAAAATATGATATTGAAGCTAATGGTACTGCAATTGGTGTTTAAATATTTCAGTAATGAAAGGTGCTCCTGGATGTGAAGGCTAGGTTTGCAGATCTTGTTTGTGTCTTATATGCATCAGGGTGTAAGGAAGAGAGATCCAAGGTCATTTTTCAGATGAGGCTGCTTCATCAAATTATCAAAATGAATTGAAGGTCTGAAATAAAGCCTGCATGGTCTTCAGAGGGAAAAACGTAATGCTCATTTATAAGCCTTGTCAAAAAAGGAATACAATAATTAACAAAAAAGGGAAAAATTATTTCAGAGCTTCACAGGTTCTCAAATAAATCACACTTCAGTTTTCCAAGGAGAGGATTCTCAGCTACTTCACATTTGCTATTGGGTACTGTTAGACCATGGATCATTGGATTGGTTTTCCTCCTAACATTTTGCCTTCAACCCTCCTGTTTTGCTGACTTTCTTTTTATTGGGTTTAGGACTTTACCACTGCTAACTAGTGATAACGTGTCTGTGCTCTCTCCTTAAAATATGGTAGAAATGGCTTATACCCAATGGGCATATTTAATTTACTTGCAAGTTCCAGGTAAAGTGGCAGCCTGTGTATGCAGTTTGAAACTGCCATTTCGCCTTCGGAAAATAAACCTTTTGCCAGATCGAAACCTTCCTTTTTAATGCATATACTTCACCCCTAGGATAGGGCCTGGACAGCCCAGAAGCATGGTGCAATGTATTTAAACATTAGGACATGTACATTTTAGTTTTACATATCCTGGTAGTGAAAAACTCTTAAATTAGTGTTTCACTACTGCAAAGCCTACCTGCCCCATAGGCTAACATTAGAGTTACCTTAATATTTCCAATAAGTGATATTTCAAAATGAGAGCAGCTAACCAGATCATGTTTGGTGTCTTTGGAATTGTAATGAAAAATCATGGTGAAGTTGGATTTTAAATTAGAATTTTGAAAATGCACTTTTGAAAGTTGGCATTTTTCTGCCTTAGCCATTTAGTGCCTGTAGCCTGTCTCTGGGTCACACGACTAGATGTAGCTGACAGTTGAGCTTTGCCTATTCCTCCTACACAGCCACACACAATAGAGAGGTTAGGGGTGCTTAGATGGGCCATCAGTGTCAGGATGGGAGAACGGAGCTAGGCACAGCCGTACTTACCCTTGAATAGGCTGTGTACTGTCCCCACACAAAGGACTGCATACACACTGTAGTTAGTCTGGAGCCAGGATAGGGAAGGCAGGATGCTTGGGGAACTTCAACAAAGGGAACACTTCTAGAAGCTTCTCCTAACTTCAAAGGAAGGCCCATGTATAAATATTGGACCCCAGACACCAACTCTTCAGTACACTTATTGACCAATGAATAGTCTGCCAGGAAGAAGGATTGCTGTGCTGCTGAAAGGACTGCCACTCTGCTGAACTACTGCTCTGAAGGAATTGCTGTCCTACTGTGCTGACCTGCTGATTGCTGCCCTCTTGTCTGAATGAGAAGGACTGGACCTGCCTCTGTTGAACCCAGGACCCCAAAGTGACTCCACAGGCTAGTCAGCTGGCCTCCTGACGAGAGCCTCAGTGACAGAGGCTCCAACAATCTTGAATGTAGCACCTGGACTCTGCCATCTGTGAGTCCTACCCTGCCAGGTGGTGTCGCCCCAGTCTTGGACCCATGGAAGTGGACCTGAAGGTGCTCTGACAGCCTCTCTGTGGATCCAGCAGATCCGACACATCTCGTCTGCTTTGCGGCGCAAAAGTGAGCAGAACCAATGCATCTCCTCTGCTGAAATGGTTCTCCCAATGCAAAGGACTCCACATTGACCTTGCAGCTCGCATCAGAATCACTGCCTGTGCTAAGCTTTCCCGACACAGGCCCTCACATCGCAAAACTCTCATTGAAGGCAGCCTTGACAATAAGCAGGTTCTCACATCGCAGTCCCAAAGTTCCCCAGAACCGATGCATCGCCTCATCTGTGTGGCGCATCCCCAACACTAGACAGCGCATCACAAGCCCTTGTCGACGAGATCATTGGCGGTGATGCAGGTGCTTGAATTACAGCTCTGCATCTCCTTGGAATCAACGCATCTCCTCAACAGCGCAAGGCATCCTCACTGCTGGATATAGCAACACTTTGCAACCAGGGTGGCCTTGCTTTATAACAGTCAGCCATGGTCGGATCGCGGTCAGCCTAAACTTGCAATTTTGTCCCAGTCCGGGGCAATCTGAAATCCACAGTTGGCGCTTTGTGCTTTTAGGCTCTATTTTCACTAAAATATTTACACTTGCATATCTCTGGTTCTACTGGTTGTTTTTTTTGTGTTTTTGGTCTTGTTTTATTAATTAATATTTGGTCTAGTTTTTTAAACCTGGTGTGGGATCTTTTTGTGGTGTGTTTTCACTTTGTTAATGTTTGTAGTGCTGCACAAATACTTTACACATTGCCTTTGAGTTAAGCCTGACTGCTTTGTGCCATGGTACCAAAGGGTTAAGCGCAGGGTAATGTGGGTTTCCCTGTGCCTCGCCCTCACCAGGATTGTGCTTGCTGTTTGAGTAGGGCTTTACCCCACTCAAACAGTAACCCAATTTCTAGCTAGACTGTTTCTTACAAAAACAGCCAAGGAGAAAAAGGCTGTATGATTTCAGTCTAAAGATTAAAGGTTATAGCCAATCCTTGCATCCCCAGAAAACAGTTAGGGCTACAACACAGGCACCATAACTAGGAATACAATTAAATCCGCATATGAAATACCACTACACTGAATTTCATGAGTCTTACGTAATTCTCCATCCACAGCCTGTACACAGCCTTTTCTACTATCATCAATCTTGTGATTTATTTTCATTGTTAATAAAATGTAGGGGATGACAGTCTACATCATTGGTTTAAAAACGATAAACTAAATGACTGAGGTAGCAATGTACACAAGAGGAGACAGTCTACTATTGTTTAAAATAGCTCTAATTTCCCTACAAAATGAATAATTTCAGAACATTAAACAAAATATGAAACATTAAACAAAATAATAGAAATATGTTTGATAACCATGCTCAAAAACTTAAGTGCTGCTGGACGCAATGCAAACATATGAATCCAGCTGCCTCCAATTTTGCATTTCACGACTAGACCCAAAGATCTAGTGTCAATTCATTTGAGGCACATTATAGATTAGAAGAGTGAATACCTAATAAAAAGATTCTCTCTGCAATCTTGCAGGGACCAGTGTGTGATAGTGAAATTCATCTGTTCACTCCCATTTTTTGAGCTGATATTGATCGCGTCTCTGTGCTCACAAATATCAGTCTTGGTTTTAATGGAAACATTACATATTAATACATGATAATAATCATGATAATAAAAATAATATTATTAACAACAATAATAATACTACCAACAACAATAATAAAACCAATAATAATATTAATAGTAATAATAATTTGATGTTTGAATATCAGCCTTGCAAATTTTTCAAACATGGAATCTCCTCCAACTAGAAAATGATCCATCAATAATGCTAAAACTAGTACTATAAACACATTGTGAATGTTCAATACCACAAAGTTGTGCAGTATCAGCTTTACTTTTCCATCACTTATGGGACACCTTCCTGCACATAAACAATCAATGGCGTTTTGCTGTTTCTATGTGTGCTGCACAACGCAGCACACATGGAAACAGCAAAAACAATGAGAATTTAAACAATGCTCCTCGTTGCACCAGGGTAAGACCGGGTTTTCCTTGGTCTTAATTTTGGCGCTGCCCCATATTTATGCCACCCTTGTAAATATGGGGCAGCATCAAAATCAATGAGTGTTGCGGTGGAACGCCCACCACAGTACCCAAAGCCCGCCCCTTTCACGCTAAGTATAGAGTGAAAGGGTGCCTTATTCACAAGGCGGCATTAAGCCACTTTAAGTGGCTTAACGCCACCTTGTGAATAAGGTGAAGCCCCTATCGCCACCACAACATCGAGAAAAGTGACGCTGTGGTGGTGATAGGGGCTTGTAAATATGCCCCTAAGTATTTAAAAAAAAATTAAGTGAAGAAAACCTAAACAGTTGTCTCTAAAGCAGTGATCTAATATGGCATCATATAAATTGCTCAGAGCCCTAGATACTCCTGCAGATATTTGTCTCGTACAACTGTGCAGTAACGAAGCCCAATAATAAAATTAAGTGTTCGTTGCAGCCCCGCCTAACACAGGCTTTTGGCGTGATGGCCCCATATGAAAGGATTAGTGTTTAATTGAATCCCATCACTATTGCAGTGGGGATGTGGATACAGTAAGCCTGAAATAAAAAAAGAGCTTTAGGCAAGACCATATATTTAAATATGTTAATCTAATTTATATATCCAGCATAAGTTGTATATTAAAGTCATCTAAGATTAGGCACTCAGTCATCTCAGTATTAGGGAATCATTACCAAAATATCAAAGTTGATCTGAAGTTGGCAATTGAATTCAGTTCTACACAGTGCATTTCCCGGTTTTTATCTAAATAAACTAATTCAGAGACCTGAGAGGTTATTGTGTACTTCCCATGATTATTGGCAAATCCTGCTTGCATTGACTCTGGAATTTTGTCACTTGGTTCACATTTTCTTCATATATGTTTGGTTTTGCAGCCCTGATTACAGTTAACTCTGAATTTATGACAACACTAACAGTTACCGCAGATATCTCAGCAGCATACCGAGTCGCTCAATAGTATAATAGAAATGTCAGAAGTCTGTGCAGTACTAAAAAGTATGTCCAACGCTAAGGCTAGTGGGCCAGATGGGAAGCCGGGCGAAGTATATAAGATATTTCAAGAAGAACTACTTCCTTTTTTAACTAAATTGTTTAATCAGATAAAGGATGGGATAGATATCCCTAATAGTTTTAAGGAGTCAGTACTTGTAGTCTTCCTTAAAAAGGATAAAGATCCTCGCGATGCAAATTCCTACCGCCCTATCAGTTTGTTAAATACAGACTACAAACTGTTTATGAAGATCTGGGCTGGAAGGATTGCTCCATGTGCCCAACAAGTAGTTCATACTGATCAAAATGGTTTCCTTCCAGGACGGTTAATGGCCACCAATACATACTTTCTCACGCAAGCAGTCGATTATTTTTCGGTTAATAAAATTAAAGCGGCCATTCTGATGATGGACGCTGCAAAGGCTTTTGATTTGGTAAATTGGTGTGCCTTATTTGCTATTTTGGTTAAGTTTGGTTTTCCCGTTCAGTTGATACATATTTTTTAAAAATTATATAGTCAGGCGGAAGCAAAAATTGTCATCAATGGTGCAGAAGCTGGGAGGGTGATTATCAAACGAGGCACGCGTCAGGGCTGTCCGTTATTCCCCTTTTGTTCTCCCTGTTTATTGAACCCCTCACTGTCAAAATTCGTAATAATTTATTGATCGTGCCCTCTATTGAAAGTATGCCCAAAATCAAGTTGTACGCAGATAATATAATCTTATATCTTAAAGCTGAAGGGTCTAGCATACAGAATGCGATGGATGAAATTCTGAAATTCACGAAGGTAGGGGGATATAAAGTTAACCAAGCAAAAACAGAAATCCTTACATTTAATTCGGTTCCTTCTGATT
This sequence comes from Calotriton arnoldi, assembly GCA_963921515.1. Classification (NCBI taxonomy): domain Eukaryota; kingdom Metazoa; phylum Chordata; class Amphibia; order Caudata; family Salamandridae; genus Calotriton; species Calotriton arnoldi. The sequence continues at coordinate 29,249 of CAWUFW010015462.1, forward strand.
TCCCGGCTTCCTTACATCTTCGACTGCCACATCCACATCCAATCAGATACCTAGGCATTTATGTTACAAATGAGTGCGACCAATTTTTTTCTCTAAATTATACTACTATGCTAGGGAAAGTGAAAAAATTATTAGAAAAGTGGACTTTGCTTAATTTAACATCGATAGGTCGGGTGTCTATGGTTAAAATGTCGGTGCTGCCGTTGTTTCAGTTTCTCTTTAGTAATCTCCCTTGAAAATCCCAAGTGCCTATTTTAAGGAATTGGACGAAATCATTCGGAAGTTTGTGTGGAATAATAAACACCCTAGGGTTAAGCTAGCCACACTACAATTGGATGTAGCATTGGGGGGGTTATGCTCCCACATTTTCTAACTTATTATCAGGCCTCTTTGCTGAATTTGCTATCACTACTAGGAGAGGAAAACTCAGTTTTTGATAAAAAATTTTTAACACAGATGCTGAAGGAAAGCGCCATAAAACTTTCCATCTTTTTACGATCAGCAAGACTCCCCAAAAAGACCAGGTATAAGGTCATTTTGGCATTGGCAGCGAGAATTCTGCTTTTTTATAAATCACAAGATATTCCAGCATATCACGCTTATACCCATATTTAAGATTGTGTAGTTGGAGGTTTAATGCTGCCAAGAGGGCTTTACCAAGTATGGCAAGAATTAGGTTTTGGTCAGCTTGGGGATTTTTATAATCATCAAACGTTAATTACTTGGGAAACGACAAGGCTGAAAGTCGGCAATTTAAATACTGCTTTTTTCTTTGAGCTATCGTCAGCTCGTGAATTTTCTTAAGAACAATTATACCATGCTGAGTGAGGCCGCGCGTCAAATTACTAAGCAAATGTCACATAAAATAGTGGGTGTGGGATTTTGGTATCGGCAGTTACATCAGCAGGCTCCTAGTGAAGAGATTATTATGAAAGAGCTCCAGAAAATCTACTCAGAGACAGGTTGCAAGTTAAATACGAAAGAATGGCGACAGCTTAATGAATTTTCGAATAAAGCATTGCGAGGTGCTAATTTTAAAAGAATGAATTTTTTATCCAGATGGTTATCATATTATACTCCTCTGAGATTGCATAAGATGTTTCCTACTAGTCTGAACCAATGTTTTAGATGTAATAAACAGGATGAAGGAGGATGGGTACACATATTTTAGGAATGTAGCAAATTGCAGCAATTTTGGAAAGATGTTTTTATTATGATTTCTCAATTTCTGTCATCAACTATTGACCCATCGTCTAGACTGGTATTATTTGGTGCATCGCCGGAGGTACAATGCTTTACGAAACATCAACAGTATTTTGTAATAATTTCTATAGCGGTTGCTAGGTCACTTGTTCTGCAAAATTGGAAAACTATTAAACAACCTAGGATTGACCAATGGGTTAGTAAAATGTGCAGGACTTACAGATTCGAGGAGGCCTATGCAAAACGTGTTGGAGCTACGCCAAGATTCAGAGCTATATGGCAAAAATGTAGTATATCTGAGTGAGGGTAGGTTCTAAGACTAAGGGGCCGATTCCGATCTCGGCCGGTAGGGCTCCGAATCGGATTCGGCTTAACCGGATCCGATTCGGAGCCCTATTGCCCGACCGATTTGTACGGGCGTCCGGGCGAGCGAGTACGATGCGAAATCGCCGACCGACTCGTCCGGGCGTCCCGACCGCTCCGACCGACTCGTTCCCGGGTCTAACCGCACCGACCGACTCGCTCGGACTCGACTCGCACCGCGCAATGGAGACGTTCCCCGGCCGGGTAAGTATGATGCGCGCCGCGAGCAGTCCGACCGAGCCGCGCACTCCGGCTCCAAAGAGCAGTCGGAGCTGTACTTTGGGGGTCCGTGGCGGACCCCCTGTACGCGTAGGCCGCGCGAGTCGCAAACACAGGGGGACCCATGGGTCCCCCTACCTGTGCGTGTACGGCGCGAGTCGCTTCACCGCGTACACGCTGTAGGGGCGCCCTTGTCCGCTCTCGCATCCCATTGAGTCAATGGGAGCCCGCGTACGCGTTAGTACGACAGGCTCCCATTGACTTCAATGGGAGTCCGACCGACTCGAGTCCGATGGCATACCTGCGCATCGTACTCGTTCGGTCGGGCTGCACGGGTCCGATTCGGTTGGAAATCTCTCCGGGTCCGGCTCGGTCGGAGAGATTTCCGGCCCGAATCGGAATCGGCCCCTATGTTGTAGTTGGGAACTAATTTTTGCATTTTTTTAAAACCAGACGCTGATAGCCGCACTTGCACTTTAAAGAGTTCGTGGATATTTGTATTGTTGTTGCTACTGGCATGGTTTTAAGTGACATTCTTTTTTTCGAAATATTTGCTCCTAGCTGCACATGCACTTTAAATTGTTGCTGATATTGTCGTGTTATTTGTTTGTTACTACTGTTTAAAATTGAAGTAGGCCAACTATGCAGTAACAGTTGTTAAGGATTATAAGTTATTGTATATTTCTTAAACCCTCAATGTTAATCCAGAGTTCTTATGTTTGTTTCTTATGCATTATTATGTAATGTGTATTGTGTTTTCTCTGCTTTTACCCTGCTCTAATAAAAAAAATTATAAAAAAAAAAAAAACACTAACAGTGTGAGAAAAAGCCTAGAAAGGAGTTTTTAAATTATTATGTACTTCTAACTTTTCAGGCAATATCAGGTTGAAGAGGAAACCCACAGTAGCAAACTCCGAAAGAGAAAAATCACCTAAAAGGACTCTGAAGCAATGACAAGCCAAAATATGTTGTTCCATGAACAATGTGAAAGTTCCTAGGAGTGGTTGACCATCTAAATAACTGCCAAGTCACTATCAAGGCGTGGATGTCTAAGGATTAAGTAATACTCAAACCAAAAAAAAAAAAGAATTGTCTTAATCATACTCAAGATTAAACAAATACATATTCAAGACATGATCTCATTAATGAATCTGACTAGCTTTGCACTCCAAACGACCACCATGGCCCAGTCATTTACCTTCAACATTAACACCTCTCTGGGGTTCGTGCAATAGCACCAAATATTGCTGTTTCCCGTGGATAATTCCATCCCTCTATAATCAGGCTTCAGAACTTCTGTACAAGCTCTGGTTATCATGCACCTTGATGGCTAGTGCTACAACTCCCTGCTCAGCATCAAACATGCAGCAACCTGCTTGGTCTTGGTCCTCTCCAAGTTCAACAAGACCAACTGAGCTCTCAGTCAACACAATCGGCTCCCCTTCTCAACTAGCATTACCGTCACTATGTACAGCTTTACATTCAAAGCACTCTAAATGAAGAATACTTGTTACTGGGAATCCAGTAACAGATTACAAAAGAATCGGGGACAAATCATGCAAAAGGAGAACAACAGATAGCAAGCATTTTGGTTCAAGAATCTGGAGCAAGGACATAGCCCGCCCTCCCCTTCCTCTTCTGCAAGAGAAGCAAAACAACTTCACTTCACTGAACTCTTACCTCGCCATAATATATTGCTACTGACACCCTCTCTCCACCCCTAAACTCTCTAAAATCCCCTTCTACTGTCCACAATCACTTGTTATGGCCTCCTATCTAGTAACTCCACCCCCATAGTTGTACAGTGCTCTATTGATTTGTTAATTAGTTTTCACTCTGTAAATTCAATACATCTAATGCACACCTTACAGGAAGTAAATGTTCTCAAGTCCGTGCCCTACAACAGAGCTGCATATAGTAGCACTGTTAATGATTCCTTTTGAGAGCCGTGCTGCCCTGCATGCCCTGAGTTTTTTTTATCAGTGAGCCCAACAATCATGTGTTGTATCCACATCACTGAGGGATCTCCCACCTTAGTGGACTGCGAACACAGAGCTGTGATCTGACCTTGAGCAGAATGCAAATTTCACTCCAGTTTCGCACAGTGGGTACTGCTCACTCTACCCTGACTTTGATGGATTGGTGATGCTGGCAGCATTGTTTATAGTGAGGGACAGATATTTTGCCCTATTCCTTTATGGCGAGATACCTAACCTCATCCTCCATGTAAAAAGGTCTTCTTTTCTCCCTATTTTGGGACCTTGACATACACATATGTGGGACAAGTGTTAAGGGTGAATATGTACCTCTTTATGTGTGTGGTGCCTGTGCGTGTATTTAATGGGGTGCATAGGAGCAGCAATTTTGTGACCACGTGTACATGCAGTGGCGGCACCTCCACTAATGCAGAGGAGCGTCGCCCCACAAGAAAAATAAAATGATAATAATAATGTTATTATCATTTTATTTTTCACAATTGTGGTGCACTGTAAAGGTGCAGGCGGGGAAAGGGGGGCTGTGCCGGCCGCAGAACAGAGCTGAGGAGTGGAGAGCATACTCTAAAGTGTGCATGACTGTTTGGACAACCATCTCGGGCTGGCCAAACAGCCATGCCCACTTTGCATGTTCCCCACCAGCTGTGCCAGGTTGTAATGCACATATTTTAAAGAAACAAGGGAACCCAAGTAAGGTCTGCCAGGGACCTTGGGAATCGAGCTATTTTTAAGAACAGTGGTCCCTAGGAAAACGACAATAAAGAGGGGGGAATGATTATAGACCCAGTCAGTACTATATTTGTATAACTTGTCCAGTTGGACAGATGTCAGATATTTAATATTTTAAATTCAGATAGGAACAATACAGACAAAACAATTTTGTAAGTGGGACACAAGCCTGCATCCTACTAAACCAAGAGGGACAAACAATAGAAAACACAGAAGGCTCAGGCAAAGCTATAGGTTTGTTAAACACAAACTTTCTCAATGTAACAAACAAATCGCAAGGAACCACCTTTACACATTAAATAACAATTTAGAGCAGTGCATTTTTCTTCCTTCCATGTTTTTATCGCTACTCACACGGTCTCCCTTGCATTAGGGCAAATGTTCAATTGTAATCTACATATGAGTTGCTCACAAACCTTGTTACATGAAACCGACTAGTCCGTATTTTATTCTAATGTTGGTACCTGAACCGGTGCTCCTTTTTAATTATTTGTACTTTCTTTTTCCCCCCTTTTTCTTCTCCCAATTGTACCTCAGTCATTACAGGCAATTACACACAGGCATGGTTATTCTAAATGTCCTGATGATGATCCATTTATTATTTATATGGATCAAAACGCCGTTGACACCCGATACACCTTATATACTGCTCTAAATTGTTATTTAATGTGTAAAGGTGGTTCCTTGCGATTTGTTTGTTACATTGAGAAATTTTGTGTTTAGCAAACCTATAGCTTTGCCTGAGCCTTCTGTGTTTTCTATTGTTTGTCCCTCTTGGTTTAGTAGGATGCAGGCTTGTGTCCCACTTACAAAATTGTTTTGTCTGTTTGTTCCTATCTGAATTTAAAATATTAAATATCTGACCTCTGTCCGGCTGGACAAGTTATACAAATATAGTACTGACTGGGTCTATATTCATTCCCGCCTCTTTATTGTCGTTTTCCTAGGGACCACTGTTCTTAAAAATAGGTTGTAATGCACAGCGTGGTGAGGAACATGCAAAGCCTTCTAGTCCCTGTCTGAGCACCGAACCACGCCGCTCAGACCAATAACAACGCTGCATTACAGCGTTGTGATTGGCTCTGTGGAGGGAGCTTGGGTGCTTCCTGTTCTTGCGTGTGCTGTGGGCGGAGAGGATGAAGGAGAGCCGGTCGCCAGGAAGGTAATTGGGTAATTTTTTCCCCATTCACTTTTTTTAACACCCCCCACCCGATGCACCACTACTCCCCTGTAGCAGCTGCTACTGTGTATATGTGATAACCTAAAATGCTCTGGAGGGTGGTAGTGTCAAGTCTTAGCTTTTACATGTGCCATATTAACTCTACCAGGTTTGTCCCAGCTCCCCCCCTCTTCCTGTGTTATCTGTATCCCTATAACATGGGGCCCGCTGTCTAGGACTCAGTTGTGTGGAGTGAGTTCAAGCTTTTGTATATCAGTATTTCTAGTATGCGATAAGAAACTCATTTGATTTGACAGAAAGCAATAGCATCGAGGCATGTCCGATGTGTACTCATGTTGTAAAGGGATACATGGGCTCGCATATTGAGTTGTTTTTGAACTTTTTATATGCCATTATTTATTTTGAAATCATTTCGCTAAACCTTGATTCATATATTGTCTAAATTAAATATAGTTGAAATTTATTGACAATATATAATATCAAGAAAATCGATCCGGGCCTCGTTTCATCCTTAGGCATGCTCACTCTTCATGTATATAATCTGCACAAACTATCATTTCTAAACATAGTACAGCTTGCAAATATATGTATAGCTAATATAGCCTTATAGCCCGCTGCCAAAGGCTATACCGAGAGCCTATAACATGGTTGAGGGCGTTTAGCAACTGGTAAAGCCAGGGGCAGAAGGGCCATAACGCTATTATAACATTCCACGCACTATAAATTGAAAAGGGAGAAACAGAAAGACAAACATTGGAATGTTGGAGCTTCAGGCTTATGCTAGCCATTATAAGCCTTGATCTACTCCATTGTCTTCAATGTTGCTCTCAACATTCCAATGTTCTAATTTTTTGGGTGCATGTATAAACAATTAATTGCTGTTCTTTGGATCATTGTTTGAAAGAGAATTGGGTTCAATCATGTGATTTCAATATCAAGCTTTTTTAAATTAATTGAATAAAACCCTGACAAAGGGTGCTCGAGGCATTTGAAACACGCCGTGTCGTCGAAGGGGTGTTTTTAAGCTCTAAATCATGCTTCTTAGGAGTGAGACATGCGAGTCCAGGAGCGTAAGACACGCCCCTGCAGCCCTTGCGGTACAGGGAGGCCCACAACCCCTTAAGGGGCCCCCATTTAGCCCAAGGTCTATGGATATATGTGAGACTCATGGGCCCCTCATTGTATTCTGCAGAGGGGCCCCATCATTTTCCTTATGCCACTGCACGACTCTTGCATTTTTACTTGGACGTGCAACAGAAACTACACAACATTTTATTTGGAGTAATATTAATCGAACTGCTTCTATGTGATCTCAAACTGTACTTTTTTGGAGAAGTCAACTCCTACTTTGTTACAACTTTATACTTTGGCCATTCCGTTTCTGTATTACCCAACCCCCTCATTTCACTCCCTCTTATCTCCTGCTCCTAATTTGCATAATGCAATACAAATTCAAAATCACCCTTCTTTTCTTTTTGCAGTTCTGTTAGAGATGGCATATATGCAGAGTTATCTGTAACCAGAGATAAAAAAACAACATATAAGCAAAAAATGTAAACCAATTGACAAGATTCGTCACAGCAACTCTAACGTATTAGATCGCTCTAGTGGCTAAGAAGTATAATAATATTGACTACGAGCTGCAGGCATCAAAGCCAGCAAAGAAAATAATGACCTTTTTTACTCTGCTTTCCATTGCAGGTACTGTTTTCACATAATAGCTTCAAATACTACAAACTAGTTAGCTAGTAAGGTGACAATCTCAACACATACCTCAGTTCACTCTATTACGTAATGATTTCACCTTAAATCACCTCATCTGTGAAAACCGTAGCTTTTACTTTGGAGACTTTTTTTTAATGTGACAGCAAAAATTACTTTGTGATGTTTATACATTTTTCAGCATGCTGCTCCCTGTAGAAATGATTCGCACATTTCCTACAGCGACAGGAGTGAAGGAGCGAGGTTTTAAAAGGAAGAAGGTTTGCTGAGTCGGCTTTTGCACTGCCTTTTTTGTAAAAGGGTTATGCACAGTTTCTACATCCTTGCATCCCGAAAAACGTAGAGGCAGAATTGCATGGCTTATTCCCGTGCCTTGTACAATATAAACGCCCCTCAGGCCTAGCAGCCTCAAAAAAAGTGAGACAGCAGAGCTGTGGAAGGTTTAGACAATATGTCCCTGCATTCAATAAATCAATCCACTTTTCTTACGCCCTGCAAGGTCATTGATGATGCTCTCTGGTTTCCTAGCAACCCACTCTACTAACCTACTTTTGTCCCAATCACTCGAGAATGGCCTTAGTGCTTTTAACTGCTTTTCAATATGTGGAGGGCAGGACCTACTGATGCTGGGTGACCACTCGTGCCAAATTATTTAAGCCTTTTGTTCTAAATTGTGACTTGTTTACAATGGGCACATGTGGAGTCATCATTTTAAAGAGCCGCCGGTAAAAAAACCGAATAAAAACTAGTGTTCGTGACTTAACTTCAGTTCTATTTTGTTAGTTGGGACCACATTTTTGACATACAGATATTGACAGTTTCTTAATGCAATGCTGCTATCATCAACATTTGACTATGGAACACTTAGGCACCTAAGCAATGTAAAGAATGATATTCTTGGCTTATATACTTTGTTATCTAGTTGTCAGACGCGTTTTCTTAACGAGTTCATTTACCCATTTGCTTTTGGCCATTTCCTGTTGTGTTTGAAAGCACTGCGACTTGCACCCAAATTGGAAAAATGTTAGATGCACAGAACAGTTTTCTTTGTTTTTACAAAGTCAGCGTTTCCTTCAATTTAATTACGGAACACTGTTTTGATACATTTATCATTGCTTAATTTGTATGCATGTATTCCAGATTAGTAATTCATGTTCTTATGTATCAAAATAGTTCTCAAGCACCAACGCTCTTCTACGAGCAATTGTACTGAAAAATGTGTTGAAAAAAGTAAACAATTCAATATGCCTAATTAGCGTGCAGGACATTTGTACAAAAATAATGTCACTGATTGAATTTATTTCTCAAGCACAGAACAGGCAATGTTCAGTAACTTAGGACCTGATTTAGATCTTGACGGTCTTACCACCGTCCCTCCACAGTGGCGGTTCCAAGTACTCCGTTGATGGTCTTTCACCTGCCCTGTTTAGATGCATGCAGGCTGAATCCCCACCCAGCAGTGTGTTTACTGTTGTGTAAGCAGTCACAGCTGCCGAAGCAGCGGACTGCAATACTGTTGAATAGTACTCTGTCGCCGTCAGGGTGTCGGGTTCCCGTCGAGCATATTTAGTTTTCACAGTTGTGCTGGCATTGTCCCAGCGGTGGTTCCCTGAAGGACGGAGTCTCTTGCGGTACACGGTAAACAATGCATGCACCATTACTGTGGACATTGGATGAATGCTAGTATAACACACCTGATATCCATTGGCGAATTGAAAATACCTGCATACACACAATAAAACTCACTTCATTTCAGATCATAATCCTTTGCCACTCCACTGCACCACAATTTTGGAAAGGCGACTTTGGTTAGAGAAGTCAGGTTTTTTTTTTCTCCACTTTTCCACTCTCCAGTCCCTTTTTTCTCCTCACATTTACTTTCTTGTCTTGATTTTTTTTTCGTCTTGATTTTTTTTTCCTTTGGCATTATGGTAGGGAGGAAAAATCCACGTTTTACAGAGGGAGAGTTGTCAGTCAAGGTGGAAGAAATCATTAGAGTAGAGCTACAATTGTTTGGAGCCCAAGTCCAAAATACAACCATAGCACAGAAAAGGCAAATGTGGGCCAGAATAGTGTATGCTGTAGCTAACAACCTACACACACAGGAGGAAATTAGGAGGAGGTGGATAACCTGTGGGGGAGAGTGTGTTCCCTGGCCTCCAAATGTCACCTGGAGGCCCAGAGGACAGGTGGTTCTCCCAGGCCCCCATTACAACTTTTTCCCTGAGAAGAGGTCTTGCAGATCCTACATCCTGAAGGCTTGACAGGAATCACTGGGAGAGTGGAGACTGTTAAGTTACACTTTACAAAGTCTCACTAAACATAAATGTTCTGAATGTGTTCAACTCAGCTGTTTTCAAAGTGTTCTGCACATATTTTTTCAAACTTAGAAACCTCAAAGTATCAGTATAAGTTAAGATATGTTAGATTGTTTGTGTGAATGTATTGTGTTGCATCTAAGATTACAGGTTTCAATCTCCATTACATGTCACATTATGGTATGGTGCCTGTAAGAGTTTGAACACCAAATAACAGAATGTGCTTCATATTGTAAAGATCTGGCCCATTTCAACTGCATATTTCAACAGGTATATTCCGCTAACCATTTTGCATCTGTTGAGTAGTTGTCTTTGAAATTACTACAACTACCATGATGCCTTGTTTCTGTTTTGCCAAAAGATGATTGCTATGTTATATTGCTAATTCTCTCTCGTCTAACATATTTCCACATATGCAGTCTTTTAAAAAGTGTTGATGTCATGACTTTCACAAATCAAAGTGTGTTGGCCTAAAAATTGTAAGGTATGTAAATTACTATGCTGAATATAAGTGGTAATTGGAAAAATTGACTCTGCACTGTTCACATGATGTCTAATGCCAAACAGCCATCCAAGTTGTGTAATTGTCTGTTTTGTAGTCAGCTAGGCCTTGGAATGGTCATTTACACATTTCACCTCTCTACTGTGTTGGTTTGAATGGCTGGGAGAGTATGCTTCCTAATCATTTCATTTCATTTATAAACTTTATTCGGTTTTACATTGTAAAAACCATAAAAGTTACAATATATACACATCTCATAAAAGAAGTACATTAAAAATTTGCAATTCATAGCCATAAAAACAAGAAATATGTTTCCACCAAAGGTTACGGATAATATTAACAAATACAATAGATAAATAACATGTATATTTATACACTTAAAAGTGGAAAACACGCATGAGTCATACCTTAAGACTATGAGTACCTCCTCCCCCTAAAATAGCTAGTATTCCAGACAAGCCCTAGTTCTCACCAGAGATTTCAGGTAGCCCACAATAAAAAATATACAATCTGGTTTCAGCAGCTGCAAATACAAAAGTGCTGGGCGAACCTGATTAAAGTTTAGCCTCTTTAAAAGGGGGAGTAAAAAATGTCTCCGAGGTATTTCATAAAATTTGCAGAAGAACATGAAGTGTAGCAGATCCTGTGGAGACACGTTGTCGCAGCCACAAGGTGCTAACACCTGTCCTCTGCTGCACCCTTTCGGAACGGCAATTAACAGATGGAAAAATCGAGGCGAAACCTAGACAGTAAGAATTGCTCATGGGTAGTCAGTGTTCCCAAAAGGTATGGCTCGATCAATGGATGAGTTTTTAGGGTCAGAAATTTGCGGACGCTCGGTTTGCATAATTCCTGTTCATCTCTTTCTAGCTTCCTGATACAACTAAAAGCTTTCTTAATCGATTCCACATCCTTTTTTCTTATGGTGGAGGGTTTTAAAAACAGTTCCGGGCGACCCAACTCTGTAAAACGACCTCTGACATACTTTAACCACGGGATTCTAGACATATGTTCAAGGTTCATACAGTCCATTATAATCTGCTGGGTGAGCTCTAGCTCCTTGTTTGGCCAGCACTTAAGCCAAAACACTAAAGGGCGCAGATCGAGAGTATCACATAAAAATGGAGCCCCCAGTTCTTCATGAGCGACCAGGTTCGATAAACTGGTTGGCATTCCCAGCAGGCGCTTTAAAAAGTTATTCTCTGCCACCTGCAGCGCGTCTGCTGTGGTATACCCCCAGACTTCGCTACCATAACATGCAGATGATACACCTTTGGCCTGATAAATTTTCAGCATGGCTACAATTGGGCGCTTACCCATCTTAGCAGCAAAGCTGAAAATAGTGGCAGTTATTCAAATGAGCTCCCCCTTTTTCTTCTGTATAAGGGGTCCCCACTTTAAGCGATCATCCAACAGGACCCCCAAATATGAGAACACCGACGTTGTGGGGACCTTCGCAGAGCCTACAGAAAAAGAATACTTTTTCGTAGGACGAGCCCCTACCTGCAAGACGTAAGATTTTGCATTATTGATGGCTAAGTCACGGGACCCCATAAAATTCAGGAATGCATCTAGTAGGGACTGGAGTCCCCTTGCGGTTCTTGCTATGAGGACTGCGTCATCCGCATATAGGAGGACGGGAAGACCCCGGCGCCCCACATGCGGAAAGTCGGCCCCCGTAGATACAAGAGCTCCTTCAAGATCATTGATGTTAAGGTTAAACAGGAAGGGGGCCAAAATACAGCCCTGCCTTACCCCTCTTTCGATATTAAATTCCCTGGAAACCCATATCTGATATTCGCCCTAGTGTTCCTATGCAGATCCATTAGAAAGTCCACGATGGAGGCCTCCACCCCCATGGCCCTCATGGACTGCCACAGTTTGACCCGATTGACACAGTCAAACGCGGAAGACAAGTCCATGAAGGCCATGTAGATCGTACCTGGGTGGGCCATTGTGTACTTGCCCAGGATCAGATAGAGGTTTAGGCATTGGGCCACCGTCGACCTCCCAGCACGAAACCCATATTGGGTGTATCAATGATGTTATGCTCCTCTGCCCATGAAGATAGTCTTTGCAATAGTACTCCTCCCACCACCTTTGCTACTGAATCAATGAGAGAAATAGGTCGGTAGCAGTGTGTACTATTTCGATCCCCCTTTTTAAATACTGGCACGATGGTAGAAATGGCCCAGGAATCAGGGCTACCATCCCTGACCACTGCGTTCAGTACAGCCGCCAGGATCGGGGCCCAAAAGGATGGATCCGACTTATAAAGGTCCGGCGGAATTCCGTCCAGTCCAGGAGCCTTGTTGCAAGTTAGGCCAGCAATTCCCGCCTCCACCTCTGTTAGCTCAAAGACCAGACAGTCAGCGTTTGTTGCCCGGGGTAGCTGGTCATGATGACCCATGGAGCCCTTAAACATAGATTGAAAGTGGGCCACCCATTCGTCTTCCGTGATGTGGGAGCCTAGAACGTTACCTGAATCTTCAGTAAACAATGGTCTATTAACGATGCCCCAAAACCGTGTGCCGTTCCTTAAAGTGCTCCCTCCATGCCTCCTCCTTAAGAACTCCCTTACGGGTAGCTAAGACCTGCTTATATTCTGTGCGACATGCGCGTATGTATAGGGGGTCTCTTGGGACAACTTTCAAGGCCTCCTTTAACTTACGTGCTGCCTGGGAGCAGGAAGAATCAAACCATCTTGGGTTTGAGTTGGATACCTTATGAGCTGGAGCCCTCAAAAGTTCCCCTGGTTTACAAGAAATAACACTGAAAGCACTAAGGACATCCCTCAGTAGAATCTCCAGTTGAACACAGAAATCAAGTTCAACTGCACATGAGTCTCTCACCTCCCTGTGGAAAGCATCCGGGTCGATCTGAGACCATTTAAGGCGGCACCCACCATCTGTGTGTCTTGATGTTCCTGGTGCCCTTCCCCTAGGTTTGCTGAATAAAAATGGGCCACAAAAGTATACACAGAGGGGATTGTGATCACTAAAAGCGCTTTCCTTGATGGAAAACCTATGAAAAAGTGACTGAAAGGAGGAGGAGATTAAAATATGGTCTATGAAAGACGCAGTACCTCTCCCTTTAAAGGTGGGAATCAAGGCTTTACAGTTAGGGGCAGAGAGGGACATTAGTGTCAGTAGATCAAATTCATTGACCAGCCATTGATTAGCCATTGATTCATTATTTAGTTCGTCCCCCTGTGTTGAGTGCTCAAAATGAAACCCCCTCATTCTGTGGCATCCCAAATCGGACATCTTCATAATCTTAGGGTCACCACAAGGGTGGGTATTAAAATCTCCCAACACCATCATGGGGCATGAGCCATGATCACAAAACTTCCTTATATAGTGACTCAGCTGGATGATGCTACCTTCCCCCTTTTTGCTATTCGGTAAATTATAGAAATTAATCAGGCTCATTCAATCAATCAATCAATCAATCACAGAATTTGTAGAGCGCACTACTTACCCGCGAGGGTCTCAAGGCTCTGGGGAGAGGGAAGGGGGGGGGTGCTGCTACTGGTCGAACATCCAGGTCTTGAGTAGCCTCCTGAAGGTCAGCAGGTCTTGGGTCTGTCGTAGGCTTAGTGGAAGGGTGTTCCAGGTCTTGGCGGCGAGGTGTGAGAAGGATCTGCCGCCGGTGGTTGTTCTTCGAATGCGAGGGACGGTGGCGAGGGAGAGGTCGGCGGAGCGGAGCTGGCGGTTGGGGACGTAGAAGAAGAGTCGTCTGTTGAGGTAGGCTGGGCCAGTTTTGTGGAGTGCCTTGTGTGCGTGGATGAGGAGTTTGAAGGTGATCCTCCTGTCGACGGGGAGCCAGTGCAGGTTCCTCAGGTGGGGGGTGATGTGGCTGTGGCGTGGTACGTCGAGGATCAGGCGTGCGGAGGCGTTTTGTATGCGTTGCAGTCGCTTGATGAGCTTGGCAGGGGCTCCCGCGTAGAGGGCGTTCCCATAGTCAAGTCTGCTACTGACGAGGGCCTGGGTGACTGTTCTTCTTGTGTCTGTCGAGATCCACCTGTAGATCTTGCGAAGCATGCGGAGGGTGTTGAAGCAGGAGAAGGAGACTGCGTTGACTTGCTTGGCCATGGAGAGCGTTGAGTCGAGGATGACTCCCAGGTTGCGTGCATGGTCGGTGGGTGTCGGGGCTGCTCCCAGCGTCGTTGGCCACCAGGAGTCGTCCCAGGCTCATTATATTGTTCCCCTTCTTAAGTGTAATGGCCTGGAGGCCCTGGCCAAAAAAAGGATGGGTTTTTACCTGCCACTCCACTGTCAGCGAGATATAAGTAACCAAACCTCCTTTGGCTCTGCCACTAGTTGACGGGGAGGCAGGAACAAAATAAGCTTTGAAACCCTCCAAAAACAGATTGCAATCCACCAACCAGGTTTCTTGAAGGCAGATTACTAAGAAATGCCTAACAAACTGTTGCCATACGGGGTCCTGGAACTTGTCTGCCAGGCCTGCTATGTTCCATGATAGAACGTTACTGTCCAAAACATGGGGTGTCACCTCTCTTTGTGTTAAAGGAAGGTGAGCCATCTGCAGTGTCTCTATCTCGGTTGCCAAGGTTGAGTGAGCCCTCTGTTGGTGCATTGGCTCCGCTACGGTCTCGGTAGGGATGTCCAGTCAATCACATTCCTCCAACCCCGATAACAATTTATTAACATTCCAGGTCATCTTATTACTTGCTTATTTGACGTTGTTCTCTTTGAAATTTAAAATAGTTTGGGTAATTTGTTCAATACCACTGAAAGCTATATCATAATATTCTCTACCTTTTTTTCTTTTAGGTGTATACATTCTTTGTCTCAAAAGATTTGGATGTATAATCCACACTTTTACTAATAAAAATATTATTTATTTCTCAATAGGGTCAATAGCCAGAGCACGTGGCCATTCGTCCGCCACTGAAGATACTTCCACTCCAGGCTAGAATTAAGCTTTCAGTGACGACATGTCTGGATGAAGAGGAGCAGCCTGGTCCATCTGGCCAGCCTGGGCAGACGGCTCCAGTGAGTCTCACTCGGCCCACACCTACACCTCCCACCCCAACTGTTAAAACAACACAGCCACCTTCTGTCATTTAAGTCCTTTCTTGCATGTTGCAGAATAACTATGTTAGATATAGGATACACCGTGGCTTTAAAACTGCACTGGCACACATATGTACAATGTACAAGGTTGAATTTTTAATTGTAATTTTATATGCCACTTCGGTGAGGCTGTCTGAATATGTTAACTGTATAAGGTTTTAGGTATTGCAGCCCTCTTTTGTAGATATTGGAAGCCAGAAACACCCAGATTGGTTTCGCATGCAAAAACACCACGGTCATCAGTCCGACAGCTACATCTAGCTGCTGCAAGCATCCGTGCACATCGCCGCACGTCACTTAGACATCGGACGTACCGGTCAATTCTCTTCATGTACCGGCACTCGGGCACTCACACTCGAGTCTGCCGGTGATCTAACTGAACTGCTCCATCTGCATCAGGTACATTAATTTTTCTCCGCTATTAGTTACCGGCCTGACGCTCTCTTCTTAGCTAATTGGCTCGGGCTCACCTCTCGCATATTAATGCCCGACTTTCTTTCTAACCCATTAGAAAGACGACAAAGCGTTTCCCTTGGGTGATTTGACACTCCTTGAAATAAATTGAGGTAAACTTTTACTTCACTTAAGATACCAGCCACCGCGAGTTTTAAACATGATCACTTTATTAATTCCTGGCACGTTTTTCTTTAGCTTCGCCTGAATTTGCAGATTTTTCGTTGCATCCTTTTTAACTACATTCAGGTCTTGGGGGCAACTACTGGGCGCCGCCAGACGTCCACCCATCACCTTAATAAATTAGGTAAGAACTTTGCTACCCTTCACTAGCTCGAGTCCGGTCTTGTTGTCATTAAATTGTTTTATGGGCCATCCTATTAGCCACTAGTCTAAAGACCGCCCCAACCACCCAGGAGGGGGCCTCGCCATCGCCCACAAGAGCACCTTCCGCCTCACCACTTCCAGCGAAACCTTTCCCTCCACCAAACACCTGCACTTCCAGATCCAGACCACCCCCAAAGCCACACTCCGAGGAACCCTCGTCTACAGACCCCCCCACCCCCGAACACCCTTCGCCACCACCATCACCGACTTCATCGCACCCCACGCTATCGCCTCAACAAACTACATACTCATTGGAGACCTGAACTTCCACCTCGACAACCCCAGCGACCCCAACTCCACTATCCTTCGTGACAACCTCGCCAGCATCGGACTTAAATAACTCGTCAACACACCGACCCACAGAGCAGGACACACCCTTGACCCCATCTTCGTGGCAGGAAACAGCGTCTATTTCAGCCACACAACGCAGCCACCGTGGACCAACCACCACTGCGTACACTTCGTCATCAACAAACCCAAGGCACCCAAACCAGCCCCACGCCCACCATGAAGGAACTGGAGCAAGGTTACGATGAGCAACTTAACTCCACCCTCACCGAGACAACCACACCTGGGCACCCGACGCAAACGACGCAGCCAGAGAACTCCACACCTGGATCTCCAACTGCGCAGACGAGCTCGCCCGCTCCGCAACCCCGACAGACAACGCCCCAGGAAAGACGCCTGGTTCACCACCGCTCTCCAAGAAGCCAGACGCACCTGCAGACGCCTGGAGAAGAACTGGAGAAACACCAAAACAACCAAAAACCACACCACCTACAAGGACGCCATGACGGACTACCACAACCAGATCAGAGCCACCAAGAGGAACTTCATTCACAACAAAATCCTGGCCAACTCCACCAACTCCAAGGAACTTTTCAGTGTCATTCAAGAATTCACCAACCCAGGCAGCGAAGCCACAGACATCACCCCATCCCAGGACCTCTGCGACAAGCTTGGAATCTATTTCCACCTCAAGATCAAAAACCTCTACGACAACTTCATCGACCATCCACCAGGTGCCACAGACGGCCTCCTGCCCCTCAGAAACACCAGCCAGACCACCATCTCCAACTGGACACCGATCACGGCCGAAGACACCGCCTCGACCATGAAAAGCATCCACTCAGGGGCCCCCACCGACCCCTGCCCCCCTCACATCTACCACAGAGCCGTGGCCGCCATCGCACCCGATCTACAACGCACCATCAACACCACCTTCAAAACAGGCACCTTCCCAGAAGACTGGAAGCGCGGAGAGTCAGACCCCTGCTCAAGAAGCCCAAAGCTGACCCCACCGACCTCAAGAACTATCGGCCCATCTCGCTCCTCCCCTTCGCAGCCAAAGTTGCAGAGAAAACAGTCAACAGGAAACTGACACTATTCATTGAAGAGAACGCCGTCCTCGACCCGTCCCAATCGGATTCCGAGAGCAACCACAGCACAGAGACTGCCCTTCTCGCTGCCACAGACGACATCCGCACCCTCCTGGACCAAGGCCACTCCGCAGCCCTCATCCTACTCGACCTATCAGCGGCCTTCGACACCATCTCCCACCGCACACTAGTCACCAGACTACACGACGCAGGCATACAAGGAACAGCCCTGGACTGGATCTGATCATTCCTCACCGGAAGAAGCCAAAGGATCAGACTCCCACCCTTCCTCTCCGACCCCATGAAAATCACCTGCGGAGTCCCACAGAGTTCATCACTGAGCCCCACCCTCTTCAACATCTACATGGCCCCCCTCGCAGCCATCGTCTGACAACACGGCCTCAACATCGTATCCTACGCCGACGACACCCAGCTCATCCTCTCCCTCACCAAAGACCCCACCACTGCCAAACTCAACTTCCAGAAAGGAATGCAAGACGTCGCAGTCTGGATGACCAACAGCTGCCTGAAGCTCAACTCCGGGAAGACAGAAGTCCTCGTCCTCGGTACCACCCCTTCTGCATGGGACAGCACCTGGTGGCCGACCGCCCTCGTAAGCCCACCTACCCCCTCAGACCACGCCAAGAACCTCGGCATCGTACTCGACTCATCACTCACCATGAACTGACAGGTCAACGCTGTCACCTCCTGCTTCTTCAACACCCTCCGCATCCTCCGCAAGACCTTCAAGTGGATCCCCCCTGAGTCAAGGAAGACAGTCACCCACGCACTCATCACCAGCAGACTGGACTATGGAAACGCACTCTACGCTGGCATCAACAAGTCCCTACTCCGCAAACTCCAGACAATACAGAACATCGCCGCCAGACTCGTCCTTGGCATCCCCCGACACGAACACATCACGTAATACGAAAAGAATACACCAGCATATTACATAAAATAGCACACTCACAACAGCAAAAGAAAGCAATATAATGCAATAAAAGCACAACCAAAACACACTAACACAAAACCAGAAAATAACACTATCTAACACTATGCAATTAGGAATTTCTGCTGTTGTATTGTTTTGCATTGATGTATTAGTGTGTTGTATTGTTATTGTGCTTTGGTGTGGCGCTGGCATCCTTTCTTGCACTGGTTTCTGTTGCATTGTTGAGCTGTGTTGCTGTGCTGTTATTTTGATGTATTTTCTTAGTGAGTTGTACTGTATTGGATTGTATTGTTCTGTGTTTGTTATTGTCCTGTTGTATTCATTATGTGTTGTTATATTGTTGCTGCATTGTTATGTTGTTATGTACTGTGTTGTGATGAATTACATTTACTCGTGTGTGTTGATGTAATATAGTGTTGTGGTGGTTGTGTAACTTTAATTCAGTCTGTCTGCTTAAATATGCACATGCATTCTTATTATACATCATTATCTTTACTCATCTACTTTCATAAATATGGTGCTAAAATGTGTTTGCATTAACCACTGGTCTACTTACCTCCAAGGACATGTAATAGCGCCAACCAAACATTTTTTGTTATCTGGCCCTAGGTGTTTTATTGAATGCATTTATAGAACATTTTCCTTTATTGTTATTCTATTCCTTACAACTTAAAATCCGGTCAAGGAAACCAAGAGTCTTTCAATGCTCCATGTTCATTGAAGTGAGTACCATGGTTTTAGATTAAAACAAAAATTGCTTTAGATAAGACACAAAATGTGAAAAGCAGTGAAAATGTCTTAATCATTGGTATTTGTCTTGAGTTTCACTTGATTCTTCACTATTTCTTTAATTTCCATTCAGTTAGTGATCCCATTTCAATGTCAACAGACAATATGGAACACATATTGGCACTACTCTGTTCTTGCTATGTGTTTGGTTCTTACATGGATTTCCAGCTACATTTTTAATGGGTGCTTGAGCAAAGTGCCCTCTTCTGTCAAACCAATCAGTCACTGACTCTAGTTAAACCTGTACATATTATGTTGATCACTTCGCATTGCTCATAATTTTCTTTGTGGCCTCACGCTGCATCCTTTGAAAATTATATAATATTCTTGAACTATCTGACTAAAATGTGATTTTAGTAATGTCATCGAACTCTTTAGTGAAACATCTATTTAGCCAAACTGTACACTTCTGATGCTCTTTGCTTTTTGAACAATGATGCACTTCTTCAGGAGCAATTGTACAGAAAATGAAGGAAAAGAACCTGTTGCAAATGACGAAATAATTACTATCCAGGTAGTGACAGTATTAAACATCATTACAATTAATCAATAAGTCAAATAAAGAAACCTATGTAAGTCGAAAACACGTTTCAAAATGCTCATTTATTT
This sequence comes from Calotriton arnoldi, assembly GCA_963921515.1. Classification (NCBI taxonomy): domain Eukaryota; kingdom Metazoa; phylum Chordata; class Amphibia; order Caudata; family Salamandridae; genus Calotriton; species Calotriton arnoldi. The sequence continues at coordinate 49,150 of CAWUFW010015462.1, forward strand.
GCTTCATTCATATTTTCTTATTAGAAACTGCTTAATATGTCCCTCCTACATGTTAATCAATATAAAGTTAACCGCTGAGCAGGCCTGGTACAAACTGAATTACATTGTATTTTTCAAGTTCCTTTCTTGATTTTATATCACTATGGCCTCAAATGTCTATGTGGCATTACATTGCAATTTCTTCAATTACGCAAATTAAGAATACGTACATTTGTGGTACAGTTCTTATGCAGTATTTATCACCTTATGGTCCACATCCTTCAAGCATATGTCTTGTATGGGTCTGTTTGATATCCCATACCACCCTGATAATGTTTACTGAAACCAAATCGGTCACTTGACAATAATCATTAAAAACTATCTATATCCATGCCAGTTTTCAAATCTTATGCTTTCTTTTTGGTTTGAAAATGCAAACATTCGATACACTTTGGCTAATTTTTGTGTCCTACAGTTTCCAGAAGTTTGCAATCTAGGATCATAACACCACACAGCTGTAAATTTCCTCAGATTCAGCTAAACCTTTATCTCTATGTTATCATGTTTCTCTACTATGCTAACCATTCAATATTCTCTATAGACAGCTAGTAGGAAGAGTATTTTAATGGCTGTCTATATAGAATTGGAATGCTGACTCAACAAGACAAATACAAGTTCACTGAAGAACCACCACTGACTAAAGTAAGGGTGAATGTGAGACATGACACAGATTTAAGAAGTGAACATGGGGATGATTGGCAGAGGTTATGAGCTGATTCAAAGAACGGCTAGACACTATGCACAAAGAATAAAAGTGAAAAGCAAGTACTGACTGTGGCGGCACCTAGGCATCGGCAGAAAACCCCCCAGAAAAAGCACCATTGATAGAGGGGGCTGAATAGATTGGAAAACGTTTGTACTGGAATCAAATCTGGTGTTGAAAGGTGACAGGATAGCTTAGTTACCTTGTACAATTGCATTTTCATTGTTTGGGAAATGATGCTGAGAAGGCATATTTACTATTTCTAAGGATCTCAGTCCATTGGTCCTGAGAAAAGGCAGAATAGAAATTGATTTCTGAAACCAATTTAGAAAAAGAGAGAACAATTCAAAAAGCAGAAAAAAGCAAACTGAAGGATATCATAAGAGGGAAACTGGAAACATGATTTTTAAAGTTTTTAGACAAAAAGTTCCTAGAAACCATGAGGTAGCAATTAAAAGTCAAAGTTCTGGCTGACCGGGACTTCGGAGTGATTTCAAACTGATCATAATGAAGCAAAGATCAGATACATAAGGTAAGTCAAATTTGGTCTTTGTCTCTGTTATGTAGGTCAAAGTTTTCCGGTGAGGCAAGATCCAAGGCTAAAGCTAAAGGACTGCATCACAGCTTGTGCCACCCACTTAAGTAGCCCTTAAACATGTCTCAGGCCTGCCACTGCAGAGCATGTGTGCTCGGTTTACACTGTCATGTTGACTTGGCATTTAAAACCCCTTGCCAAGACTTAAACTTCCCCTTTTTATTACATATGTCATACCTAAGGTAGGCCCTAGGTAGCCCAGAGGGCACGGTGCTATGTAGCTTAAAGAAGGACATGTACTTTGAAGGTTTACATGTCCTAATAGTAAAAAACTCCCAAACTCGTTTTTCCCTACTGAGAGGCCGACCCCTCTCATAGGTTAACATTGGGGATTCCTTATTACATTTAATAAGCTGTAATTCCAAATTGAGAGAAGGTACAGTTATCATGTTTAGTGCCTCTGGAATGGTAATGACAAATCCTCTTTAATGGTAAAGTTTAATTTGTTGTGACCATTCTGAAAATGTCATTTTAAAAGTTGAACATTTTCCTGCTCTTAGCCTTTTGGTGTCTGCTGCCTGTCTCTGATCACTGGCTGGGCTGGGTGACAGTTCACTTTGTGTATTTCCGTTAGACAGTTACACACAATGGAAGGCTGAGTGTGACTTCATGCATCTTCCTGGGAGGAAGGGAGGGAGGAGCTGGGCACAGCTTCCCACTTACACCTGCATAGGCTGTGCTTTGTCCACACACAAAGGGCTGCATACCCTTGGTGGTACACCTAGAGCCAGGGCAGGAATAAAGAATCTGTGTGCACTTCAAAGCCCTTCTTCGAAGTCACCCCCACTTCAAAGGCACAGCTGGGTCTGGACCTATGATCCTACCAACTCACAACACTTCTGGACCTTAAACAAACTTGCCAAGAAAAAGAACTGCTGTGCTAAGGACTGCCACTTTGCTGGACTGGAAGACTACTGCCTTGTTGTGCTGCTGTGCTGCCTGCTGCTCTCTCTGACTGGACCTTTATCACTTGGCCCAGAGTGACTCCAAGTGCTAGCTGACTATAGATTCAGGGACATCACAGTCTTTAATCCTGCTCCGTGCCTGATTTATTGGAAGTGGACCCAGTTGCTTCCTCCAGCTGAAGAAACACATTGTCTGCTGCGAGGACAGAATCCAAGCATTGCCACTATTGCGTGAGCAGAACCGGTGCATCGCACTTGGAACCAGCACATCGCCATCGGAACCGCTGCATCGGAACCACCGCATCGCTGTTACTGCAGAAGGGCGATTGACGTATCCCTTCGACTGCGTGGAGAAACCCGGCTCATTGGCTTGAGAACCAATGTATCTTGGAACCAGCGCTTTATCTTCAGAACTGGTGCATCTTCATGGTTGCATGGAGAAAAACAATGCATCTTCTCGACTACAGGATCAACCCTGATGTATCACTTGGCTGCAACCCGCTTCTTTTTGTTTGCGATCAGGATTAAGGTACTTTTACTCAACGGAGCCTGCATAGATCCTGTATCCAGCCCACGCTCCATCACGGTCAGCCTGAACTCTTGACTTTGTCCTGGTCCAGCGCGACCAATTAACTCTTTAAGCGCTTACTGCTTCTAAGCGCTATTGTTTGCATTTAATCTTTAAAAATTCATATATGCCCCAATGTACCCAATGTACCCCAAGATAGACCTAGGAAGATGCACGACCTTTTACCTATTTTTGTCCTACCTTGCTCTACATAACGGTTCTAGCACTGACCATTTACCTAGTTATGTGCCGAATAAATGTTATGTGGTTGTCTTTGAAAACTAGCCTCATTTATTATGCATGAGGATTCTTAGTATCACACAGCAGGATTACCATCTTCTGTATAATAACTCTGTACAAAAGTCACCGCTATCTTCATCCTTGAACAACAGGTCCACAGTAACATTCTAGGTAGACCCCCTGAGGGTACCTTTTGGGTAAATAAGTACCCCATCTTCGCTGGGCAAACCAGAGGAGAAGCTTCCATGCTGACACGAGATGCTGGAGTCCCTAAACGCAGATCCTCCAGCACGCAGTAGTCTGACATCCCTTGCGGGGTGTCCAACTCGAGACCAAGAGGAGGTCCTTAATTCTTTCCCATCAGTTAAGGGGGTTGGCTCTTTCATAGGGGGATTCTTGGCTTCACACCTACATACATGCTGGATACGCTTAGATACACTTAGCTAGGGTTCGCATCTTAGGAGTGCGCTTGATTATTGCTATGTATATATATGCCTGCATATATTCACAGTTTAGCACTATGGTAGAATTCTACATTTTATTTACTCTGTTGGTTCTTGCAATCGTATATCTGTTTCTGTCTAATGGTTGACGCAGAACACGAATTTTATACTAGAATGACGCTGGTTCAATAAATGCTTATTGTATATCTCTCTGTGAAGTGAGCACAAGTGACTGAGCGAAAAGTACTGTACTGTTTCCACGATCACTGAAAGATCAAGGGTTGTCATGTTCGATAGTTGCCAGAAACTATTCGCTCCTTGGTAAGGTTAGGGGGCTTATATTGGCACTGTGAGCTAGTGGTCTAAAGTCTAACATATCCTTTGGGGGTGTCTGGAATCAGTCTGGACACCAATCTCTTAGTTCATGTTGTCTAAACACGCAGGTCCTATGTATTATTAGGAACTACACAACATCTTGACTTCTACTTATTGGATTTGTGATGTTTTGGTCTTATTTTATCTATAAAATCATAATCTATTTTTCTAAACTGGTGTGGAGTCATATTTGAAGTAGTTTCACTGTGTTATTGTTTAAAGTGTTGCAAAATTACTTTACACAGTGCCTCTTAAGTTAAGCCTGCCTGCTATGGGCCAAGCTACCAGAGGGTGAGCACTGGTTAATTTATGGTGCGTATCTGACTTACTCGGACTAGGACTTTGGTTCCTGCTTGGCCAGGTTGCCAACCAGAAACCCTATTTTTAACATTGTTGATCAGAGGTGAGGATAGGATTTCTGTTTATGCAGTGCCATACAGTGACTTGGTATAACCTACTACTCCATATCTCGTTGAGCCAATTCTCCCTAATTTGACAATTTAGGTTTTTCCCAAATGTTCCCAATTCCCATTTTTTCTGCTGTGTCTGTGACTTCACCTGACATGATGGAGCTTGAGCTTGACAACCTAGAGAGCTACACTGTGGCCCAGCTCAACGGATTCTGCAAAGAGAAGAGGGTGTTTACCAAAGAGGACTCTAAGAAAGAGAGCACCAGAAAGCTTTGAGAGCATGGGTAGAAGCCCACCAGAACAACATAGATAATGTGGAGAAAGGATCAGTATCTGAGGAAGAATTAGAACAAGACCAGGAGGGTCTTGACATACAATCTGTTGGGGGTGGAGGGACATTCTCCAAGGAATAGAAGTCCATCCATGTGCAGGGAGCAGTGTGTCATCCAGGAACCTGTCCCCAGAGAAGATAGAGGACAGGAGGGAGGAGAGGACAGTAAAGCTGGAGCTAGCAAAATTGGAGAAGGAGCAAGCTCTAGAGGAAATGAGGCTAGCCATGGAAGAAACAAAGTTGGCCCATGAGCTAAGCATCAGAGAGATGGGCATTAGAGCCATACAAGTGGAGTTCAGCAGTTGTGGTAGCAGCATACCTACAGTGTCTATTGGTGAAGTAAGGATCCGCATCCTAAAAGATTTGGTGCCCAGTTATGTGGTGTGGGATGACACAGACAAATGGTTCGCAGCCCATGAAGTGGTTCTGAGGGTGCACAAGGTTTCTGATGAGTCCTAGGGAGAGTAGCCTGTGGAGTTACATGCCAACAGTGCGGAGGGACGCACTCTTAACACTGGAGGAAGAGGAACAAATACACTACACTGCAATAAAAGCCATTCTTGTCAGCAAATTTTGACTGACCCTTAAGAGCTTTAGGCTGAGATTCAGGGGCAGCCACAAAATCTCTTCACAAACCTGGTTGGATTTCCTTGATTATACCAGTAAGGCACTGAAGGGCTGGGTGAGGGACAGCAAGGTTGATGTTTATTCTGGACTGAACAACTTAATTTTGGAGGAGCACATGCTTGATATTTATTATCCAGAGTTGGTTGATAACGGCTGTCTGACCCCAGGAAGCTTGCTCAGGAGGTGGACTTCTGGATCAGCGCCAGAGTATTCAGGAAGGTATATTGATTTGTTTTTTGGAGGGTGCGAATGCCAATGGTGTCTTGGCGCTAATGTCAAACTGCACTAACGAATGAATGATCCTAACAACTGAGCCAGCTGCTTACATCTTATCACATTGGACAGGAAAATAACCAGGTTTTAAGCTATTTCCTGAAACTAAGAAAATTAGACTGGCCTCTCATGTGTCAGGGAGGTTGTCCCACAGTTGTGTGGTGGAGTGGATAAAACTCCTACCTCCCCAATTCTTTCTCCTGAATTTGCGGACATTGACTCTCCTGGAGTTAGTTGAACAATAACGCCCTACTAGGTATATACAAGGAAAGAGTTTTCCTCAGGTATGTGGTACATCCCCATAAAGGGTTTTATGAGCCAGACATAAGGCCTTAAACCTAGCTCTTTTATTCACAGGAAGCCAATGAAGTTCTCGTAATGTCCCAGACAATGGCTTGAACTTTGAAATTTTCTTTAGGGGTCTCGCCACTCCATTCTGCAGAACCTGCAATTTTTTAACAAGTGCTATTGAACACCATAGTATAAGGCATTGCAATAATGTAGCCTCGATAGCACCAAAACTGTGACCACTGATTTTTGGCATTCACAAGGGATAAACTGAAGAATCTTCCTAAACTTACACAACAGGAAAAAGCTGGAGGAGGTGAGTTTATTTATCTCTGCGTTAAAGGACAGACTGGAATCAAAGATTATTCCCAGATTCTTGATGGAAGATGCTGGGGTGGGAGGAGAACCAAGCAACTGGGGCCACCAGGAATGGTCCCAAGAAACTAAATTCTTGCCAAAAAGGAGGACCTCAGTTTTAGCCAAATTAAGAATAAGGCTATTATTGTTCATCCAATGATCAATGGCTACTACACATCCATTGAACCTGTGTGCCGTCTCATCAACATTGTTTGAGATGGATACAATGATTTGTGTGTCGTCTGCATATGTTACTGGAGGAAAGCCGAAAGACCGAATTAATTTAGTCAGGGGACCCACAAAAATATTAAACAGCGTAGGGCTCAGTGATGAGCTTGGAGGGACCTAACATGGTAGTGTAAAGTGCCTAGAGACCAACTCCCCCAAGGCAAACGATTGTTCACTATGTGAACGAAAAGAGTGACACAGCTCCAAGGCTTTGCCTCCAATTCCAATTTCTGCCAGGTGAACTAGCAAGACCTCATGATTAATGGAGTCGAAGGCTGCCGATACATTCAACAGGATCAACGCCGCCTTCCCTCTGTTGTTTGTAACACTTCTCAGCTCCTCCGTACCCACATATAAGCGGAATCAGTGCTATGACCTGGACAAAAACTAAAATGCGTGGAATCTAAGATTTCCTTCTCCTCCACGAATTTGGTCAGTCCAATATTCATGTGTTTATCAAGGTTCTTAGCTGGAAAAGGAAGCCGAGAGATAGGGTGATAATTCTTCAACTCTTTTGGTTCTAGTGATGCTTTCTTTAATAGTGGGAGGATGGAGGCTTTTCCCACTCTATAGGGAAAGTTCCAGTCTCTATGAATAACAAAGTAAAGGGGAGGCGTAATGACTTCAGCAATCTCATGATCTATTCTTAGGGGGCAGGGGTCAGAGGGGGCCCCAGATTTAGTTTGGCCTTTGAGTTCCACTACCCTTTCCTCCGTGAGCTGGGGAAACTCAACAAAGGTATTTTTTCCAGGAACTATATTGTTAGGTTCAGTGAGCAAGAGTGAAGTTCGGCCATTAGAAGTTAATGTGCCATGGATTTCCCCACTTTATTTTTTAAGAAATCCTCAACTTCATCACAAAACAGCTGGCAAGGGGCCATAGTGCAGTTTGCTGAGAGATTAGAGAGAATCTCAACTGTTTTAAAGAGCTCTCTTGTGGAATTTGCTGCTGAGTGGATTTTTTCGAAGAGTATCTAGTTTACTCGATCACAATAGATTTGTATATTCTTGAAGAAATTCATTATATATAGCCTTTTCATCACTCCTGTAGTGTTTTCTCCACATCTTTTCCACTACCAGTTCAGAGCTTTAGGCTAGCATGTTACTCACCTTTGGTATCACTCAACTACTGGAAACTATTTTGGCTGGCTGATTCTGCGATTCCCGGATGAAGGAAGGAGGAGGGTGGAGCTAGGTAGAGGTGACACACGGAGCACAGAGAGGAGCAAGGGGCCAGGCGGCTTCATGGCCTCAGGGTTTCATGACACAGTAGCCACCCTGCCGTCCCTGCTGTAGTGCTGCCATACAGAGACTGATAACGAGGATGGAGGCAGGTGGCAGCTGGGGGCGAGAGGGCATGGCCTGATGCAGTGTGGTGGCAGCAATAGGCTGCAGCCTGCATGCTTCTTGTGCAGCACAGAGGCACCGGCATTAGACCGGTGTGGTTGTGCCTGCTTGGAGTGCAGCATGCCTGCCATAGCTTCACACCAAAGCAGTTCCAGCCTCCAACTGCTTAATGCAGTGGATTAGCCGATGGATCAGCCTCTTAAAGTACAGGGCAGCTGCCTTCTTTTTCTGGTCTAGTGATACTGGAGAAACGTTTCTAGATGGCAGGTTTCCTCAGTGCTTATTTTTAAGGAAAGGCGCAGTGAGTGTTTTAGCGATGTGTTGGAGTGTTTGCAGGACAACTTGTTTTTGGTCTACCTTGTACCTTCCTGCCCTCTGCATAGGCGTTCAGACACTGAAATTTCAACTGGAGATTGCAAAGTAAACCAAGAAATATCCCAGAAGAGGTACTTAATTGACAGCAATCTGAAGTCAAAGTAATCCTCCCAAAGAGGATTGTGACACTAAAGGACGTTGAGGATGCATGTGTGAGGACGCAGAGTTTGTCAGCTGCGGAGCTGTGCCAGAGGTGAGGAGTTTGGTTTCCCAGCATTACATTGCACAGTTCATGGAGCACGGACCCTGAACCAGGGGGCCCGACCAAGAGTCCAAGGGGAGAGGATGGCTGTTGCTCTCTGCTCCCAAGCCAAGCTGAGAGGTGAGGTGCTTGGTGGCCTGGTGTTACGGTGTGCGACCCCTGAACCAGGGGGCCTCACTAAGGGTCCAGTGAAGAAGGAGGGCTGTTGCTCTCTGCCCCCGAGCATGAGCTCAAGAGCCCTGGGAGCCCCCAAAACCCCTGAGAACTCTGGAGAGTTTGTGTTCATTCTGCTTTCCCTGCTTGCGTGCCTGCTCAAGGGATCAGCTCCAGGTCCTCTGCACTACACTTGTGGAGTAGGAAAGCGGGTTGCCTGGATGTTGGGCAAAAGCGGCCAGTAGGAACACACTGAGGACCCACTGAGAACATATTGAGACCCCACGTTTGGACCCCCTCTGAAAAAATAAACTGAGGCGTGTCAGCAGGGCTACTCACCTGAACAATCCCAAGTTTTCGACCAAGAGAAAGTATTTTTCCTCAGCAAGGAGGGGGTTTATAGTTTCCACTACTGGTTGGTAGAGCCATGGGTCACAGAAGCAGTCCAGCCAGGTCCGGGTGTGGCTTGTGGCAGGTGTGCTCCCTCCCCCTTCCCTCTACAGATTGAACCCTGAACTTCATCAGTTCATGTAGTGTGGGCTCCAACTAGTTACAGGAAAAGTGCAGTCACTCAGTCCTCCATTTTGGATTACTTCAAATTCTCTGGTAAAACTTCTAAAGTAGGAGGAAGGCCATCAAATTCTACAAATATGCCTTGATCAAACCCAGCGGAAATTCAAATAACACAAACCTATGGCATAATTCACTCAGTTGATGTGATATTAGTTGCTCATAAGGATGATGACATTATGTGCAAAGAGATAGCGGAAGATAGAACACTGATATCCCCATCCTTAATGCCTGACCCGTTTCAGTGATGACTATAAAAACTCGAGCTCACTGCAACTCAGGGAATATTCCGTCATTCCATTGTCAACCATGGGTCAAACCAATATCAGGTCAGTGTGAGAACAAATCGCAAAGAGAGCCATTGAAGGAATGCTGCCGTTCTCCTCAAGCGACAGCCCGTGCATCAATAAGCCTTGACCCATTAACGGACAAATCTATCATTGAGCTGCCTTCCGGGATAGGCCTGGTCTCAAATCCACAGGAGTCCCTAACCATTGAGTGCTCAGTACTAAGGCTATCAGCAACCGAAACAAGTGTAACAGTCACCAATAATCACATACAGGGGGTTCAAGAGGGAACAGCAACAGTCGGCCCTAATGAGAAACTTGCAATTGATCCCTTTAGCCCAATTCCAAATACTGTAAGAGACCAGTTTGATTCAAATCCTTCCCTTACGCCGGAAAATTAATTTTTGAAAATTGCCGTCCGACAGAGTCATGGATACGCTTGCAGTCTACATTGCGGGGATAGACTCTAAACTGCTCAAATTGACTAACTTAATTGCTAAGGCTCAATCAGATGTAAACAATCAATTCATCAACTGTACTTGTGTGCATATCATAGATAAAGTTGTGGAGCTGCCTAAAATTGTTGGTGACCTTATTGCTGAATTCAAAATCATATCGACCTAACTCTGCCCTACACCCATTGATATCCTGGATTCAATATATAGGGGCCGATTCTGATGCGGGTTGGAAAAGCTTCCCGACCGAATCGGTTGGGAAATGGTGTCCGACCCACTCGGATCGGGAAAGTCCGACCGGCGGAGTAGGATGCATCCGGATGCTTCCAGATACGATTTGGTTGAACTCCAATTGACTTCAATGGGAACATTTGTTCCTAACCACATCAGAATTGGGCCCTCGGTCGGGAAGCTTTTCCAACCCGCATCAGAATCGGGCCCATAGTATAGGTCATCTTCAGGAAGGTCAGGCTTTTCAAATCGCACAGCAGGTCACAATTGGTGATAATATGCGCAAGTACTACCAGCTGATTCGGCAATTGATAAACAGGATGAGGGAGAAGATAAGTTGTCAGCCATGGAACAAGAAAGTGAAGATGTTCAAGTTATAAATTCCGCAAAATCATCAATTTGCCCAAAGGTACAAGGGCCAACAAAAAGGGCCAGGAAAAGGCTACGTAAGGCACGAAATAAAGCCAGGAGACCAACAAATTGTGTAATATCAACTAATAAGCCACATGGTAATTACCCAATTTTTTATTCAAATTAACAGGTCAATTGACAGTCCAAATCTCCGGAAAAGGGGGTAGGAGATGTAACACATAGGGGCCGATTCTGATGCGGGTTGGAAAAGCTTCCCGACCGAATCGGTTGGGAAATGGTGTCCGACCCACTCGGATCGGGAAAGTCCGACCGGCGGAGTAGGATGCATCCGGATGCTTCCAGATACGATTTGGTTGAACTCCCATTGACTTCAATGGGAACATTTGTTCCTAACCGCATCAGAATTGGGCCCTCGGTCGGGAAGACACGTTCCCGATCCGATTTGGAAGGAGCAAATGCCGTTAGGAGGCCTTCCTAACCGCATCAGAATCAGGCCCTCGGTCGGGAAGCTTTTCCAACCCGCATCAGAATCGGGCCCAAAATCTAAATCAATACCAAGGAAATCTGACTAATAAACACCTGAGACCTAGCAAAGAGAAAGTGGTGACATCCACAATAGAGGGGATAGGAGAGTTCATACAAAATCTAAATCAAGATCAAGGAAATCTGAATATTGATCATTTTAGATCTAGGAAACTGGAAGTGACTACATCTTCAGAAATAGCTATGACTTCATCTGAACCACCAAAAATGGCATCTAAGCAAATAAAGGCACCTGCAGTGTCTGCCCAAAATTCAGCACATGATATTCAAAATATACTTATTGACAGTAAAATACCAATAACCAGCGGCTCTGTACAATTAAACACCATAGATTTCCCTCAAACAATGGAAAACAGCTGCACCACACAGACACACATCATAGATAACCCCCCAAACAACCGCTAGTTTAATAGGAATAACTCCTAACAACGATCAACTATCTCGGCTGGAAAACGATTCCCTGACACGATCACCAGTGCAAGCCGCTAATCCAGATTTTGAGTAATCTGGTCAGGCAGTTACAGGCGCAAGTCTTCACCCCTTCTAAAGATTCTTATTTATCCACAGTATGAATCCCGAGGCCCCCACAATATTCTTAATTGTGGAAACACATTAAAATTAACAGCCTCAATACCAGCTCTTTCACATCTAAAGACTGATGAGATTGTGGCTATTCAATTTAAACAAGATACTTTGCACCCTTTAAGAGAAATCACTTGAACCACACGGCTAAATATTGACATTACAAACAAGATATACAATTGCTGAATACAGTTTGATGAATAGGGCGTTAAAGTTAGGAAGTTTATGAATGCAAACTACCCAACCTTATTAATGCCTGTCGAACCAACAAAGAAAATAATGCAGCATGACCAAGAAATATCCAAGAGCTCTAAACAAAACAGAATTGCTGAGAGGTGCCAATGGCCCTCTATTGAATCCTGCAACAGCATTTGCACTTAAATAACAAACTCGAATTCCAGGTTGCGTATTTGTGAACACGTCTCAAAAAGGCATGCTCAAACAGAGGATTGGGCATGGCATCCATTGATACTAGCAAATGTAAAGTCAAAAGGTAATGATTGATGGTCACCTTCTATCGATCAAGTACAGAAGCCAAATAATATATGATCATGGAAGGTACATGGCTTAAGAAGGCTATTAGAAGATCAAGATGCATTCTCTTTTATAAAGAATTTCCGAAATTCTGATGTTCCAAGAATCTTGGATGGAGGTATTCACTCTAATTACTGGGTATTATGATTTTTTTCACCCCAGCAACTCGCTCTTCTTCTCAAGATTGTTCGAAAGGTGGTCTCTCAATATACATAGCTGCTGAACTAAATTTGAATTCCCCGGAGATTGATTTTCAGCTGGCTTGGTTACAATGTGTGAACTTACATTTTCACGACACAATCATTATAAGTAAGTGTAAGGAAATTCACAAAAATGGCGCAGTTTCTTATCTTCTGGGAAATCATTAAAATTCTTTACTACCAAATTCCAACAGTAATATTAAATGTGTGGGGGGATTGTAATACCCATCTAACCCCCACAAAAGGAACCGAGAAATTAGAAATGCTAACATTCACTCGTCAGAATCAATTGCATGAATTTTTTCCTAATAATATTGAATGATAAATCAGCAACAGATCTTTCACCAGTGCTGTCTTTTAAAAATTGCAAGTCTCACTCAATAATTGACTACACCATTGTTTCTAAGGCCTTAGAATGTAGTATCAGAGGGTGTCATGTCAAACCCCATGTTGAAAGTGACCATAATCCTCAAGTAATAGCAATAGAGCACTTTGGGCCTGATTCTGATGCGGGTTGGAAAGCTTCCCGACCGAATCGGTTTGGAAATGGTTTCCGACCCACTCGGATCGGGAGAGTCCGACCAACGGAGTACGATGCATCCGGATGCTTCCAGATACGATTTGGTTGGACTCCCATTGACTTCAATGGGAGCATATGTTCCTAACCGCATCATAATTGGGCCATGGGTCGGGAAGACACGTTCCCGATCCGATTTGGAAGGAGTAAATGCCATTAGGAGGCCTTCCTAACCGCATCAGAATCAGGCCCTAGGTGGGAATGCTTTCCTAACCGCATCAGAATCAGGCCCTAGGTGGGAATGCTTTCCTAACCGCATCAGAATCAGGCCCTAGGTGGGAATGCTTTCCTAACCGCATCAGAATCAGGCCCTAAGTCTCCTACCATCCAAAAGTGAATATTCTCCAACAGGTTCTAACCACCTGCAACTTGAGAAGGCAGGAAAAAATACATTTTGAGGAACAACAAAATATATCTGTAAGTTTCACTGTTCAATCTGAAGCAAAAATGACGGAAATTTGGAGTCAAGTATGAAGAATACTAATTGAGACCATTCTGGCAAAAAACAAGCAGAGGGGCAATCCCATTTTTACTTCCAACAATAGATGGTATTTATCAGAACTATACCAATATTAAAAAGCTCTTAATAAAGCCACTAGAGCAGTTTTCAGGCACTCAAATCATCCAATGCTCTCCCTCTACAAACAAGGAATTAAATCTTTAGAAAATCATTAAACAAGTAATATGGAAAGCAATAAAAGCCTGTCATGAGAACTTGTGGACCAAACTTACAATAATGCATTCTGGGAAATTGTTAATGAGCTACAAAACAATGGATGTAGAACCAACAGTGCCAACATTCCTGAGTCAGCTTGGGGCAACTTCATATCTGATCTATACGTTGCTCCAGCGGAATGTCAAGATGTACAGCAGAATGAAATGATCATAACTATGATAAATGCTGGTCAGGGAAAGGTAACTGAGTCAGAAGACCATCTTGCTTTGCCGTGTAAAATCTGAACTCCAAGTACAACCCAACTGATGCAGTTAGTGAATAACTTAAGGCTCAGGTTAACAATCTGCTGGAAAGGATCAGATCGAATGGAGCACCAGGCCCGAACGGCCTTCCTAATGCTATCTTTAAAGCCAACCCTAAGTTGTGGGCTGAGATTCTAACTACCGTATTTAATAAGATATTAATAACAAGGTTTATTTCAGAATCTTGGCAGGTGAGTATAATGCAAACCATCTACAGGATTGGGCCTGCAGTTAATTCAGCAAATTATCGGCGCATCGCCTTTACAGATGTTGAAGCAAGGGTATTTGCATCCCACCTACTTGAGGAGCTTGAAGAGTGGTTCACAACGCAAAACACAATCCAAAGTGTCAATCGACAATTATTAACCTGTTGACTCTTACTTTAATGAGCGGAAATGGGGCCTGGGCAGAAAACAGAAATTGTATATTTGTTTTATGGACTTGAAGGCTGCCTTTCACTCTGTTCCACAAGACCAGTTATGGGCAATACTGCATTCTCCTTGATTGAATAATCCTACTATAAACCAACACATAGGTTCGGGTGAAGCTGGGAGACGGCACTAGTTTGACCCAGAAATTTTATACCTCCCGCGACTTGAAGCAAGGCTGTGTACTTGCCCCATGCTTATTTAATCTTTTTATGGCTGTTCTTCCGAAACACTTGAAAAAAGTAATGCCCGTGCTCCCTCTTTTGCAGGTCATAGCATAAAGTACTTACAATACACTGATGACACCGTATTACAAAGTAATACACCAATAGGTTTGCAGCGGATAATAAGGTCCTTTGATGAATATGTATGTCAATGGATTGGAGCTGATTATTAAAAAAACTAAAAATGTTACAATGGGTCATTCAAAGATGAAATCATATGCTTTGGTTCTTAGGGGGAAGTCTATAGAGATTTGTGACTACAAGACTACTAAGATCGAAGCTGAACTACGCTCTGCCCTTGATCATCTGTCGATTAGCCCGCCGAACACCCTCCTTCCTCCTTGGTTGGATGTCACCGTCCCTGCGCAGCCTTGCCCCCCAACAACAACAACACATCCTGGAGCCTTTTCCAAACCTTGGATGAAAGCACTATACGCAAAACGCTGGCTACTCTGAAACCTTCTAATCACTACAACGACCCCCTGCCATCGAACCTCTTCTCTGAAGTTAGAACCTCCCTACTCCCACTTTGGACTAAGATCCTCAATGCATCACTTCGACAAGGTGCTATTCCGGATTGCCTAAAATCGGGTCAAGTTACCCCGATTCTAAAGAAACCATCTGCTGATCCCACGGACCTTCATAACTTTCGCCCAATCTCTAACAGCCCCACGTTGGCAAAGCTCCTGGAGAAATGTGTGCTCGCCCAACTCTGTAACCACGTCGATCATTTCCAACTCCTGGACCAATGTCAATCTGATTTCCACCCGGGCCATAGTACAGAATCTGCGCTAACTCACATTGTAGATGATGCGCTAAGAATGTTGGATCAAAATGAATCTTGCCTATTGATCCTTCTCGACCTTTCGTCAGCATTTGATACTGTCAAACACGAAAACCTAATTGACCTCCTGGAGCACAAGATGGAGTTGTCTGGGCCTGTACTAAACTGGCTCTCCTCATTCCTTCATAACAGATCCCAAAGCTTCAAGGTGAACCAGTCCCTTTCTCATCCTTCTCAGGTCACGCTGGGGTTCCACAGGGTTCAGCGCTCTCGCCCACGCTCTTCAACCTGTTCATGGAGCCTCTGACAGAAATTCTGAAATCATCCAGCATTCACTATCACATGTACGCGGATGATACCCAATTATACCTGAAGATCGCCTCCGCTGAGGACATCTGGTCACTCAACTCAGTCCTAATGAAAACACAAAGCTGGCTGTCACGTAATCACTTGAAGTTAAATGCTCTCAAAACAGAATTCCTCCTAATCGCACCACACAAGCAATCTCCGGTCATGGAACAATGGTTGAATCAACTGTACGCCGCACCTCGTTGATTCCGCAATCTCTCTGGGAATAATGCTAGACAAAAGTCTAAACATGCAGAAGCACATCAGTTCCCTCACCAAAGGAGCGAACTTCCAACTCAGCATCTTAAGGAACTTAAACCTTTTCTCCCTGCTCATGACCTAAAGGTTGCGGTGCAAGCCTTAGTGATCTCAAAGCTGGACTATGGCAGTGCAACCCTTTGCGGACTTCCTAGAGCGAAGACGGCTCCTCTTAGGGTTGCCCTCAACTCTGCTGCTAGGCTCTTAACAGGCGCTAAAAATACAACCATATATCTCCAGACCTGTTATCCCTGAACTCCATATGAAGCTCGGATACAGTTAAAAATTGCATGCATGGCACACAAAGCCATTCACTTCAATACCCCGCTGTACCTCGCTCAAAAACTAGAGCTCTCATGTGGTTCGAGAGCCTCCAGAAGTGCCAGCAACCTATTGCTCAAACCACAAAAATTCAAGAAAAGAAGAACCTACAACCGCGCCTTCTCAGGTATTGCACCGAGGATTTGGAACTCCCTACCCCCTGAAGTCAGGGTGAATGCTTCCACTGTCCTCTTCAAAAAGGAAGTCAAAGTGTTCTTGATAAAGAAATTTGTGCCTCAGAATGGCTATTCCTTTGGATATTGAGGTCACAAAATCGCAGATTTGTGGCCCAGCTGCCAGGGCTCCCGAGAATGCCTGGCTTTACAAGACTGTGAATTTTTTGCTTTGTTGGTTCTGTTTTGACTGCTTGTATCCCTCTTGATGTATAATCTGTAAAGCGCTCTGATACCCTCGGTGGTCATGTTCGCGCTATAGAAAACTTTCTAAATAAATAAATTGTGAGGTTATATAAATACCATGGTATCATTTTTGATGATAGAGTGTCATTCAAGGGACATTTTAATCACCTGAGTGTCAAAAATACATCTTCTATCTATTCTTTTAAGACCCTGAGAAGCAAGTTAGTGTGCCTAAATTACGCTCCTTTGGTCAAAGTCATGGAAGCGAAATTAGTCCCTTCACTAGCCTATGGATCAGTCATCTTTCGTGGCCGAGATGCACCTCTTCTGAAAAAGCTACAAAAAAAGGCTTTTTAAAACTATTTTTAAGATACCAAAGAATATAGGCCATGCTGAAAACCATCTGGAGTTTGGATTACAAAATAAAATCCTAGTGAGACAAGCCGCCTTTCTAAAACGTCTTTACGTGTTACTTTCATCTGAAGCTGATACACTAGCAAAGCTGTGTTGGCAGGAATTTAATAATTCTCAGTACACAAATGCTTGGAGAACTTATCTATCTGAGTGCCTTCATTTCTATGATTATGAACTATCTGAATTTGAAACAACCAATAGAACAAGTCTAAGAATATTTTTAAACCGAGTAACAAAGCGACTATCTTTTGAGATGGACAAAAAGGCAATGATAGGGAAAAAGAATGCTTGGATTACCGTTAATAGTTATGAAAACTGTAGGTCCAGCCTTACTTGAAGTCTCATTTCTCAGCTCGCATGAAGATTATGTTTCTATTGTTGTGATTTGGCAGGTATATTACCAAGGATGGTATACCAAGGTGCATCCAGCAATTGAAAACATCTTGCTGTAGACTGTGCAGTTATGAAAAAAAATCTTTATTACATAATTTGTACTTGCCGAAGATTATTGCAGGCCAAACAAACGCTGCTAAAACCACTGTTTTTAGCTTCAGAAGTGCAAACTTGCCAAGTAGCTGTCAAATTCTGTCTATCAGGCAGGTCAATCTTGTTAACGTGCCACCTTGTGAAGTTTCTGTCCTAGGCTGAGAACCTGTTGAAATCTGTTTAAAACCATAAAATTGAAGACACTGGAAAATTCTTTTTATATTTATCAAGATTATTTATATGTTATTGTAGAATATTATGTATTTTTAATTCCAATGGAATGATAACATATATGGCATAGAACTCTTAGCCTTTCTAAACAGGTAATGAAATCTCAAAACGATTTTAAAATGATAATTTTAGCCTCAATGTTAGTAAATTCAATTGAATTTTAACAGCTGCCCGAAATGATATCAAGTCTGATAGTCCCCCTTGATTATCTCATATAATAATGATTAGCATGCACTGATTTCATAAGCATTTTTAACCATCAGTTTGATATGACAGTTGATATAATAGCTATATTACGTTATCATATTTTAGACCTGCTTTTTAATATTGTAGTATTGTCATGCGTGTGGCAACTGTCCTTTCAATATATATTTTAAGGATTTTTCAACTGGTTTTCGAGCATATTGTAATGATTTTTAGTAATCAACCAATAAATTTACTTACTTACCAGTTCAGAGTAATGCCCTTTGGGATGGAAAATGCCCCTGCAACCTTCCAGAGGCTGGTGAACCAGGTTTTAGCTAGTATGAAGGCCTTCAATGCTGCTTACTTGGAAGCCATAGCTGTCTTCAGTAGCAGCTGGAAGGTCACCTTTTTCACCTGCAGGAAGTGCTTCAGGCTCTTCAACAGGCAGGCCTAACTATCAAGGCCAGTGAGTGCCAGATAGGGCAGGGGTCTATGGGGTACTTAGGCCACCTGGTGGACAGGGGTAAGGTGCATCCACTCCAGGCCAAGATAGACTATCATAGCCCGGGTGCTCAACCCTCCCCAAAACAGAAACTGAGGTGAGGGGCTTTTTAGGCCTCACAGGGTACTGCAGGAGCTTTGTCAAATGATAAGGCACCGTTGTTGCCCCCTTGATGGAGCTGACTTCAAAGAAGCAGCACAGAAATTTGATTTGGACACATGCATGCCAAAACGCATTTGAATCCCTAAAGCAGGCCATGTGCACAGCCCCTGTGCTCAAGGCCCCTGGTTTTAAGGGAATTCATTGTACAAACAGCTGCCTCAGAGAATGGCATGAGACAGTTTTATCACAGCTAAATGATGAGGGCCTATATCAACCTGTAGCCTGCATCTCTAAGAGGTTACTTCCCAGGGAACAAAGGTGGAGTGCTATTGAAAGGGAAGCCTTTGTTGTGGTCTGGGCACTGACGAAGTTGAGACCATACCTATTTGGGACTCACTTTCTGATTCAGACAGACCACAGGCCCCTCACGTGGCTAATGCAAATGAGGGATGAGAATCCAAAATTGTTGATGTGGTCCATCTCCCTACACAGATTTTATGGTAGAACACAGATCTGGGGTAGACCACGCCAATGCTGATGGTCTTTCCAGGTACTTCTGCCTTGGTGATGAGAACTTCCAAGAAGTTGGGTAGCTCTCCCCACTTTCAGCTGGGGGGCGGCATGTATTAGACCTGACAGCCTCATGGCGGTGGTCTTTACCCAAACTTTAGCATGCTTGCCTCATATTTTTCCTGATTCTTGTTGTTGGCCTTAGAATTCTAGGCACATTACCACTGCCTACCAGTGTTAAAGTGCATCTGCTCTTCCCCTAAAACATGTTTTGATTGTCTTATCCACAATTGGCACACTTATTTCACTTATATGTCACTAGTACAGTGCACTACATGTGCCCAGGGCATATACAAGCCCACTCAAGTAGCCCTTAAATATCTCTCAGCCCTGCCACTGCAGAGCCTGTGGCTGCAGTTTACACTGCCATGTCTTTTTGACATTTAACCTCCTTGCCAAGCCTTAAACTCCTCTTTTTATTGCATAAGCCACCCCTAATGTAGGGCGTAGGTAGCCCATAGGACAGGGTGCTATATAACTAAAAAGAAGGACATATACTCTTAAGTTTTACATGTCTTGGTAGTGAAATACTCCCAAACTTGTTTCTCACAACTAGGAGGTCTACCCCTCTCATAGGTTAACATTGGGGATTCCTTATTATATTTAATAAGCTGTAAGTCCTAATTGAGAGAAGGTAGAGTAGTCATGTTTAGTACCTCTTGAATGGTAATGACAAATCCTCTTCAATGGTAAAGTTGGATCGGAAGTTACCATTCTGAAAAAAACACTTTTAGAAAGCTGGACATTTTCCCGCTCTTAGCCATTTGGTGTCTGCTCCCTATCTCTGATCACTGGCTGGGTGACAGTTCACTTTGTGTATTCCCTCTAGACAGCCACACACAAAGGCAGGCTGGGTGTGGCTTCATGGATCTTCCTGGGAGGAAGGGAGGGAGGAAATGGGCGGAGCCTCAGACTTACACCTGCATAGGCTGTGCTCTGTCTACACACAAAGGACTGCATGCACCCTTCCTGTATTGAGTCTGGAGCCAGGGCAGGAAAAAAAGGACCTGTGTGCACTTCAAAGACCCTTCTTTGAAGTCACCCCCACTTCAAAGGCACAACTGCGTATAAGTACTGGACCCCTGATTCTACCAACTCAATACACTTCTGGACCTGAAACCAACTTGCCAAGAAGAAGAACTGTCATCCTAAGGCCTGTCACTCCGCTGGACTTCTGCTCCGGAAGACTACTGCCTTGCTCTACTGCTCTGCTGCCTTATCCTCTCTCTGACTGGACCTTCATCACTTGACCCAGAGTGATTCCAAGGGCTAGATGACCAGCCTCCTGTTCTTAGAAGACTCAGGGTCATTGAAATCTTTCAACTTGCTCCTGCGCCTGGTTCAGTGGACCATGTCCTTGCTCCAGCGGAACGGATGCACCCTCTGCTGTGAGAGCAGAATCAACACATCAGCAGTGTTGCAGAAACAGAACCGGCGTATCGCACTCAGAACCAGTGCATTGCTATAGTAACCGCCAGATTGGATCAACTGCATTGCCGCCACTGCAGAAGGGCGATCAACGCATCCCTTTGACTGTCTGGAGACACCCAGCACATCGGCTTCAGAACCAATGCATCTCGGATCAGGTGCTTCATCTTCAGAACCGGTGCATTGCCATTGTTGCATGGAGAAAACCAACGCATCTGCTTGACTGCGGCATCGACACAACGCATATTTCGGTTGCACCCCGAATCTCGTTGTTTGCGACCAGTATTAAGGTACTTTTGCTCGGGAGGGCCTACGTGGGTCCTGCATCTTGCCCACGCTCCACTGCGGTCAGCCTGAACTCTTGACTTTGTTCCAGTCAAGCGACCAATTAACTCTTTAAGTGCTTACTGCTTCTAATTGCTATCTTTTGCATTTAATATTTAAAAATTCATATCTTGGCTCCTACTAATTGGATTTTTGTTGTTTTGGTCTTGTTTTATTTATAAAATCATAATCTATTTTTCTAAACTGTTATGGAGTCTTTTCGTAGTGGTTTCATTGTGTTACTGTTTGAAGTGTTGCAAAAATACTTTACACATTGCCTCTTATGTTAAGCCTGCCTACTCCGTTCCAAGCTACCAGAGGGTGAGCACAGGTTAATTTATGGTGTGTATCTGACTTACCCTGACTAGGACTGTGCATCCTGCTTGAACAAGGTTCATGCCTGTGCCAACTATAAACCAAGCGCTATATTTATGAGAGCCTTGAATCATGTTTGCACCACGCAAAGTGGTACATGCATGACGCAAGGCTCTGAGTCAGATTTATGAAGCCATGAAAAGCTAAATTGGGTGGCTTTGAGTGGCCTCATAAATCTTGAGTAAGGCAAAGCAGCACAAATCGCTGCATCGCCTTACTCTGCGCAAAGAAGGCGTTCCATGGGCATTGTGGTGGGTGTTCCCATGCAACTCCCATGGCTTTGGATGCATTCCCAGATTTACAAGGATTTGTAGACCTGAGAATGTCTCAAAATCTTACGGCATAATAAGAAGAAATATCTTTATTTCTCCGCGTTTTTTCCTCTTTCTATGTGTGCTGCATTCTGCAGCACACATAGAAGAAGGAAAACATCTCTTTGATTTGTTTTCATGCAGGAAGGTGACCCTTCCTGCACAAAAACAATCCTGCTGACAACACAAGCCCTCTTGCACCATGGTGCAAGGATCCCTGCATTGCTGCTAGGCTGCCAAAATGGCTCTAATGCAGGAGGAAAGGACAGGAATGCACCATATTGGATAAATATGGTGCATTCCTGTCCCTTCATTCCTCCCTCACAGGTAAGATTTTTTCACCATGTTGGGACTGGAACTAGAGTCTTGAGGGACCCTTGGATTGAATGGCAGCAGATCCTGTCAGCTTCATTTGGCATCTCCAAATCAAAGGAAGTATTGTGAAGGCTGTCCTGCCAAATATTCTGTCCCGCTCCTAGATGTCTGATGCCTATTAAGTGGCCATTGATTAACAACTCTCCGACCTTCCTGGACCCAGAGACCAGGCTATTGAGATCAGGGACATTAACTATCCAGCTGCAAATGTGCAATGGACCTCTGGCTGGATGATGAGTGGCAAAACTGACTATACACCAGTTTTGGCTCAGGCAGCAGATATTACCTTTTTTTGAGTTGGTATTTCAATAAAGTTGTCAAAAACCTACTTTCATAATGGCATTTGGTGTTTAAAACTAAGTTTAAATTAACTTTGAATCATTTTGCTAGCATTGTCCTAAGCAAATATATAATTTAAGAACTTTAATAACACCTAGGTCTGTTCTTGAAGAATCTAGTTATCCTACACATTGAAATTACCTTTTGGACACTTCATCACAGTGAGGGCACCCTAACGCAAATATGTATAGCACCATTTTAGAGGTAACTTATTAATATAAAATAAAAATAGATTTTTCTACACAGCAAAGACACTTTTCCTTTCTATCTGTCACTACAATGCTTTTTAAAGGCAAATCGGTTAGAGCACAGTTGGCAGCCTGACAGTCACATATTTGTGTCATATATATATATATATGTATATTACCTACTGGCGGTCGCCAGTAGGTAGTTATAGTTAGGACATCATTTCTATTCAAAAAGCGTTTTTTGTTTTGCCAATATCCTTGGCGCCGGTTGACGAAACTTCGCGAAACTTTCAAAACTAATGGGGCACTCCGATCAGCTCCTGGTTTGAAAGTTTCGGGGTGATTCGGCAAGCGGGGGCCGAGAAAAAGGCGGATCCCAAAACGCGTTTTCCCCATGTTAATTTACATAGGAAATTTTAGACACGGCTACAGCACGAACTGCTGAACAGAATTACACCAAATTTGGCAAAAAGGTAGGTCTTGGTTCAGAAAGCGACCTTTTTTTTAACTGGTCTAAATCCGTTCAGTAGTTCCTGAGAAATTAAAACAAGAAAAATATCTATATCTGAGCACCGAGGAGGAGTCGCGACTCCTCCCGAGCACGAACTGACTTCTGATTGGCTGCCAACACTCCAAACCAGTAAGTGTTGGCAGCCATCTTGTGACTCGGTAACCGAGTCACAAGAAAACAGTGAAAAAAACATTAAAAAACAAGAAAAGGGGGCAGGGTAGACGCACCCTGACCCCCTATGTTTGCTGAGGGGGTCCCACAGAGACCCCCAGGGCCAAAAAAAGCATTTTTTTTTTTTAAACAGCAGAATTCGCGCTGGGTCCCGGGGGTAATCAGTTTTTAATTTGCGGGGGCCCGCGGGGGCCCACGCAGCCCCGGGGACTGCCACCTCCCCGGGGCATTTGTAATAGAAAGGGGGGGCTCGCTGGCCCCCCCAAGCCCCGGGGACCACCAACTCCCCGGGGTTTTATTAAATAATGAGGGGGGCCTCGCAGGCCCCCCCAAGCCCCGGGGACCACCACCTTCCCGGGGCTATGTAAATGAAGTGAGGGGGCCGTGTGGAACCCCTCATGGAGCCCTTGATGGCCCTGGGGACGGCCACCTCCCAGGGCCGGCTCCTGCAATGTCCAGGGGTGCCCACCCCCGGGACATTGCTGTTTGCAATGACAGGGCTGGAGCCGTGTGGCTCCCGCCCTGTCATTTCAAACACTGCTTTGCTTCTTGGAAGCGAGAGCAGGTAACCTGCTCTCGCTTCCAAGAAGCAAAGTAGTATTGCTTTTGGGCAAGGGGAGCTGCATGTTAGCAGCTCCCCTTGCCCAAAAGCAATGCCGGCTCCCGCACTAGGCAGGGAGCCGGCTAGGTTCGTGGGGGCATTGGGGCTCCCCCCACGGTCCC
Source organism: Calotriton arnoldi (assembly GCA_963921515.1). NCBI lineage: Eukaryota > Metazoa > Chordata > Amphibia > Caudata > Salamandridae > Calotriton > Calotriton arnoldi. The sequence continues at coordinate 72,895 of CAWUFW010015462.1, forward strand.
CAAGGGTATGCCTCGGGGATGGGGTCCCCGAGGCAGAATTAAACAATTTAGAATAAGGGGCATTTTTTTTTTCTTTCACGCGCTTGGAGTCGCGACTCCATCATGTCCAGCGCGGCCCCCAGTGTAAAAGCGATGGGTTCGTGACTCCAAGCAAAATTGTACAAAAAAGAATATGTATGTTTTTAATATGTAAGATTCACTGTTGGGTTATAGGGTGGCTCTAAAAAGAGCCCTTGTGTTTATTATGAGTTTGTTGTAGCTACATGTAAGTGCGGATGCAGAGCTTTAGGTTTTTGAGAAAGACTCTGTTTCCGTCATCTGTAAAGTGCACTCCATCACTCCTGTAGATGCCCTCCATATGAAAACGTAGATTGTTGTTATATATGGAGCCCATTCTATGGTCTCTAAGATAAGCAGAAACAGCTTTATTGACATTTTTTCTATCTTTCTCAATCTGTGGACAGAATTGATTTGACCACTTCCATTTCTGTCTTTGGCATATGTTAGAGTATACAAAGACAGTTTGAGGTAAAAGCAACATCATTTGTGCAAAGGTGTCCTTCATTACCATTTCCAGACCTACCCCAGTCAATGTGCCTAGGTCGTTGCCACCACAGTGCACAATCATGAGGTCAGGGGGTTGGAGATGTAAAAAGGTTTTAACCAAAGGCATCAATTGGTGCCACTTTAATCCTCTCTGTGCAATCCATTTAATGTCCACATTTTGCAAAGCTAGGTCTTTGTCAATACCTCTGCGTTCTGCATACCTTTTGCACCAGAAAACATAGCTGTGTCCAACAATCCACACTGAAAGCATCTTGAAGGGGTGTGGAAGTAATGAAAAGATGTCTGTAGCTGAGGTAGTCAGTTGGTAAAATGAGAGGTATGTAAAATGGTGGACAAGATGCTGTTTTTTAAAAAGTAGAGAATTGATTGGCTGTTTAAGAACATTGCACATTCAAAAATAGGGTGCATTTAACTTTTTTTTAAAGCATATTTCTTATTGGTTAGTAAAAAATATTTGAAAGGTACAATAGAAAGGATAAGGTCATTTTTTGCAAACACAACCACACCTGCTGTTTGCCTTTGCAACATTGTGTGGTGAACTTGTAAATATGGTGAACTTGTGACCTGTTACTATGGAAACTGGCATTATGCAGAATGGGGGTAGGGTTGAAACTTAACTGTGGCATTAAAATGTGAATTTGTAATTTATATATAAGTAATATGTTATTACATTTCCCAAGTCAGTACTATCTTTAGAAGTGGTGTGTTATTTAAAAATAGTGGTACATTTATTTGTAATATGTTTTTGAACTCCCGTATGGATTCGTGGCTCTATCGCGTTGGTGCACGGTGGAGTCGTGACTCCCAAAAATTCCAGAAGCAGTTTGGGTACTTTTAGAAGTCAGTTGGTAGGGGTTAATATGTCTAACCAGTAGTACTGTGTTTTAGAATTTGAAATAATGTAGGAAGTAATGTGATTTGTTACTTACATGTATTTGTGTGGAGAAAGAGAGGGAAACTTTGCCATTACTGGTTTTGCCTTGCTGAGAGCAGTGCATTATATTGATTGTGTGCATAAGAAAATCCTTTGTGAGTTTCTGATATTTCATATTCTACAAATCAATTTGGAGGGTGAGTTATAAATTTGTGAGGTGTATTAGTGTTAGATTTATTTTTAAAGGTAAAACATTATTCATAAACTTTGATGTTTGAAATATATTATTAAATGTAGAGATGTTTATTATAGTTTGTTGTATTGTAGTTAAATGTTGTTTGAAATAGATTTTGTATAGTATTATGTGTATATTGGAATATGGATTACTGATTATGGTAGTTTGTTTTAGTGTGTGGATATGTATATTTGTAGTATACCACATAATTTTAGCTGTTCCTTTAAATTTGGAGGTGGACTCTGTCAAATATTAAGGTGTGCTTGGACTTCTGTCTCATGTATGTTTCTACTTGTATATGTATTTTCATATGTGTTATACATTTTAAAGTGCATGATGTATAACAAAGAGCTGTTGTTGCTTTTTATGTGGTAGGGTCAAGAGTGTGAGTACTAGTAGAAAGGTGAAGATGCAGCACAAAACTGTGCTTTGAAGGATGCTCACATAAGGTATTATTAATTAGGCTTCTTTTTTCTAGTTTGTACAAAGGTATAGTTGAATGATGCCGCATAATTTTAGATAGAATGGTGAAGATGCTGCACAAATGTGTGCTTTGAAAGATGCTCATATAAGGTGTTATTAATTAAGCTTTTTTTTCTAGTCTGTACAAAGGTATAGTTGAATAATGCCGCATAATTTTAGATAGGAAGGTGAAGATGCAGCACAAAAGTGTGGTTTCAAACATGGTCATGTAAGGTGTTATTAATTAGGCTTCTTTTTTCTAGTCTGTAGAAAGGTATAGTTGAATGATGCCGCATGATTTTAGATAGATTTGTGAAGATGAAGCACAAATGTGTGGTTTCAAAGATGATCATACAAGGTGTTATTAATTAGGCTTCTTTTTTGTAGTCTGTTGAAAGGTATAGTGGAAAGATGCCGCATAATTTTAGATAGAATGGTGAAGATGAAGCACAAAAGTGTGCTTTGAAAGAAGCTCATATAAGGTGTTATTAATTAGGCTTCTTTTTCTACTCTGTATAAAAGTATAGTTGAAGATGCCGCATAATTTTAGATAGAAAGGTGAAGATGCAGTATAAAAGTGTGGTTTCAAAGATGCTCATATAAAGTGTTATTAATTAGGCTTCTTTTTTTATTCTGTTGAAAGGTATAGTTGAAAGATACCGCATATTTTTAGATGTTTGGTTGAAATTGTAAGTTTGTTCTTTGAATTTTTAAGGTTTGGATAGTGTCATGATACAGATATATTTATGTATGCTTTTAGTAATATGGTGAAACTTTTACTAAAGATATGTGAAGAATTCCTTATTTGTGTTTGGGTATATTGTACCTCAGTAGTCCTGCAATCACCCAAGAAGTACACATGCACTTATAAAATAACCCAGTCACTTGCTATGTAGTCATGTAAATCTCCAGACATTATCCCTGCAGTCATGGAATCGCTGATGTGCTACCCATGTAGGCCTTTAATCCCCTTGTACTCTTTTAATCACATACACACTTTTCTTGTACTTATGTAATCATTCAGTCAGTACTCATGTACTTTTAAAATCACCTAGTCACTACCTTTGCACTCCTGTAATCAGTCAGGCAGTATCTTATTAGTTCAGTAATCACACAGGTGGTATTCATGAACTGATAAAATCACCCATTTACTTGCTATGTACTTCAGTAATCCTCTAGAAATTAGCCTTGCAAGCATGTCATTATCCAGGGTCTAGTTATGTACTTTCCCTACAGTCATGCAATCATGCAGGCTGTACATATGCAGTCATGTAATAACCTACACACTACCCTTGCAGTCGTAGAATCACCCATGGCCTTCTCTTGCATTCATCTATTCACCTAGGCAGTAGTCAATGACTCATTGATCCCTTCAGGTGCTATTTATACATTTATCCATGCTGTCAATGTGTATGTTTGCACTCATGTAATTAGCTAGTCACTATCCATCTTCTCCTGCAATTATCCAGTGACTAGCCTTGCACTCATACAATCACCCAAGCACTACTCACAGAGTTTTGGAATCACTCCGGCAGATCTAGTACATGTCTCAGTTTCTAGGTTTTGCTATATTTTAGAAATATTGTATACATATTTCTTTTAGATATCATGATCATTTGATAGCATAGAGAGATATGTATGCGTGATTTTAACAATATGGAGATACTTATAGTTGAGTAATGTAATAGTGTACTGCTTTATTTTTGGCTAGGCCGAACTGTCATGCACTAATAAAAACACCCAAGTACTTGTCATCCACTCTTATAATGATGCAGGCGCTACATATGCAGTGCTGTAATCACTCAGGCATTACTGCTGCACTGATGCAATCATTTAGGCACTATCTATGCACTTATGCAATCACTAAGGTATAACTCATGTAGTTATATAATCACCCAGGCACTACTGTTGCACTCCTTGAATCACGGAGGCACTACCTTTGTACTCTTGTAATCACTCAGCCAGTAGTCATGCTGTTATGAAATCACCCAGGCACTACTTTTGCAGTCTTTTATTTACTCAGGCTCTACCTCAGTAATCCTTCAATCACCCAAGAAGTACCCATGTACTTATAAAATCACCCAGTCACTTGCTAAGTAGTCATGTCAATCCCCAGACATTCTCCCTGCAGTCATGCAATCAGTGAGATGTTATCTATGTAGTCCTTTAATCCCCTTGTACTCTTTCAATCACATACTCACTTTTCTTGTACTTATGTAATCATTCAGCCAGTACTCATATACTTTTAAAATCACCCAGTCACTACCTTTGCAATACTGTAATCAGTCAGGCAGTATCTTAGTAGTTCAGTAATCACCCAGGCGGTACTCATGAACTTATAAAATCACCCACTCACTTGCTATCTACTTCAGTAATCCCCCATATATTACCCTTGCAGGCAAGGAATCACTCATGGTCTAGTTATGCACTACCCCTACAGTTATGCAATCATGTAGGCTGTTGCTGTGCAGTCATGTAATTACCTACTCACTACCCTTGCAGTTGTCGAATAACCCATGCCTTTCTGTTGCATTCATGTATTCACCTAGGCAGTACTCAATGACTCATCTATGCTTTCAGGTGCTATTTATACACTTATCCATGCACTCAATGTGTATGTTTGTACTCATGAAATTAGCCAGTCACTTTTCATGTTGTCTTGTACTTACCCAGTGACTACCCTTACACTCATACAATTACCCAAGGAGCACCCATAGAGTGTTGCAATAACTTAGTGAGATCTATTACGTGTCTCAGTTTCTAGGTTTCAACATATTTCAGAAATATTGTATACATATTACTTTTATATATATCATGATGATTTGATAACGTAAAGAGATATGTATGCGTGCTTTTAACAATTTGGAGACACTTATAGTTGAGTTATGTAATAGTGTGCTGCTTTATTTTTGGGTAGGCCGAACTGTCATGCACTTATAAAAACACCCAAATACTCACCATGCAGTCTTACAATGATGCAGGCGCTACATATGCAGTGCTGTAATCACTCAGGCATTACTTCTGCACTGATGCAATCATTTAGGCATTATCTATGCACTTATGCATTCACTAAGGTATAACTCATGTAGTTATATAATCACCCAGGCACTACTGTTGCACTCCTTGAATCACGGAGGCACCACCTTTCTACTCTTGTAATCACTCAGCCAGTAGTCATGCTGTTATGAAATCACCCAGGCACTACTTTTGCAGTTTTTTATTTACTCAGGCTCTACCTCAGTAGTCCTGCAATCACCCAAGAAGTACACATGCACTTATAAAATCACCCAGTCACTTGCTATGTAGTCATGTAAATCCCCAGACATTATCCCTGCAGTCATGCAATCGCCGACGTGTTACCAATGTAGTCCTATAATTCCCTTGTACTGTTTCAATAACATACGCACTTTTCTTGTACTTATGTAATCATTCAGCCAGTACTCATGTACTTTTAAAATCACCCACTCACTACTTTTGCACTCCTGTAATCAGTCAGGCAGTATCTTAGTAGTTCAGTAATCACCCAGGCTGTACTCATGAACTTATAAACTCACCCACTCACTTGCTATCTACTTCAGTAATCCCCCAGATATTACCCTTGCTGGCATGTAATCATCCAGGGTCTAGTTATGTACTTTCCCTACAGTCATGCAATCATGCAGGCTGGACCTATGCAGTCATGTAATAACCTACACACTACCCATGCAGTCGTAGAATCACCCATGCCCTTCTCTTGTATTCATCTATTCACCTAGGCAGTATTCAACGACTTATCGATCCCATCAGGTGCTATTTATACACTTATCCATGCTGTCAATGTGTATGTTTGCACTCATGTAATTAGCTAGTCACTGTCCATCTTCTCCTGCAATTATCCGGTGACTACACTTGCACTCATACAATCACCCAAGCACTACTCACAGAGTTTTGGAATCACTCCGGCAGATCTAGTACATATGTCAGTTTCTAGGTTTTACTATATTTCAGAAATATAGTATACATATTTGTTTTAGATATCATGATGATTTGGAAAGGTAGACACATACGTATGCGTGCTTTTAACAATATGGAGATACTTATAGTTGAGTTATGTAATAGTGTGCTGCTTTATTTTTGGGTAGGCCGAACTGTCATGCACTTATAAAAACACCCAAATACTCACCATGCAGTCTTACAAAGATGCAGGTGCTACATATGCAGTGCTGTAATCACTCAGGTATTACTTCTGCACTGATGCAATCATTTAGGCACTATCTATGCACTTATGCAATCACTAAGGTATAACTCATGTAGTTATATAATCACCCAGGCACTACTGTTGCACTCCTTGAATCACGGAGGCACCACCTTTCTACTCTTGTAATCACTCAGCCAGAAGTCATGCTGGTATGAAATCACCCAGGCACTACTTTTGCAGTCTTTTATTTACTCAGGCTCTACCTCATAAGTCCTGCAATCACCCAAGAAGTACCCATGCACTTATAAAATCACCCAGTCACTTGCTATGTAGTCATGTAAATTCCCAGACAGTATCCCTGCAGTCATGCAATCGTCGACGTGTTACCTATGTATTCCTTTAATTCCCTTGTACTGTTTCAATCACATACGCACTTTTCTTGTACTTATGTAATCACTCAGCCACTAGTCATGTAGTTTTAAAATCACCCAGTCACTACCTTTCCACACCAGTAATCACTCAGGCAGTATCTTACTAGTTCGGTAATCACCCAGGCGGTACTGATGAACTTATAAAATCACCCACTTACTTGCTATCTACTTCAGTAATTCTCCAGATAATACCCTTGCAGGCAAGGAATCACTCGGGGTCTAGTTACGTACTACCCCTACAGTTATGCAATCATGCAGGCTGTTGCTGTGCAGTCATCTCATTGCCTACACACTAACCTTGCAGTCATCAAATCACCCATGCCTTTCTGTTGCATTCATGTATTCACATAGGCAGTACTCAATGACTGATGAATCCCTTCAACTTCTATTTATACACTTATCCATGCAGTCAATGTGTATGTTTGCACTCATGAAATTAGCCAGTCACTTTTCATCTTGTCCTGTACTTATCCAGTGAGTACCCTTGCACTCATACAATTACACAAGGACTACCCATTGAGTGGTGGGATTACTTAGTGAGATCTATTACATGTCTCAGTTTCTAGGTTTCAACATGTTTCAGAAATATTGTATACATATTTCTTTTACATATCATGATGGTTTGATAACGTACAGAGATATGTATGCGTGCTTTTAACAATATATAGACACTTATAGTTGAGTTATGTAATAGTGTGCTGCTTTATATTTGACTATGCCCAACTCTCATGCAGTTATAAAAGCACCCAAGTACTCGCCATGCAGTCTTACAATGATGCAGGCGTTAGATATGCAGTGCTGTAATCACTCTGGCGTTACTGTTGCAATGATGCAATCATTTACGCAGTATCTATGTAGTTACGCAATCACTAAGGTATTACTCATGTACTTATGTAATCACCCAGGCACTACTGCTGCACTACTTGAATCAAGAAGGCACTACCTTTGTACTCATGTTATCACTCAGCCAGTAGTCATGGTGTTGTGAAATCACCCAGGCACTGCTTACGCACTGTTTTATTTACTCAGACTCCACCTCAGTAGTCCTGCAATCACACAAGAAGTAGCCATGCACTTGTAAAATCACCCAGTCACTTGGCATGTAATCATGTCAATCCCTAGACATTCTACCTGTAGTCATGCAATCAGTGAGATGTTATCTACGTAGTCCTTTAATCCCCTTGTACTCTTTCTATCAGATATGCATTTTTCTTGTACTTATGTAATCACTCATCCTTGGTTCCAACCCTTCAGCCTGGGACGACTCCTGGTGGCCAACATCACTGGGAACAGCCCCGCCACCCACCGACCACGTACGCAACCTAGGGGTCATCCTCGACCCCACCCTCTCCATGACTAAGCAGGTCAACGCCGTTTCCTCATCCTGCTTCAACATCCTCCGAATGCTCCGCAAGATCTTCAAGTGGATCCCCACCGAAACAAGAAAAACAGTCACCCAGGCCCTCGTCACCAGCAGGCTGGACTACGGAAACGCCCTCTACGCAGGAACGACGGCTAAGCTCCTGAGACGGCTGCAACGCATCCAGAACGCCTCTGCACGTCTTATCCTCGACATCCCCCGACGCAGCCACATCACACCCCACCTGAGAGACCTGCACTGGCTCCCTGTCAACAAGAGGATAACCTTCAAGCTCCTCACCCATGCACACAAAGCACTCCACAACTCCGGACCAGCCTACCTCAACAGACGACTCAGCTTCTACACCCCCACCCGCCAGCTCCGCTCGACCAGCCTCGCCCTCGCCACAGTCCCCCACATCCGGAAAACGACCGCCGGCGGCAGATCCTTCTCCCACCTCGCCGCCAAGACCTGGAACACCCTCCCCACCAACCTCCGACAGACCCAAGACCTACTGGCCTTCAGAAGACTCCTCAAGACCTGGCTCTTCGATCAGTAGCAGCACCACCCCCCTCTTCCCCCAGCGCCTTGAGACCCTCGCGGGTATGTAGTGCGCTTTATAAGTGACATGATTGATTGATTGATTGACTCAGCCACTAGTCATGTACTTTTAAAATCACCCAGTGACTACCTTTCCACACCTTTAATCACTCAGGCAGTATCTTACTAGTTCGGTAATCACCCAGGCTGTACTGATTAACTTATAAAATCACCCACTTACTTGCTATCTACTTCAGTAATCTCCCAGATATTACCCTTGCAGGCAAGGAATCACCCGGGGTTTAGTTACGTACTACCCCTACAGTTATGCAATCATGCAGGCTGTTGCTGTGCATTCATGTCATTACCTACACACTACCCTTGCAGTCGTCAAAGCACCCTTGCCTTTCTGTTGCATTCATGTATTCACGTAGGCAGTACTCAATGTCTGATGAATCCCTTCAACTGCTATTTATACACTTATCCATGCAGTCCATGTGTATGTTTGCACTCATGAAATTAGCCAGTCACTTTTCATCTTGTCCTGTACTTACCCAGTGAGTACCCTTGCACTCATACAATTACACAAGGACTACCCATTGAGTCTTGGGATAACTTAGTGAGATCTATTACGTGTCTCAGTTTCTAGGTTTCAACATGTTTCAGAAATATTGTATGCATATTTCTTTTACATATCATGATGGTTTGATAACGTAGAGAGATATGTATGCGTGCTTTTAACAATATGGAGACACTTATAGTTGTGTTATGTAATAGTGTGCTGCTTTATATTTGACTATGCCCAACTCTCATGCAGTTATAAAAACACCCAAGTACTCGCCATGCAGTCTTACAATGATGCAAGCGTTATATATGTAGTGCTGTAATCACTCAGGCGTTACTGCTGCAATGATGGAATTATTTAGGCAGTATGTATGTGTCTGTTGCCTCTTTCTGCACCTCATTTGTTTTTTTCAGTACCCCTCTTACATCTTTCTCCACTTTTTTTGCATGTTTCTGCACCTTTATTCCTTCTTTTTCCACTTGTTTTTTTTCTGCACCTTTCTTGCTTCTTTCTGCATCTCTATTGCCTCTCTCTCTCTCCATCCCTTTTTCTTCTTTTTGTACTCCTGTTCTTTTTTCTGCACTTAATTTGCTTTTTCTGCACCTCACTTGCCTCTTTTCCACCTATATTGCGTCTTTCTGCAGTTCTCTTGTATCCTTCTGCACTTCACTTGCCTCTTTCTGTAACTGTCTTGCCTATTTCTGCACCTCACTTGCTTCTTTCTGCATACCTTTAAACTGTTTTTGTACCCCTGTTTCCTCTTTGTGGAAGTCTCTTGCCTCTTTTTACACCTCTCTCCCTTGTTTCTGTACCACTTTTGTCTCTTTTTGTACTTGTGTTCCTTCTTTCTTTACCTGTTTTGTGTGTTTCTGGAACCTTTGTGCCTCTTTCACTATCTCTGTTACTTCTTTATGCAGTTCTGTTCCTCTTTCTGTATCCCTCCTTCCTCTTTCTGTAACACTCTTGCCTCATTCTGCACCTCTCCTACCCCTTTCTGTAGTGCTGTTACCTCTTTTTCCACCTGTGATGCTTCTTTCTGCACCTCTTTTGCTTCATTCTGCTCTTCACTTGACTTTTTCTGTACCGCTCTTGCCTGTTTGTGCACCTATGTTGGTTCTTTCTGCACTGCTCTATCTTCTTCCTGCACCTCTGTTCCAAATTTCTTCATTTCTTTTTCCTTTTTTCTGCACCCGTCTTCCCTCTTTCTGCACCTCTCTTGCCTCACTCTGCCCACCTGTTCCTCCTTTCTGTACCTCTATTGCCTGTTTCTGCAACTCTCTTGCCTCTTTCTGCACCTCTGTTGGTTCTTTCTGCACTGATCTGCCTTCTTCCTGCATCTCTGTTTCAAATTTCTTCATCTCTCTTGCCTTTTTTTGCACCCCTCTTCCCTCTTTCTGCACCTCTCTTGCCTTACTCTGCTCACCTGTTTCCTCTTTCTGTACCTTATTTGCCTCTTTTTGCACCTCTGTTGATTCTTTTGCACTACTCTTGCTTCTTTCTACACCTCTCTTGTAAATTTCTGCACCCCTCTCATACAGTTATAAAAACACCAAAGTAGTCGCCATGCAGTCTTACAATGATGCATGCACTAGATATGTAGTGCTGTAATCATTCAGACATTACTGTTGTATTTTTTTCTGCACCTCTTTTCACTTATTGTGCAGCTCAGGTGTAATTGTTACCATATTCAGAAAACCATATATGCATTTGTTTGTAGCTTTTAAATAGAAAGTGTTTCTTTAGTAATAGATAAGTATATATGTATATAATTATTTTAATAATATTAAAATATTTTTTTAATTTTTTTTTTTCAGATATTCTGCATTATTATTAAGAAAGATTTACCATGACAAAAAAAGCGCAAAAGAAAAAACAAGAAACAGGACTATTAAAAGAAGAAACAAACGCAGGAATTAGATGAACTACAACATGTGGCAAAAAAGAAAAAGTCTTGTGGTAAGAGAACAAAAGAATTTATTAAAAGAATTTGAAGGAGTGGAAAGGATTTTGGAAATGATGAAAATAGAAAGAATACTTGTAGAATGAAAAAGAATTAAATGAAAAAAGGACAAATTAATAGAAATTCAGGAAATGAGAAAAAAATCCATGTTGAAAGAAGGATGAAACAATTTTATGATATTAGGAAACGTATGTATAAAAGTAGAGTACTTCAAAATTTGTTGAAAGATGGCAAGAAATATCAAAGAAGATCTGCATTTTATAAAAAGAAAAAAGAGATTGAAAGTATAGTCGAAAAGGCTTTTGAATTCAAAAGAAGATTGTTCATTTTAGTTTTAAAGAGAATGCAAACATTAGATAAACCAATGCATTCTATGAAGAACAAAACTAAAAGGAAAAGACTAAACAACAGAACTAACTTTTGTAAAACATTTTTGGGTGAATGGAAGCATACTTCTAATTCAGAACCTTTTTTTAATGAAGAGAGCTATTTTCAAAACAATACATTAGTTCACGCAGTTGATACCAGTAGTCGTGCTTTTGAAGTGAAGAACGGTTGTGCAATTGAAAAAGAAAAGATGGTTCCTAGAAATGTGGAAGAAGTGATAGCTGAAGAAGTTCAAGGGAGACGTACACAAGCTCCAGTGTATACGTGGGATTGTAGTAGTATTTGTAGTATACGACAGGAGTGTATTGATATTTTACGAAATTTCTTACGAGAGTATACTAAAAAAAGTATTAAACAAAAGATTAAGATGTTGCAAGGACTAGATCCTTGTAAACTGAGAAAAAATACTGGCTTGCAAGGTCATTCTCTGGCTTGTCTTTCTAGAAAAGTGTGTCACAGTGTTTTTCATCATTTGAGAATGTTAGCAGTACATCACTCTGCAATGTGGAAGTTAGTAAGAAGATTGTACTATGTAAAAAGTCCTGCATTATTTTTAAGTGAAATAAACATTGCTCTTTTGCATGGGACAGTATCGGATGTAAAAAAAAGTTTGTGATGATATAGAGTTTCGTTTCTTTAATACTGGAGAAGAGTGTACACAAAGTGAGAGTTTGATAAGTGTAGGTGTTGAAGAGGAGGTGGAAGACAGTACTACTGAGAAGTTTGTAGAAGAAATTACAAAGTTCAAGGTAATTTGTTCTGAAAAACCAAACTATGGGGCACATTACGATGGCGGGCGGACAAAGTCCGCCTGCCACCGCAACGGAATGCGGGACCGTCCGCAAGGGGTGTGGCGGTCCCGTCATGGGTATTAGGATGCCACCGCCACGGTGGCGGTGGCATCCCGTATTGTTCGCATTGCGGCGGGCGGTGCTGTCACCAGCACCCGCCGCAATGCGAAAAACGCATGTTGTGCATTTGAATGCACAACGTGACAGGCACTGCGCGGTGCCTGCCACTTTGTGCATTCAAATTTAGGGGGGTACCCCCCATGTGCACCCCTCACCCCCCCCAAATCCTGGGGGGCCCGTTGCGGGCCCCCAGAAGCAAAGACCACATGCCTTTTCATGGCGGCAACACCACCATGGAAAGGCTGCTTTCCGCCAACATCCTAATATGGATGGCAGTGTCTTGCAGACACCGCCACCATATTAGGGTCCTTTACCGCCCGGTCCCCTGTGGGACCGGCGGAAAACCGGCGGACGGTCTTTCCGTCCGCCGGGCTCCCCCCGCCATCGTAATATGGCGGGGGGAAATGGCATGCGGGCGGTGGGAAATGGCGGGAGGATCGCCACTGCCATACGGGCGGTGGCGATCCGCCCATCATTGTAATGACCCCCTAAGTTTGTATTTGTTGTCGACGTACTCGCTATAGAAATCAAACAAGGAATGTTGATCTGTATTTAAAAAGTGAAAAGGAAAACAATGATAAGTGGCAGGAATTTGGTGCTTATTTGTTGGTGGAAGGTCGTTTTGAGTTGGGTAGTGATCAACGTATTTGTAAATATTGTTACAGCAAACTAGAAGAGAACAAAATGCCAGCTAGAGCTGTACATAATAACCTAGAGTTGGTAGCTATTCCTGTAGAACTGGTAGATTTAAATACGTATGAGTCCATTCTGATTCAATCTGTGCACCCGTTTCAGGCTATTGTTCGTATGGAGCCTAAAACAGGTAAGCTGCCTCCATCAGATTTACAAAGAGGATTAAAAGGAAGAGTTGTGTATTTACCTTTAGATTTGAAGAAAAATATTGAAACTATTGGTGTAGAGAGAGAGGAAACTGAACCTGTAGTTATTCTAGTTAATGGTGTTCCAACAAAGAGTCGGAAAATATGGCAAGAGTTAGTAGATGTCAGCAAAGTTCAAAAGGCTACGTTATATCTCATAAAAAACAATGTTTATTATAAAAATGTATATTTGGAAGAAGAAGAAATAGTCTTAGGAGATGATAGCGAAATTTCAAGTGGACAAATCGAAAAAGTGGACATCTCCTGGAGTGAAGAAATTTATGAACATTATAGTGTACATCCTTTACATTCAAAGGAAGTGATTTGAAATACTATTGAATTATTCCAAATGAAGAAAGCAAAGGGAACTCCGATGAGTGTTTGGGAAAGAAGTTTAGAAGCACATTGTTTTCCACAGCTCTTCCCCACTGGAAAAGGTGGACGATATGATGAACGACCCGTGCAGATTCCTGCTTCGGAATATCGTACAACAAGATTGTACTCAGAAGATCCAAGATTTCGACAATGTATTCCATATATATTTCATCTTTTGTTTGAAAGTGACTTGTCTGGACTTTCATATGCAGTAAACCATATATTAAAAACAGGAGTTCATCTTCAACATGTTTCTGCAAAGGAATTCATGGACAAAGTACAACAGAGAGACGATCATTTAGAATCTCAATTGATTAATTTGATGGCGTGTCAATGTGAAACTAATAAGTATTGGTATCGTCGTCACGGAGAACTTAAATGTATGTTAAGGAACTTAGGAACCCCTACATGGTTTGCTACACTAAGCTGTGCTGAATACGCATGCGACGATTTACTTGAATTTCTAGGAGAAGCAAATTCAAATATTAAAAACAATGAATTCAAGACAGCTGGAGAACTGTGTTCCTTGGATCCTGTAAACGTGTGCAGATATTTTAGTCATAGGTTTCAAGCTATGATGTCTTTTATCTGTAATAAAAACAACTCACCTCTTGGAGAAGTTATTGATTTCTTTTGGAGAAAGGAGTATCAAGCGAGAGGTGCTCCTCATATACATATGCTTTTATGGATCAGGGATGCACCTAAATTTGGAACTGATTCTGATGAGACTGTTTAATATTTCATTGAAGACTATTTTACATGTGGAATTCCAAAAACAGGAGAAGAAAATACCTTAAGAGAGCAAGTTTTACGGTTTCAAACTCATCCTTGTGGGAAATATTGTTGACGGAAATACAAGTCAAAGGAAAAATTTTATACAAAATGTCGTTTTGGATTCCCACGTCCAGTAATTTCCAAAGGAAGAGTCAACAGTTTCATGTCAGCAGTGAGGCATACTATAACTCGAAAATCTCCAAAGACTACTTACAATATAAAAAGAAGTGAAGATTCAAAGAATATTAATGATTATAATCCAGTAATTTTGACGATGTGGAATGCAAATATGGATATCCAGTATGTTGCAGATAATTCGATTGCTGTTGCTCGCTATGCTACGTCATACATAACAAAATCTGAAAAGACGGAGTTGAAAGAAATGTGGGAAGAAATTTCACAAGAGAAGACTCTTAGGGGCCCATTACGATGGCGGGCGGAAGCACAACCGCCGTGCTGGCGGATGCAAAAACCACCAGTTACCGCCGGCACGCAGCAGTCCACACGCCCGCCCAATTATGATGCGAAAAGTAGGCCAAACACCGCCGGCAAGCCAGCAACACCGTCCGCCATCAAAGTGCGCCCGTTCACGTAGCGGCGCAGCACAACTGACACACACCGTCCGACGAAACACGTCCCGCCCGGCGCATAAATCACGATGCCGCAAACAAACGGCTCCCACGGCTAAGAGACACCGCACGTGAAAGAGAGGCGGTAACACGGACGCAGAGCACGGACAACGAAGAAGCGGCTCCCCGAGCATGAATCCAGCACTGCAGGCCCTCCCCATGCTTCTGCTGATGCACCACCAAGGACGCAACGTACCGCGGAGACGCAGGTAGGCACACACACAACAAGTGCACGCAAACAGCGCACACAGTGCAAGGGCGGAAAAAGCGGACAACCCCCCACCAGCGCGTGTACACAACACATCCACCATCGCATCCACAGATGACACACAGGCCAAATCGTAACATCGCAGAACACATGTGTACACACCACCTGGGACTAGGAACCAACCACCCCGTCACGGCCCCAAAGCGCCGATGACGCCGCCACACATGCGCACAACGCAGAGGCCAACCGCAGCGCCATGCATGCGTCGCACACAGACACAGGGACACAACCAAGCAGCACACACATCAGCCCCACCCCGAACGCACATGACACGTGACAGGCCGGCCACAGACATGTCCCCAACGCCCAATTCACGGACAACACCCAACGCCACACAACCGACGCACACATGTCAGTGAAGACACGCAACAGCAGGACACACCCCAGTGTAACAAACATGGCGTAGCACACAGCGGCGGCAACACCAACTAGGAGAAGCAGGGCCCCTTCGGGAAGAGGAACGCCAGTACCACACTGAAACACCCATACCACCCTGCACATATGAACAAGACATATAAAACGGAACACCAAAGAGCCCGGGGACCGACAACAGGTGGCCCAAGAATAACATTCACACACAAGGCCCAACGCAGAGCGGAAAGGCAGCCTGCCGCCCACACAAGGGAGAGCAGACAGCACTGAATGACCTTCCATTCCAACTCCGAAACCACAGCCCTACGACAGAAGCCGGTGAATACAGCCATTGTCCAAGAATAGACCAACACAGGCATGCCGAGGAGACCGACCACAGTGCAGATAGCGCATATCACAGAAGCACACAACGGACGGGGAAGAAAGAAGAAAACACTCCCCCATGTCGGCCACATGCAAGTTAATTGGAAGGAGTCACACATCACTGACCTTGAACTGTCTGAGAAGCATGTGGGAAGAGGGCCCGTGTCCTCCAAACAAGCCAACAGAACACAAGTCCTGTCTCCCTACGACTACACAGAGCTCACAGCAACCCCGGAGCGTGCACATTGCAGACTGCACACACAGCCGGAGCACGCCACCTCAACGAACCGCTGCGAAATGGCAACCGCAACACACCTACCCAACTACGCCGAACAGCTCAAGCTGTACAAAACCAACCTGTTCCATACATTGGGATGCGATCTCCTGTCCCTGCTGAACGTAAGTTACCGACTGACTTACCGCATCACATTGTTCAGCTGCGTCATGCCCGTCTTCTACTGTCGGAGGTGTCCCTACCAGCATCCCGTCGAGATATGCCTCTCCAACCCGGCATGTCTGAAGGCGGACCTGCTACCACTACTCCTCCCTCTGGACGCACACGACAGGGCCTGCTCTGCCTATGGGGGCATGGCGTATGTGGCCAACATCGCACCCGCACTGAAATGGGAGCACTGTGCCTCCACACGACGGATCATCGATAACAGCTACATCGAATGTCACCCAGCATGCCCCATCATGGTCCTCCAAGGGACAACCTACGAACAACACCTTGACAGCCACCATCCGCTTCATTGGCTGGCAAACATGTACACCACCAATGACATGGAAGCCCTGCTGGACGGCATCGCATACCTGACAACCTGTAAATACGTCGGACCACAACGCAGGTTCCCCGAGTGACCTATGATGTCCAACCCCGCACCCATGCTTAGCTTCCGTACGGACTGGCCAGTCACCACCACAACAGCCATACCAAACGACCGGCAACAGTAACCACACCATCAACGACATCGCCATGACATCGGATATGACCGGGACATGCACACTGTTCCCCATCACATCCAGGAACACCGCATGCATCGTGGGAGGCAGTGGCATGGGGTCTGTGTATTGCACCCACATGGACGGAACTGCACGAACAACCAGGACACGACATGGATCCAGCGCACATGGACACACACACCGCTCAGTGGACATGAATAGGTCGCCTGGAGTCTGTGGGTGCTGCACCCCTCCCACCCCCGCCCCGGGAATCCCATACCAGGACCTTTGCATGGACGACAAGTGCATACAACAACAACACGACCCCAGTGACTGTGACATGTCCAGTAACCACCACAGTGCAACAACAAGTGGCACGCCGCTGCATGCACGCAAGCACATGCCCTGATGTCATCTCACATGCACGCGTGCATGAGGAACAACCGCAGCAAACCTGTCACATGGAACTGAGATGGACTGTGCCCATGATGCCAAGCGGTCTGGTAGGCTACATGTATACCGTCTGTGTCAAAGTCCGCAGCTCCGCAGCTATACGTAAATGTACATTAGCACAGCCTTGGCCAAGCAGATGTCACTCTGAAGCCCACATCCCACATGCAACAGCCAATCACATGTAACCCCACACCCTATCCCATTTGCAATCATGCTCAGTATATCCTCAACATGTATTCCGCTGCCAGTAGTGTCCACTATACTGCATCACAGAGGACAGAAGACTCAATATAATGTTTGAAACAAAAACTGTCTCCGCTGACTCATTTCACAAGTACGAATGAGAGAGGATGAGAGTATGTGAAGTACACGGCAGTCGTGACATGACCATGTAGTCCACTGGTATTGGATGTCAACGCAAATGAGTAGCACTACTGTGGAAGACACACATGTGTCGTGTGAAGTCGTATGGACGCAGTGCTCAGGTGGGTGGGTGCGACGGGTAGATGCGCACATGCCAAGTTGGAGCACGCCGTGTTGGGAGGGGTCATGAACAGTACACCACCGCTTCCCTGGGCATTGTGAGAGGACACCTGTCGGGGGAGTGAACACGTGTGTGCATAGCAGCCGGGCACACGTACAAAGCGGTACCAGGCGCACCTCAGCCCACCCTCTGTGGACAAGCTGGATCCTGTTGTGCGCCCGCCATGCCCCTGACAAGGCACACACAGCCCCAGTCGACCAGGTGTAACCCCAACATAGTCAATCCGCACAGGCGATACAGGGCACGGGATGGCAGTGGAGCATGGTGTGTGAGAGGTCTCCTCGCGCTCCTCCTGGTCATATCACGCAGGCAATAGAACCTCAACGTCTAGCATGGCACAAGTCACATGGAAGTGTATGGGGGACGCACCACAGCACGAGCAGCACTGACGTCACGGGAGGTGGCTCGCACCATCCCATCCATTGCCCATCATACCAACCACGCCACATGCCATTGCGACTAAGTGCAAGCGCGTGCGCCACCACCCCCGAGCCCTCCCCAGAGAGGCCAAAGAGTGAATGTGTGGGCCATCAGCCACAGACGGACGCGGCCTGGCCGCAAGGGCAGCCACAGCCACTGGGTGTCGCAGGTGGCGGATCCGGAAGGCGAAGACTGTGATGCATAGTCCATGCAGGCCGGGTCTCCATTTGGGGCACCACGCAGGTGGACGGCGTCCCGCAACACATCATACCCTGAGACAGCCCACTCGTGCAACTGGACCCACACATACACTCCTTGCCCTCTCTGGTACGAGCTTGGGGCTGCCTGTGCAAGCGCTAGCCTCGCAGGTGAGCATACATATTGGGGGAGCGAGGGGAGGACATGAGGGCTGGGGCGAAGATGACTGTATCACTGTCAGTTAGTACAAGGGATGACCCAGATGTGGAAAGGAAGAGACGTGTCCCGTGTGTACTGCAACTAGTCGCCAATCCAACTACCCCCCCATGTCCGGAATGTAAGCCCGCACCTAGGCCCGCCCATCCGCCACAACGAACATACCACCAGCACGACAACCTTCCCATTCGAAACACTGACTGGGGGTGGCGACCAGTGTACAATCATGTGTAGCCTACCCACGAGTACATGTGGGCCCTCCATGATCCATGTCACCTGCGGCAAAGTCATGACATGCGCAATGAGGGAAGTGAGGAGAGCTGTCCGCCCCATGCGCAGAAGGTGCATCAGCTCCACAGACCCAGCAGCGAGTCCAGCAGGGGTCACATGTGCAGGGGCAGCTGTGCCTGGTGTGAAGGCACATGCATATAGACAGCACATCGACCAATGTGTAGTCTGCCCACATCTACAGTCCATCATCATGCGGACATAGGAATTGAACACAGGGCAACACATCTTCAGTTGGTGCACCCACCGTGACCAACAATGCGCAATCATCGACGTACCCGCCCTGTGCATGGCCCCCCACCCAACGGAGGCACATCCAGTGCCACCATCCCACACACACAAGCCTTCCACGGAACATGCTGTGTCCAATGGTCAGTACAGAGTCAGCGCCCATCTGGTGGATCCTGAACAGGAGACACATGCACACACATGCCAGCTCCCACTGTGTACGTCTGCCACCTGGCACGTGCAATGTAACCTCTCACCTGTGACGTGTGACTGCAAGCACACAGCCGTCTTGGCATGGGGCTGTCAATGTGAACACCTGTCAATGTTTCGGGAGGTGTGATCCGTACAGTGCTGTACATAGGGTGCAGTGCTGACACCTACTACTGTCTCATATCCCCTCGTGCCACAGGTCCCACTTGTTTTGGCCGCTCAGCCTGTGCCCACATCGTCGTCGTCGTGTGCCATACTCATCCAGCCGCGGAAGCAGTTCCATGCTCAGCAGACATTCATGTTGCCGTGGCGTTGCCGCTTGACGGATATGCAGTCAGTCCCCATCAGCACGCCCCGCAAGTCATTGGGGCCTAGATCCCCATGTGCATGCACATGGCAGTGGTTTGTATCACTAGCCATTGCCATTGTTGGGAGACCTGTGTAAGTGTATTGTGGCCGTGCCGTCCCAGCTTGACAGCTGGGCTGTGGCTCCTGTGCTTACTCAGTCATGTCAGTGATGTGTATGCGAAATTGCCATGTGTCGTGTTGCTTTGACATGTGTCCTCTGCCATTGTCCCTAGGCGGAGACCGAACATTGACCGCCCATACCAATTGCTGGCGGACATGGACGATACAGAGGTTATTAGGAAGTTTCGGCTGGACAGGCCAACCCTGCATCGACTGTGTGCCATGTTAGAACCCCATCTCCGTCCCCGCAGGGTGTATCCGACTGCTGTCACCCCCACGGCTAAGGTGATGGCCGCCAT
Organism: Calotriton arnoldi; assembly: GCA_963921515.1. Classification (NCBI taxonomy): domain Eukaryota; kingdom Metazoa; phylum Chordata; class Amphibia; order Caudata; family Salamandridae; genus Calotriton; species Calotriton arnoldi. The sequence goes on from CAWUFW010015462.1 coordinate 93,289, forward strand.
GCATTTCTTCGCCACTGGGTCATTCCAGCACACAGTGGGCATTGGAGGAGGGATGTCCCAGCCCATGTTCAGCAAGGTGCTGAGGGATGTACTGGCAGCCATGATGCTGTACCGGAACAGGTACATCCGCTTCCCCAGGGCTCGTGAATTGGCGGCAGTGAAGGGTGCATTCTATGCCCTTGGCAGAATCCCACACGTCGTTGGAGCCATTGACTGCACACATGTCGGCCTTGTTCCACCACAGGCCACTGAGCACCTGTACCGCAACAGGAAGCACACGCACTCCCTGAATGTGCAAGTGGTGTGCCTTGCGGACATGGTGATCACCCACGTGTGTGCAAAGTTCCCAGGCTCGGCCCATGACGCACACATAATGCGCAACAGCATCTTGCCACGACTGATGTCCAATATGCAACAGGATCGTGCCTGTATTGTCGGTGAGTATGTGGAGTGGTGTAGCGTGCTGGCTGTGCGATGCTGTTCCCTGTCCAGTTGGATTAGCAACGGTTCTCTGTGTCCCTCACACCCAGGTGACTCTGCGTATCCGAATGGGGCATGGCTGCTCAGTCCATTGAGGAATCCTCGCACCCCAGCAGACGATCGCTACAATGAGGCACATGGGAGGACCAGACGTGTGGTCGAGCGTACCTTTGGCCTCCTCAAGTCCAGGTTCAGGTGCCTGGACCGCACCGGGGGTGCGCTGGCGTACTCCCCACAGAAGGTGTGCCAGATAGTGGTGGCGTGCTGCATGCTGCACAATCTGGCCATTCGGAAGCAGATCCCCCTCATCGTGGATGACGGAGATCAACCAGGGCCCCAGCCCGCAGACCAGGACAGCTCGAGTGAGGAGGACAGCGGAGAGGAGGAAGCTGGTAATGTGCGGCAGCAGCTCATCGCCCGCTACTTCACTTGACGGTGAGTGTCCATGTACGACGGCTGATGTGGCTGTATCTGTGCGGGTGTGTGTGTGCTGTGTCAGGGTGGCCGTTTGTTCACTGCGTGCTGTGTGTCAACGCTCCATGGCCAGGGTAGTATGCCACTGTTGGTGGCTGTGGCATTGTGCCCTATTGCTCTGTGCGATGTGTGTACATTGCTTGTAGTTGTTGACATGTACTGTGTAATGGGTGTGTGACACACTCATTGAATGTGCTCCTGTTCTGTCTCCCACCCCTAGGTCCCTACAGGCCCTCCGGATTCAAATGCCATGCCACGCATCAGGTGCCTTTCCGCCCAAGGTGGCCGTTGTATTCCGTACAAATAAGACACAGGGCACAAACAGCAGTTAGTGAAAAAGGTGCATTTATTACAAACTGTGACATGTGATTGTGTGTAAGGTGATGACAAAAGTGGTGCGTGCAGTGACAATGAGCTGTCGGTCATGGCTGCGTGATGATCAGGGTGTACCCACTGGTTCTATGTCCATAGTCCAACACACACATGCCATCCAGATGGCTGTGTGGAGTGGGATCGTAGTCCAGGTCAATGCAGTGGCTGGTCAAGGAAGGCTGGCGGAAGGCTGGCTGGCTGCCTCACTTGCGACTGGAGCGTGCGAAGTCCTCCCGGGAGATCTGTTTCCTCTTCGGACGGCCCCTTCCACGTTTGCGAGGGGGGTGCCTGCTTGCGACATGCTGGTGGTTGAGGTGTGATCACTGGCTGTGGACGCAGGGGAACTGGACACTGCTGCTCCACCCTGCGCCCCGGCAGGTGGTGGCGGAGGGGGAGCTGCTGTCCCTGGCTGTGACCTCACCGCCACCACCAGCTGTCCCATGAGGTCCACGATTTGGCCCATACGGGCGTCCATGGACCTCAACACCCCCAGCACCTCACGCGTGTCTGAGGCAGACCGGACCCATTGTCCTTGGGCCTCTTCATAGGCCCCAAGGACTCTGGCCATGTGAGGCAGGGCATGGCTCCCAGGGGAGGCTGGCGTTTCCCTGACCCTGCTCCTCCTACCAGTCCTGCTGCCACCGGCCTGCCCACTAGCCACATTGCTCACCACGGTCCTCGCTGTGGCTCCCAGGGTGGATCCAGTCGTCCGGGCCACCACCTGCGCTGGGGCTGGTGCCAGCGGAGACGTGGCGGTGGTGGCGGCGGTGGTGGTCGGTGCGGCGATGGTGGCGGTTGCGGCAGTGGTAGTGGCCACAATGACCGTGGGTGTGGCCGCAACGACAGTGGCAGCAGGGGGCTGTGAATGTTCAGCAGCCCTGGATGATGGGTTGGTGGGTAGGAGGGGTCCTGGGGAGCGGCTGGGCCCTGCCACACCAGATGGGCCTGCTTTGTTGTCCGTGTCCGAGGAGGAGGACAGATCCTCCAGATCCGTGTGTCCTCGTTGGGGGCTTGTAGGCTGGCTGTGCTGGCTGCTGGCTCCATCCCCAGCATCCAGCAGTTCGTCACCTGTGGAGAGAATGAGATTAGTTATTGTGTTGCACCTGGCGAAGTATGTATTTGTCGTCTGACATTGACAGTTCGTGCAATCTCGTACATGGGTTTCCCGGAGGCGTGTGTGTGGCTGTAGCATCTGTAGTTGTGTGTGCTTGGCAATGGGACTGTGTGCTGTGCACATGTGGCATGGGACGGATTGGCCATGCCGATGGGTGTGTTGCTGTGCCCCTACTTATTGTGACTCTGGTGTATGCGGGCTCCTGGCCCATCCTGGGTCTGGTTTGTACTTTGCTTTTGGGGTTCAAATGGAACGCTTAGGAACGCATATGGCAACATGGGGGCCATGCCCCAGATTGGCATTTGGGAGGGAATATGCTTTTGGGGTTCAAATGGAACGCTTAGGAACGCATATGGCAACATGGGGGCCATGCCCCAGATTGGCATTTGGGAGGGAATATGCTTTTGGGGTTCAAATGGAACGCTTAGGAACGCATATGGCAACATGGGGGCCATGCCCCAGATTGGCATTTGGGAGGGAATATGCTTTTGGGGTTCAAATGGAACGCTTAGGAACGCATATGGCAACATGGGGGCCATGCCCCAGATTCGCATTTGGGAGGGAATATGCTTTTGGGGTTCGAATGGAACGCTTAGGAACGCATATGGCAACATGGGGGCCATGCCCCAGATTCGCATTTGGGAGGGAATATGCTTTTGGGGTACATGCTGTGAGCCATGGGTGCCGAACGTGACATGTGTTGTGGCAGCATGACAGTGCATGGTTTGAGGTGTGTGCATGCTTGACATGGCCTGCATATTTGCTGTCTGTTGTGATTACTGGACATGGCATTGGACGCATCGTTATGAGTGAGTGATGGTTGTGTGCCAGCCAACGTATTGCAGTTGTCCCATCTCCTTGGTGTGCGTGCTGCCCTGTGCCATGTGCATCACTGCAGTGCTCGGGGGTGTGTGGCCCATGTTGTGTGTTGTTGCTCACAGTGTGTCGTGCGCTTCATTGACTTCTGGCACATGGTTGGTCATGGGCATGTATCTTAGCGTGACTGCTGTATGTGTGGCAGCTGTGCGGATGACATGCCTTTCATGAGACTGGGGCTGACGGATGGGATGGATGGTATGTTGTTTGTGCATGGTGTGTCTGTGTGTTTGATGGGTTCAGTGGTGTTCGTGTGCATATATGTTGTTCCGCTCTGTTGCGTCTAGTGTTGTTTGTCTTACATAGGCGTAGTTGTGGGGTGTGTGGTTGACAGGCAGTTGGGGCTACATGGACAGGACTTCAATGGTGTTTCGGTTGTGTGTGATGAGTTGCACAGTGGCTGCCGTGTGGTACTATATTCAGTGTGGCCTGTGCATGCAGACGTGGCTCCTTGGGTGTTGCTATGTCTGTGATGGGTCATGTGGGGTGTGAGTCTGTTGTTCATGTCCGTGTGCACATTGTTCACTTGTTCGTGACGGTGGGCGGTGCTGCGTGTTCGTCTGCTACGTGACATGTCCCATGTGTTGGTCGTGTTCCGGTCCTCATGCCTCTAGTAATCCAGCCCTGTCCAGTTTCCCACCTGCAGGTTGTTCGTGCATGCACTGTACTGGATGCCACATGGCTCTAAGCGGGGGTGCTCCATGTTGCAGGTCTGTGGGGGTGGGGGGGTGTTGTGGGTCGTGGGGGTGGCTGGACACCCACTGACACCGATTGCTGTGGACCGTGATGTCTGCCTTTCGGCTGTCGTTGTGCACTGCGGTGGCTGACACGTGGCTGTGGGGTGTGGGGGATGCTCCTCCTTGCTGTGCTGTGGGACTAGGGGCCTGGTGTGTGTTGTACTTGGGCTGTCCACCGTCCCACCCACTGCACTTTGTGTTCCTGCCACTTACCTGTTACTTGTCGGTTAGTGCAGCTGTGGCGGACACATGGGTGTGGTGGGTGCTCGTTGTGGCGCTTCTGGCATATTTGGGGACCTGTTGGTGGTTACGTGGCTGGCTGAGTGTACACATGTCCCCACGCATCTTACAGTTGTTCGGTTTGGGCTGTGTGTGGTGGTGTCTGTTGCATGTGTGTGTGATGTGTTGTGTATTGTGTGCTGGACATGGGGGTGTTTGTCCCTGGGAGCTGTGGCATGGTGGTAGTGCATGTGAGTACATAGCGGTGTGCTGGTATACATTAGTTTGTAATTACCAGCCTCCACTCCCCTGCTAATCCGGCGAGGATCTCCGGATGGATTACGACTCGCACCTTCTCCTCCCACGCTTTGAAGGTCTTAAAGAGCGCGGGATTCCCTCCGCCAGTGACGGCAGCCAGCTCTCTGTTTTTGCCCTCCTTCTTCTTGACCAGGCTCTTTACGTCATTCCAACGTTTGTTGATCTCGACTCTGTTCCTGGGCAGGGTCCCGACTGCATTGACCTGGTCTACGATCCGGTTTCACATTCTGTTTCTGGTGGCTAGTGGTGTGTGCTGGACCATGTTCCCATAGATTTGTGGGTACACCTTGATGATCTCGTCGACCATGACCGTCAGCTCCATGGGCGTGAACTTGGGCATTCTTTGTGGTGCCATGGTGTTTGTGGTGCTGGTGCGGTGTGTGTTGTGTAATGTGCAGGGGGTTTGTGGTGCCGGTGTTTGGTGGTGGTGGTGGTGGTGGTGGTTGTGATGTGTGCGTTTCTGTGGTGTGCTGCTGTCCTTGCTGTGTCACTATGTCCTCTCCTCTCCTCTCTGGTTTGCAATGTAGCAAGGGGTTGTGGTCTGTGGGAGTGCTGCTTTTGTACTCACCTATGTGGGTGTGTCCTCATGGTCTGTTGTTTTCAGGTGTGTTGTGTCTGGGGTTCTGGCCTTTGTATTTTTTGTTTGTCCGGGGGGATGTTTTCGGGATATGTACTGTGCTTGTGTATTTGTGCGTGCCTTGCTGTGTGGACTTGTTGGCCATGTTGTGTGCTATTGGTTTTGTGTGCGGATGGTTTCTGTGCAGGTACGTGGGCGCCATGGCTTCTGCCGTGTCGATTCTCATCGGCGTTGTTTGCGCTGGCGGGCGGTATATTTGTGGTTTTTCCGCGCTCATGGCGGTGCGATCGTAATCTCACGTGCGGTGTGTCGGCCGTGAGGGCGGGCGGTTTTGTGTTGTCGTGCGTGTTTCTGTCCGTGGCGGGCGGTTTGTCTCCGACTCGGACGTTGGCGGGCGGTATTTTGTGTGCTTTTTCCGCCGATGGCGGTATTCGGTTTGTGTAATCGTAATGGCGTGGTCGGTGTTCAGGCGGTGTGTGCGGGCGGATTTTTGCCGCTTCCATGCCTGGCGGTGTTATTTACGCCGGGTATCGTAATGTGCCCCTTAGTAACAAATTGTACAGCTTTAGTTTGAAGATGCTTTCCCATCGAGAGATTGGATCCTACGAATGTTCGGATCGGTTGACATCTACAAGTTTATATTCAAAGTCAAGAGGAATCATTTGGGTAAGTCTAGGTCTTGCTGCAACACGAAATCGAGTATTGAAATCTGTACACGAAATTGAATACTTAGCACTGAATGAACTGGAAATTACAGATATTGTTAAAACAAATATGTTGGATACGTACTATCCTAAAAGAAGTCCACATCTTGAAAACATATGTCTCTATGAAGTACTGCAATATTACAGCTTTAAGAGAAATGTTACGGAGAATATAAATGAAGAAAAATATGAAGTCATTGGATGTGATGGATGTTTGGTGAAACATACTAAAGGAAATCTCATTAATCACAGGAAACTCAGTTGCAAAACTCCAGATAAAAGGGAATTTTTCTATTTAGCACTTCTGCAACTGTTCAAGCCTTGGCGTACTGAAATGGAATTACTTGGAGATTTTCAGTGCTATGAAGATTCTTTTAATGCATGTAAAGATAGCATTGAATGCACAGGTTTTCCAAATTATCTACAAATGTTGAATGAAGAGATTGAACAAGAAGCTACTATTGCAGCTGAAATTGCTAGACACAGTTCTCAAGATAGTCAAAGTTCTGCTCCACTGAGTCAAGAATCACTAGGAGAACCAATTCTTGAAAATGAAGCAGCAATCACCATGAGTGAAGTAGAAACGGCAATGCATCAAGCTCAACAGGATATTATGGAGTTGGGAAACTTGGAAGAACAACTAAATATTGAACAGATAGAAATATATCAGCAAGTTACACAACAGATAGACCATGGTTTACTTCATGAAAAAAAAGAATGCAGCTGCACATCATTTAAACCTATTCGAATGTATATCAGTGGTCAAGCTGGTACAGGAAAAAGTTTCTTAATTAAAGTTTTGACCAGTTATCTACAGAAAACCACTGAATCACATTTATCTTGTGTTGTAACCGCTCCAACTGGGTTAGCAGCACACAACATTAAAGGGATTACGTTACATCGTTTACTGATGCTACCTGTTGAACATGAAAACAAGTTGGAATATTACAAGCTATCTGGAGAAGCTTGTTTTAAAGTTTCAAGAGTACTAAAGAAAATTAAACTTCTGATCATTGATGAGGTGAGCATGGTCTCAAAATTAATGCTTGCCTTTGTACATTTAAGAATGCAGCAGATTTTAAAAACAGATTATGATGTTTTATTTGGAGGAAAACATGTAATTGTATTCAGCGACCTACTACAACTTACTCCTGTAAAAGGACAACCAGTTTTTAAAACACTTGTGTATGAAGACACCAGGAAATCTTTGGGAAGTATTGGAAATTTCAACATTTGGAATTATTTTGAATATAAAGAACTTATTAAGAATATGCGACAAGCAAGTGATGAACATTATGGAAGCATTCTTCAAGATATAAGAATTGGTATTTTGTCAAAACATGGTAAAGAAGCTTTGCAAAGTCGACTACTTAGAAACTTGTTTCCAAATGAAAATGTTGCTCCTGAAATAATATACAAAAAAATTGGAGAAAAGAAATCTATAATTTGCCTAATGCCAACACTGCAAGAGTATTCTACAGTCAATGAAGAACTTTTGAAGCTGGAAAAACAACAAATAATAAAAATGGAAGCCATTGATAAAATAGAACATGAAGGAATTACTATTATTTTGTCAGAAAAATTAAAATCAAAATTGGATTCTTTGGAAAAGTCTATAACTAAGACTGCTAGTTTAGAAAAGAATTTATATGTATGTGAAAACTGTCGGGTAATTTTACGGCGTAATTTGGATGTAGAAAAAGGTTTAGTAAATGTAGCAATGGGGAAAGTTGTTGATTTTGTTATTTATCCAAATAGAGATGGAATTGAATTTTTGAAGATTACATTTGATCAGATTAAAGAGGTAAAACAGATCGGATGTTGTGCTGTTCGTTTTTGCTTGTTAAAGACTTGTATGTTCGTAGAAAACAGTTTCCTCCTTCTTTGGCATGTGCGGTGACCATTCATAAATCTCAAGGTTTAAGTGTAGATAATGCTTTAGTAAACATTGGAAGTACAGTGTTTAAAGAGGGAATGGCATATGTTGCATTGTCTCGAGTAAGAACATTATCTGGATTGTATTTGATTGATTTTGATGAGAGAAAGATTAGTGCAGATGCAAATTGTGTAAGAGAGTATAATCGGTTAAGAAGAATATATATGTCCCAACTTAGGTGAATATCCTGTATATGAAAAGCGTGTAGTATGTCCAAAACGAACATATGAGAAACACTGTAGTGAGGTTGGAAAGAAGAAAATAAATCAAGAGAATGGTGAGGCTCCAAAGAAAATGAAAATGGACACTGTTGATGATATTGTATGATACCAGTTAGAAAATAGTTCAGGTATCAACTGCTATGCTATTATAAACAAAAGAAAAGGGTGACGGACCACAAAAAAGCGCCTCACTCTTACACTGCTGTCGTATCAATGTTGTTGTTTGTGCACAATTCTCCAGCACCTGTCACCCTTTGGTGCCACTGGCTACAGATTAAATCAACAAATTCTACAAAAGGAGGTGCACCAAGCAAAGTACATTTCAGTCCATTAGTGTTTTCTTCATTTTCATCCTTTATTTAAATATCCACATGTGATCATAAAAGCAGCCAACGTGTTTTGTTCTTATAAGGCACAAGCCTATTAGAACTTCTTCAGGGCTCAAAGAGCAGAGTATATAGCTCGCACACGTCGAAATCGATACTTCTGTAGTCCACGGCTAACTGTGAAAATCACTTCACATTGTAACCAAATTTTAAAAGGTCAGATCATCCCACCTCATGGTAAAGGCGAGTGGGTAAAGACATTGTAGATAAGTAAAGTTGCCTCTCAAGCCTCTCAAGAGGCTTGAGACCGCGCATCACGGCGGACCACTCTGCTATTTGCAGTTTCTTGTGACTACCAGGGGTATACGCCCAACTTTACTTATCTACAACGTCTTTACCCACTCGCTTTTGCCATGAGGTGGGATGATCTGACCTTTTACAATTTGGTTACTTTGTGAAGTGATTTTCACAGTTAGCCGTGGACTACAGAAGTATCGATTTCGACGTGTGCGAGCTATATACTCTGCTCTTTGAGCCCTGAAGAAGTTCTAATAGGCTTGTGACTTTTAAGAACGAAACGCGTTGGCTGCTTTTATGATCACATGTGGATATTTAAATAAAGGATGAAAATGAACAAAACTGTAATGGACTGAAATGTACTTTGTTTGGTGCACCTCCTTTTGTTGAATCAACTGCTATGCTAATGTAATTGCGAACGTCGTGTTTTTTCTAGACAATCTTCATCATCAAATTATGGAGAATCGAGAAAACAGATTTTGTTCTTTGTTGCATAATATTTTTGAAAAATTGACAACTGATAAAACTAAAATCCAAAGTGCTTCTGGCATTCGGCATCTTTTGGACATATGTTCTGGTTCTTCACAATTTACACTTAATGTACAACAAGATGCTCAAGAATTTCTTATGTTTATGCTTGCAGTATTAGAAGATGAAGGAATACAAATTGAAAATCTGTTTGGACTATGTTACAGATGGGATCATAAATGTGATAACTGTTCTTTTTCTTCTACCACTGAAATAGACACTGAATGATTCATATATTTGACAATACCAGATTGCAAAACAGTGTCTTTTAACAAATTAGTAAAAACAGCTAATCAAGATATGAAATGTACTCACTGCAAATCAGAAATGTTGTCAACAGTATTTATAGAAAGATTTAGACAATATGTCATTTTAATGCTACAACGTTGTAAAGCAGATGGAACAAAAGTGGAAACTAAAATTAAAAAGTTTGTGGCAAGTCAAGTGTCAATTTCAGGAAGAACTTTTAAAGCAGTGGCTATTATTTTCCATGATGGACCTAGTACAACATCTGGACACTATACTGTGTATTTAAGATGCAATAAAGGATAGACACATTGTAATGACGCCCATTTAGAATTCAAATGTTGGTTGCCTTATGAATTACCAAATTCATATCTAATATTTTTGATGCCAAAGTTCTGAAAACATCATTCGGCCTATTGGGAAGATGTCAACATGAATTAATGAGTTTATTTTGGATATTTTCAATACAAACGAATTCGGTAACATCATTCGGCCTATTGGGAAGATGTCAATATGAATTAAGAAGTTTATTTTTGATATTTTCAATGCAAATGATTTCGGAAACATCATTTGGCCTATAGGGAAGATGTCAACAATTACTGTTTCAATTATCGTTTCTGTTCTTTGATATTGTATTTAGAAAATTGTGTTTGAAAGAAGCAGTTCATATATTTGATCTTTGTATTATATGCAATGTTAGTGAGAGTGTTTATTTTTGAAAAGGTAAAAAGATAGTTGAGTTTGTTGTAAATATTTTGAACACAGATTTGTTTTTTTTTAACAATCTTATTGATTGTATTTTTTTGCCCGCTGTTACATGATGATCAACATTGAAATCACTGTGTATAGTGAAATTCAATAGAATCTGAAAACAGCAAAAAAGGCAAACTGAATATGTTATGTAATTCTAAAATTATGTTGTGTTCTTAAAACTATAATATTATATGCAATAACAGTATTTTTTCTTCTCATTTACAGAAACTAATTCTAAAGTTTGAAAATATTTTAAATTTAGATTATAATAAAAAAACTGAAAAAATTGTTTAAATGAGTTTCATATCTACTTCAATAAAGAAGGTAAGATAAAGTAATGTAATAAGCATAATGTTATGAATTGATATTTAGAGTCACTTTTATTGCAGTCATTCATTTTATTTAAACTGAATGATCTCACTCATCAAATTACTTTACGAGAACCTATGCTATTCTTCAATCTCTGAAATATAACTTCTGTAGTTACAAAATCACCTATGCATTACCAATATACAGCTTTGTTCACTGTGGTAGCACCTGTACAGCTCTGTAATCACCCAAGGAATACCCGTGCACTTACAAAATTACTCAGGCACAACTGATGTACTCCTGCAATCACACAGGCACTAGTTATCCACTCATGCAATAACTCAGGCATTATCCATGCACTGTTCCAATCATCTATCAACTACCCATGCAGTTCTGTAATCATCTAGACACTACTCATTTACTCTTTCGAATACCCAGGCATTACCCATGCACTCATCTAATCCCCCAACCACTAGCCATGCACTTATCCAATCACTCTGCCAATATTCATACACTTATGAAATCACCATACACTATCCTTGCGGTCCTCTAATCACCCAGGCAGTACCCATGTACTCATTCAATCACCCAGGCACTAAGCATGTATTCAAGCAATCATCCAGACATTACCTATAAAGTCATGTAATTACCAAGGCATTAAGCATGCACTTGTAAAATGACCCAAGCAATACCCATGCACTAAGAAAATCATGCAGGCACAACACATGTACTCCTGCTGTCACCCAGGCACTACTCATGCAGTTAAGCAATAACCCAAGCACTACCCATGCAGAGCTCCAATCACCCGTGCACTACCCCATGCACTCCTACAATCACCCAACCAGTACTATGTACTTAACCAATCAGTCCGCCATTACGCAAGCACTTATAAAATCACCATGCACTATCCTTGCATTCCTCTAATCATCCGGGCAGAACCCATGTACTCATGCAATAACCCAGACATTAACCTTGTATTCAAGCAATCATCCAGACATTACCTAGAAAGTCATGTAATTACCCAGGCATTAAGCATGCACTTGTAAAATCAACCAAGCAATACCCATGCACTTAGAAAATCATGCAGGCACTACACATGTACTCGTGCTATCACCCAAGCACTACTCATGCACTTACGCAATAACCCAGGCACTAACCATGCACTGCTCCAATCATCCGTGCACTACCCCATGCACTCCTACAATCACCCAGCCAGTACCATGTACTTAACCAATCACTCTGCCAATACCCAAGCACTTATAAAATCACCATGCACTATCCTTACATTCCTCTAATCATCCACTCAGTACCCATGTACTCATGCAATGACCTAGGCACTAACCATGTATTCAACCAATCATCCAGACATTACCTAGAAAGTCATGTAATTATCCAGGCATTAAGCATGCACTTGTAAAATCAACCAAGCAATACCCACGCACTTAGAAAATCATGCAGGCACTACACATGTACTTGTGCTATCACCAACGCAGTACTCATGCACTTACGCAATAACCCAGGCACTAACCATGCACTGCTGCAATCACCCGTGCACTACCCCATGCACTCCTACAATCACCCATCCAGTACCATGTACTTAACCAATCAGTCCGCCAATACCCAAGCACTTATAAATTCACCATGCACTATCCTTGCATTCCTCTAATTATCCAGTCAGTACCCATGTACTCATGCAATGACACAGGCACTAACCATGAATTCAACCAATCATCCAGACATTACCTATAAACTCATGTAATTACCCAGGCATTAAGCATGCACTTGTAAAATCAACCAAGCAATACCCATGCACTTAGAAAATCATGCAGGCACTACACATGTACTCATGCTATCACCCACGCACTACTCATGCACTTACGCAATAACCCAGGCACTAACCATGCACTGCTGCAATCACCCGTGCACTACCCCATGCACTCCTATAATCACCCAGCCAGTACCATGTACTTAACCAATCACTCCGCCAATACCCAAGCACTTATAAAATCACCATGCACAATGCTTGCATTCCTCTAATCATCCAGGCAGTACCCATGTACTCATGTAATGACCTAGGCACTAACCATGTATTCAACCAATCATCCAGACATTACCTATAAACTCATGTAATTACTCAGGCATTAAGCATGCACTTGTAAAATCAACCAAGCTATACCCATGTACTTAGAAAATCATGCAGGCACTACTCACGTACTTGTACTATCACCCACGCAGTACTCATGCACTTACGCAATAACCCAGGCACTAACCATGCACTGCTGCAATCACCCGTGCACTATCCCATGCACTCCTACAATCACCCATCCAGTACCATGTACTTAACCAATCACTCCGCCAATACCCAAGCACTTATAAATTCACCATGCACTATCCTTGCATTCCTCTAATTATCCAGTCAGTATCCATGTACTCATGCAATGACCCCGGCACTAACCATGAATTCAACCAATCATGCAGACATTACCTATAAACTCATGTAATTACCCAGGCATTAAGCATGCACTTGTAAAATCAACCAAGCAATACCCATGCACTTAGAAAATCATGCAGGCACTGCACATGTACTCATGCTCTCACCCACGCACTACTCATGCACTTACGCAATAACCCAGGCACTAACCATGCACTGCTGCAATCACCCGTGCACTATCCCATGCACTCCTATACTCACCCTGCCAGTACCATGTACTTAACCAATCACTCCGCCAATACACAAGTACTTATAAAATCACCATGCACTATCCTTGCATTCCTCTAATCATCCAGTCAGTACCCATGTACTCATGCAATGACCTAGGCACTAACCATGTATTCAACCAATCATCCAGACATTACCTAGAAACTCATGTAATTATCCAGGCATTAAGCAAGCACTTGTAAAATCAACCAAACAATACCCATGCACTTAGAAAATCATGCAAGCACTACACATGTACTCGTGCTATCACCCATGCACTACTCATGCACTTACGCAATAACCCATGCACTAACCATGCACTGCTCCAATCACTCGAGCACAACCGCATGCACTCCAACAATCACCAATCCAGTACCATGTACTTAACCAATCACTCCGCCAATACCCAAGCACTTATAAATTCACCATGCACTATCCTTGCATTCCTCTAATTATCCAGTCAGTACCCATGTACTCATGCAATGACCCAGGCACTAACCATGAATTCAACCAATCATCCAGACATTACCTATAAACTCATGTAATTACCCAGGCATTAAGCATGCACTTGTAAAATCAACCAAGCAATACCCATGCACTTAGAAAATCATGCAGGCAGTACACATGTACTCATGCTATCACCCACGCACTACTCATGCACTTACGCAATAACCCAGGCACTAACCATGCACTGCTGCAATCACCCGTGCACTACCCTATGCACTCCTATAATCACCCAGCCAGTACCATGTACCTAACCAATCATTCCGCCAATACCCAAGCACTTATAAAATCACCATGCACTATCCTTGCATTCCTCTAATCATCCAGGCAGTACCCATATACTCATGCAATGACCTAGGCACTAACCATGTATTCAACCAATCATCCAGACATTACCTAGAAAGTCATGTAATTATCCAGGTATTAAGCATGCACTTGTAAAATCAACCAAGCAATACCCATGCACTTAGAAAATCATGCAGGCACTACACATGTACTTGTGCTAACGCCAAGGGATACTGGGCGTTGTTGTTACGTATCGCCCTTATATGTTCCTGTATCCTTTCCTTTAGCGATCTTATGGTGCTTCCTATGTATATTTTCCCACAAATACATTTTATGCAATAGATCTCCAAATTTGGTGTTACAGTTAATAAACTGGTTCACTGTGTAAGTTCTTTCCGTATTGTATTTAAAAGCCCTGGTTCTGTTCATTGCAAAACAGCAAACACTGCAAGTACCACATTTTTTTTAAAAACGTGGGTTTAGCAGGTAACCACGTACTATTTGTAGCAGCTGGGATGAAGCTAGGGCATAAAGATTGTCTCAAAGTTCTGCCCCTTTCATATGTAATGGTAGGTTTGGGTCCCACTGCTCCCAATATACTTATGTCATCCGTTAGCAACTGCCAATGTTTGTTTAATATTTTTAAACAACTCTGAACTCACAGAGGAGTATGGTGTAATGAACCTAATTCTCCTGTTTGTACGTGGCTTGTTTTTCTTGCTGGTACGTCCCGCCAATAGATGTGCTCTATCTATTTTATTGATCTTATAACGTGCTCTCCTGATGTCTGCTCGGCTACACATGTACTCATGCTATCACCCACGCACTACTCATGTACTTATGCAATAACCCAGGCACTAACCATGCACTGCTCCAATCACCCGTGCACTACCCCATGCACTCCTACAATCACCCAGCCAGTACCATGTACTTAACCAATCACTCCACCGATACCCAAGCACTTATAAATTCACCATGCACTATCCTTGCATTCCTCTAATTAACCAGTCAGTACCCATGTACTCATGCAATGACCCAGGCACTAACTATGAATTCAACCAAACATCCAGACATTACCTATAAACTCATGTAATTATCCAGGCATTAAGCATGCACTTGTAAAATCAACCAAGCAATACCCATGCACTTAGAAAATCATGCAGGCACTACACATGTACTTGTGCTATCACCCTCGCAGTACTCATGCACTTACGCAATAACCCAGGCACTAACCATGCACTGCTCCAATCACCCGTGCACTACCCCATGCACTCCTACAATCACCCAGCCAGTACCATGTATTTAACCAATCACTCCGCCGATACACAAGCACTTATAAATTCACCATGCACTATCCTTGCATTCCTCTAATTAACCAGTCAGTACCCATGTACTCATGCAATGACCCAGGCACTAACTATGAATTCAACCAAACATCCAGACATTACCTATAAACTCATGTAATTACCCAGGCATTAAGCATGCACTTGTAAAATCAACCAAGCAATACCCATGCACTTAGAAAATCATGCAGGCACTACACATGTACTTGTGCTATCACCAACGCAGTACTCATGCACTTACGCAATAACCCAGGCACTAACCATGCACTGTTACAATCACCCGTGCACTACCTCATGCACTCCTCCAATCACCCAGCCAGTACCATGTACTTAACCAATCACTCCGCCGATACCCAAGCACGTATAAATTCACCATGCACTATCCTTGCATTCCTCGAATTATCCAGTCAGTACCCATGTACTCATGCAATGACCCAGGCACTAACTATGAATTCAACCAAACATCCAGACATTACCTATAAACTCATGTAATTATCCAGGCATTAAGCATGCACTTGTAAAATCAACCAAGCAATACCCATGCACTTAGAAAATCATGCAGGCACTACACATGTACTTGTGCTATCACCCTCGCAGTACTCATGCACTTACGCAATAACCCAGGCACTAACCATGCACTGTTACAATCACCCGTGCACTACCTCATGCACTCCTCCAATCACCCAGCCAGTACCATGTACTTAACCAATCACTCCGCCGATACCCAAGCACGTATAAATTCACCATGCACTATCCTTGCATTCCTCGAATTATCCAGTCAGTACCCATGTACTCATGCAATGACCCAGGCACTAACTATGAATTCAACCAATCATCCAGACATTACCTATAAACTCATGTAATTACCCAGGCATTAAGCATGCACTTGTAAAATCAACCAAGCAATACCCATGCACTTAGAAAATCATGCAGGCACTACACATGTACTCATGCTATCACCCACGCACTACTCATGCACTTACGCAATAACCCAGGCACTAACCATGCTCTGCTCTAATCACCCGTGCACTACCCCATGCACTCCTACAATCACCCAGCCAGTACCATGTACTTACCCAATCACTCTGCCGATACACAAGCACTTATAAAATCACCATGCAGTATCCTTGCAGTCCTCTAATCATTCAGGCAGTACCCATGCACTAATTATACACATATCCTTATATTCCACTTACTACAATTCATACAACACTTACAAATGTTTTCTTTTCTAAACCAAATAGGTAGTTCTGAAAAGAACTATTTTTTTTCTTCTTTTTTTGTTTTATAATTTTTTTGTATTTTTAAAACTCTTTTTTACATTTTTTTTGTGGTTTTTTTCTTAATTTGTTTTTAAAAAAACAGAACCAACAAGGAAAACAATGAAAAAATTATGCAATTAAAACTCATTGCATAAAAAAAAAAAAAACTAACACTTCTGGTTCTCAATTGCAATGAGGATTGCATTAACTGACTGCTCCCCTACACACAATGGTTGTCCACACTTCAAGCAGCACTCCTTCACCCGAGACAAAAGTGGATGGACGTTGATGACAGAAGTTGTTGTTCCACCAGAAGAGGTACTGGGTCCACCACTTGTATTATCAGCAGCATCCTTTTCCTGCTGGTGTCGTAGTTGCTCTCTTGTGATCCGTCGAGGGTGCATGGTCTGCAGATGCTTTAGCATCGACGACGTTCCACAAGAGTATTTTTTTCCCGATCCACGTGATAATACAGTTTCGCAGATCGTGCAGGTAACCTACCTGGCATTAACTTTTTTCTCACCAGAACGGGAAGGTAAGAAATGCCCAGACAACGCTCTCAAATCTCTTCTTCCTGGGCTCTTCAAGATCTTCCTCATCCTCTGGTGGAAGCTGCTGTGGTGGTGGTCCAGCTGCCATTTCTGCAAAGTGCAAAAAAAACACCAAAGAGATGTAAAACAGAGCTCTAAAAAAACAGGTCTGTCTCCTTAGATGCTTCAGAAAGAATGAAAGAAACTGGGTGGGGTCCTTCAAGTTCTAGAATCAAAAGGCTCTAAACCAATGAAAATCTTTCTTTTGAAGTCACATGGGATTCGCGCACTAGGCAGGCAACGTAAGCGAGCCCAGCGCGTTTTCCGAAAAATACATTTAAGAATAATATATCTTTATTCCAGTTACAGTTACATGATATATACAATTATCTTAAATCATGTCTTTGTATAATATATATTATAATGGTATATAGATATAGTTTTAAAAGTTAAAGATTTGCGGTGGCTTCGCGCACCCGGCGCGACCGTCGGAGCCACGTACGTGACGTTACGCGGGGCCGGAACCGCACACCCGTCGCTGACGAAACGCGCATTCTACATGACTTAACCAATATGGCGGCGAAATACTTAGATTCGCGCACCCATCGTGATAGGAACACAATGGGTGCGCAAATTCATTACAAAAAAAAAAATGGATATTTGTAATTTAAAAAAGAGAAAACATTATAATATTTCTATAAGATCTTAAAATCTAAAGAAATATTTTTTAGACATTATACTTACAAAATATTATTTAAAAAACCTTTGAAATTCACTGAAAAAACATAGGTTTCAGGGACGTTATAGTTAGAGATTTTCATTTAAAAAACCTTTGAAATTCACTGAAAAAACCACAGGTTTCAGGGACGTTATAGTTAGAAATTAGCATTTAAAAAACCTAAGAAATTCACTGAAAAAACCTCAGGTTTCAGGGACGTTATACTTAGTTGGACATTCAACTCGTACAAAACCAGAGAAATTCAGCCGTTATAGTTAGTTGAGCTATCTATAACTTGCGCCCCCGCAATGCACTGCTGATGACATCACATATTACATCACTCATGACATGGTCAGTGACATCACTCATGACATCTCAAATGACATCACTGATGACATCACTGATGTCATTATGTGTTTCTGTAAAGTTTAAATATGTTTTATATATATATATATGCCAAGGTACATTGAAAAATGAGTGGGTGTATAAGTGTCTGAATGGATGATTTATTAGGTGCGTGACTGACTGTATAAGTGAGTGATTAATTGTGTCTTACTGAATGTATGGGTTAGTGACTAAAGTGTGTGAATGTCTGTATTAGTCTGTCAGTTGGTGTGTAAGCGGCTGCATGGGTTGGTGAGTAGCTTCATGAGTGTCTATATGGGTTATTGATTGGTTGTCTGAGTACCTGTATGGGTGCCTGAGTGTCTGTGTGGGTGGGTGGGGGGTGTGACCCCCTACATGGATGTATGACTGGGTGATTCACTGGGTGTATGGGTTCAAGAGTGTGTATGCGAGGGACTGTATGGGTGGGTGAGTGTGTTCATAAGTGCGTTGGTGACTGAATGGATGTCTCAGTGGTACATATGTGAGTAACTACATATGTGAAAGGCAGTATATGTGAGTGTTGGAGTATATAAATCACTATATGGGAGAGTGAGTGATTGTGAGAGTGGCCGTATGGATGAGTGTGTGCTTCTGTCAGTGATTGTATAACAAAACTAAATATGTGTTAGTATCTGTATAAATAAGTGATGTGGTGTGTGTATAACTGTGTAGGTGAGTAAATAGGAGTGTGATTGATTCTTTGTATGACTGACTAGCTGTGTAAGTAACTTTATGGGTGAGTGACGGTGTAAAAGTTTTGTGGGTGTATCATTGCATATGATAGTGGCAGTTTTGAACACTGACTGCATGTATGAATGAATGTATGGATGAGGGAGTGGATGTGTCTGTACATGTAGGAATCAGTGAGAGGGTATGTAGTAACTGGTATTGGTGTGTCTATGTTTTCGACAATGGTAGTCCGTATTTTAGAGTGGATATATCAAAGGTTATATTACTGTGTGAGGAGGTGCATCATATTATCACGTGGATGATGTCATCAGTGATGTCATTTGAGATGTCATCAGTGATGTCACTTACCATGTCATGAGTGATGTAATATGTGATGTCATCAGCAGTGCATTGCGGGGGCACGAGTTATAGGTAAATGTAAATCCTGTATTTGTAAAGCGCGAACAGCTACCCGAAGTCATCCTGGCGCTGGGGGCCGTCGGGAAGATTAAGCAAGCTATTGCCCAGAGTCACATGGTGCTGGGCTGACCTGCCGCCGGTGCGGGGGATCGAACCGTGAGCCCCAGATTCCAGCGTCAGTCGCCCTGGCCGCGGCGCCACACCTCTTCCCTTGTTCAACTAACTATAACGGCTGAATTTCTCTGGTTTTGTACAAGTGAAATGTCCAACTAACTATAACGTCCCTGAAATCTGTGGTTTTTTCAGTGAATTTCTTAGGTTTTTTAAATGCTAATTTCTAACTATAACATCCCTGAAACCTGTGGTTTTTTCAGTGAATATATATATATATATATATATATATATATATATATATATATATATATATATATCTCTTTTTAGCTGGTGAAAGTACACACTACAGCCAACATATGACATTTAACTTCCTTGATGCCGGCGCATTTTCTGCAATATCTAACGTGGCCTTACAGGAATTTCAAATAAGCAAATTAAGTAAATCCTGTGTACAGTACATGCTTTGGGGTGGAAGCACAGACACTATAATATTGTTTAGTAGTGGAATAGTGCACTGAAGCCAACAAAACTAGACAAGAAAAAGAAGGTAGACCACAGCAGCACTAATGTTCTTTCGTACAGCCCAAATTACGAGTGGCCTGCAACTTCTGATGGGGCAGGTAACTGAAGTGATTAGGATCCACCAATCAGCAGCCTCTCTTTCATCAACAGATAACATGCGGACAAATGTTGAGCTGTTTTTCTTTCTGAACGAGATGCAACAGCCATTCTGTGATATATCTGAATAGAATGAGGTGTTTTATTTATCAGAATTTTATCATTTCGGTGTTTCAGAAACGGTAGCCTTTCAACTTCCCAAAAATGAACAGCTAAGCAACTGTCAACATTTTATCATTCTGAATATGATGAAATGAGTTCAAATGGGCAATAGAAAATAATATGGTGAATGACCCACAACCCGCCATCCACAGTCCTTTACATGATCGAAGCAAAATAAAAATGATACATGAATAAAAGCTGTATTTAAAAAGATAAGCAGTTTATTTTTTGAAGGGAATGTGGCACGATTCCTGTCTTAATTGCAATTGCTCTGAAACTAGAGTGCATTTCTGTGATCTACTGTTTATCTACTTTTGCCTTGACTTTGACTTGGAGCTAATTAGCACCCAGTTTTTCAGCCAGAGGTGCATGTTTTCAAACACAGGCTAGTGATCATTTGTAAACAAACTTAATAAACTGTTTGGCTTCCATTCAGGAATGAGTGTTGATGAGTTCATTATGGTTCCTGCAATGGCAAATATGCCAGACAAAGATTTGCAATGCCATTCACACCTTTGCAGTGCTCCGTCAACCTTAACAAGGTAAATAATTTGATTTCAGATGGATTTTGAGTTTTAAAATACCTGTCAAAATCTTTAAATCCACCCAACAGTACAAACCCAGAAAAAAAGGATACCAGGGATTTCACGAGAAGCATATTTTTAAAATTGTCATTTACAAACATGTTAGTAACTCATGCAATAAAATTAGGGGGCATATTAGCAAGAACCTCGTTAAAATTATCGCCGTTTTAGCGGCAGGAAACTGCCGCTAAAACAGCGATAATGGGCTTGCTAATATGCGTTATAGAATTCCAATAGAAGCCCAGGTTAGATGTGCAGGACATCTAACCTGGGCTTCTATTGGAATTCCATAACGCATATTAGCAAGCCCATTATCGCCGTTTTAGCGGCAGTTTCCTGCCGCTAAAACGGCGATAATTTTATCTCCGGTCTAGCTAATATGCCCCTAAGTTAATTAACATGATATTGTGATGAAAGTCCTCACACTCTATGGAAGGGGACATCTTGCTCCTGCCAGTTTTTTTTTTAGCAGACCTGGGGCCATATGTATCAAAACTGTTTTTTGCGATTCTCAAAATGTGAATTTTAGCGAATCGCATTTTGCGAATCGCAAAACCTGATGTAAATAAAAGATCGCAAAATGTTAGCGATTCCCAGAAATTCGCAAATTATAAAGCGAATACCTATTTTGCAAATCCTTAATTGCGAATTTAGCAAATAAGGAATCGCAAAATAGAGAATCGGCAATTCAGGTGCAGCCTGATGACATCACAAGCAGGAAGTGTGACTGTCCATGCTGCACCTGATTGCCAGAAGCTGAGTGAGAGGCTGGGAGGAGAGTGAGAGAATTGTGCACTGCAAGTGAGAGAAGGAGAAATGGATCCCCAAGAGAAGCAGCAGGAGGAGAATGTTAGGAAAAGGAAGCAAAAATTTAGTGAGAGGGAGCAGGAGGTGCTCATCCAGGAAATGGCAGTCAGCCATGAGCTACTGTTTGGCAAGAAATCCCTACGTGTGCCAGAGGCACGTAAAAGGAGAATTTGGCGTGAAATCCAAGAGAAGGTGAATGCCATTGGCGTGACTCACCGCACTGTTGAAGACCTACGCAAAAGGTGGCACGACATGCGCAAAAGATCAAAGGAGAAGGTTGCGACAAGGCTGGCGGAGGCAAGGAAGACCAGTGGGGGGGGCACCCACAGCAACTGAGTCCACGCCCCTTGAGGAGTTGGTGGAGAGCACCCTGCAGCCCGAGAGTGTCAGTGGCGTGACTGACCTGGACAGCTCCGACACCCCGAACACCAGACAAGGTAAGATGCATGCCCTATCTCCCCTGATACATCACCACCTCACTCACACACTCAGGAAACCCCCAGACACCAAACATGAATGCAAATCCTGTACATGTTAATAAGCACACCCAGCAATGCATTCTGGGAGATGTAGTGCACAATACATGCACCAAACAGTGGAGCTGTGAGACACAGCAAGGTAGAATAAGGATGAGTAAATCATGAAAGGCTCAAAACAGACAGACAGTACACATGTAATTCAAAAACTGAGAACTGTATTGCATTAGCAATGCGAGGCAGGAG
Source organism: Calotriton arnoldi (assembly GCA_963921515.1). NCBI lineage: Eukaryota > Metazoa > Chordata > Amphibia > Caudata > Salamandridae > Calotriton > Calotriton arnoldi. Next base: position 115,599 of record CAWUFW010015462.1, read on the forward strand.
ACAAAATTAATGTGTGCATTTACATTCACAGCACCACCAGAAACACAGGAATCAATTGCAGAGGGTGAGGATGCATCCACCAATGAAGACCAGGCAGGGCAGGAGAAGCAGGATGAAGGCAGACCAGCAATCCCTGTGCCATGCAGACGGCTCCTCATAGTGCCACTTCTCCCACTGCTGGAAGCAGGACCGCATGACACAAGCGGCAAAGACCAGCCAGTCCAGAGCCAGCGTGCAGGACAGCACACAGCACAGTCCCCTGTCCATCCTAGTGAAGGGAGTGGGTCCAGACGTAGGGCACGGCCGTCCACCAGCGCTGCTGCTGTAGGTGAAGACACAGTGTTTTCCGGGCTTGAAGGCACCATGGTCAGAGTCCAGCGCCTGCAAGCGAAAGCATTAGGATCAATCCAGCGCCAGTTTGCCACACACAATCACAACATGACCGAGATGAGGGATGGCCTCATGGCCATGACAGGTGCTCTAGAAGGACTGTGTAGAGAGATGAGGAGAGACCGGGCAGACAGGCGCAGGGAGAGACAACGTCTCCACAGCCGGCTGGACATGCACACAATAGCTGTGAACCGCCTGTCGACTGCAATGTCCCTGCTGGCACGTCGGTGTGTTAGCATGCAGCATAAAAATGTTTCACTGCTGCCAGGATGTTGCTAGGGGCCTGGTGCAGGTCACACATGCCATGGACCAGCTGCAGGCAGCTGCCACAGGTGGCACAGGACCCCTCAGCACATTGGAGAGTGAGGATCAGTCCAGCAGGAGCAGCATCACTCCACCAATTCCCCAGGACAGACGGCGGAGTGTGTGGCAGGGGAGAACAGCCGAGGACTCAAGGGAGGACAGTGGGCACCCTGAGCGAGGGGCAACAGGCCGTCCCCGCAGGAGATGAGGTTTGATCAGTGGCACCTGGCAATGTGTGAGGCAACACATTGCCTATTGACTCATGTATGAAGGACATCCTTGCACTGTGACTCTAAGATGTGCATGCAAATGCATGTAAGTCAGGCTGTGTGACAGATATGTTCCTGCCCCTAAGGAAATAAAAAACACAGTTGTGCACCAATCTGTAGCATTGTGTCCTCATTACTCACCTAGAAATAGTTCTGTGTGATCTCATCTCGTCTCTGGCGCCCGGCAGCCGCACCAACCCCACCTGCTGGTCTGTACCATGGAGCTGGGCCCTCCTCATCTGATGACTCGGAATCAGTGAGCTCCACTGGGGTGCCTTTCCTGGTTGTGATGTGCAGGATGGCACATGTGACGACGATTTTGCAGCATGTCTCGGGGCTGTACCGTAGCGCTCCTCCACTCTTATGAAGGCTGCGGAAACGGCTCTTAAGGATTCCAAAGGTCCTCTCAATGGCACAGCGTGTGGCTCTGTGGGCACTGTTATACCTCCGCTCCCCTGCAGTGGCTGGATTCAGGTACGGAGTCAGGATGTAGTCACGTACAGCATACGCACTGTCACCTGCAGGGTGACAAGAATTAGGTTAAACACTGACCAGCCACTTCAGGCCTTTACTGAATGTGTGTTTGTAAGCCATGCATTTACCAAGCAGGTAGCCCTCCCCAAATTCGCCAGCTGTGAGTCGGCGGTGTATTCCACTGTGGCGAAAGATGAATGAGTCGTGTGTGCTGCCAGGGTATTTTGCAACAATGTCAGTGATTACATGTTTTGCATTGCACACTACCTGTATGTTCAGGGAATTATAGGACTTGCAGTTCCTGAACACATACTCATTCTGTGAGGGGGGGAGAGTGCGACATGGGTCCCATCTACGCAGCCAATTACGTGGGGGAATTGGGCGATCTGGTAGAAATCATGCTTGGTCTGATCTAGTGCCTGTTGTGTGCTGGGGAATTGTATGTGGTGATGCAGCCTCTGTACCATTGCATCAAGGAAAGCGTGGAAGAAGCGCGAAAGTGCACTCTGCGAGACCCCTCCTGCTGTGGCTATTACCCCCTGAAAACTCCCTGATGCCAGCAAGTGCAGTGAGCACAGGACCTGTATATGGGTGGGAATGGTGTGTGCCCTGCGTGTGGGGTGTTCTAGTATGGGTTTGAGCTCCTCAATTAGGTCCAGGATGCTGTCTGCGTCCAGCCTGTAGTTCACATGGATCTCCTCGGTCTGCTGGAACAGGGTGATGCACGCTCTGAAGATCCTTTCCTGGCGTCTCCTTCTCTGTGCAGCAGCTCTGATTCGCAGCCTCCTGGCTATCACATAAAGGCCAGCCATTGTGAAACCCCCTGTAGCATTGTGGGCCAGTTTATATTGGTTGCACCTGGTTACCACCTGCTCAGAGTTGGTGGTAATTGCGATGTGCAAATTTGCGAATTTTGTAAATTCGCAATTTGCGATTTTTACCTGCATCTCGTTTTGCGAATTCGCTATTTGCGAACTGGTTATTAGCGATTATCGCAAATAACGTGTCGCAAATTGCGAATTCGCTTATTTATTCGCAGATTCACTGTTAGCAGTTTTGCGCACAGGATGCCCTTCTTACATTGGAACACCGTTTAGCGATCGCAAACACTGTTTTTTGCGATTCGCAGTGTTTGCGATCGCTAAACAGCTTCATACATATGGCCCCTGGTTTTTTCACTCAGTTGAACTCACAAAATTTAGCAACTGCAGGGACTTCACGTTTCTGACCTGGTCCCTAGTAGAGCACAAGCCACTGAAGGGCATTGAATGCAATGAAAAGATATCTACGCCTGTGGCGAAGAGTGACTAAGGCGACTTACTAGCCTGTAATGAGACGATTGGTAGCACCTGATTTGTAATGTATAAACATGTGCTTTTTCTACTAACCTTTTCTGAAAATTCTGTTCCTGTTCTTCTCTGTAACTTAGGGGCATATTACCAAGGAATTGCGATAATTATTGCAAAGCGCGCTTAGCGCTGTTTTTTTTATCGCAGGCTATCGCTGGATTTCATCGCGGAGATAACGCGTTATTATCAACGCTTATCTCCAAGGCGATAAAAAATCCAGCGATAGCGGCGAAACCCAGCAATAGCGCTAGAAATCCAGCGATAAATTCACTGCGCTAAAGAAAAGCTTGCAAATAGGCAGGTGAGGACTTAACCTTACAATCCACCTCCCATTGACAAGAATGGTTAAGTCAAGTTTTTAGCGGGTGTTAAATTCCAGCGATAATCGCGGTTAGCGCGACTTTTTTTATCGCTTCGCGGGCATTGCTAATAGGGGGAAGTTGTGTTTGCGACTGTTTGCAGTCGCTTTTAGTTGGGAACGCCTACTTTGCATGTCATTAGCGATAATTATCGCTGACATGCAAAGCGGCTCCAAAACGGTCGCTTTTGCCATAAAGCTGTCGCTAACAGCTGTTAGCGACAGCTTGCTGATAGGGCGATAGAAATATCGCCGCTTTAGCGGAAAAAAGTGCTGCTAAAGCGGTGATACCGCCCTTGCTAATATGCCCCTAAGTTCCTTCATTACACCATGCATATATGTAGCCTTAGCACATTTTGCACTCGAAGGGTAGTGCTAGTAGTGTCCTAATAAGGACACATTAATTGCAGAACATAATAGTTATTCTCTTTCAGGCTGCCATGTTCTTGGACAATTTTCATGTACCTGCCCCTTTAAAACCCACGTGTGGTTGATAGACACTGAAAGATTTGCAGTGGAACCCATTTTCAGGATCCCATTGCAACTGCAGATCAGAAATAGAGTAGCTATCCTTTTTGTGTGTATAACAACCTCACATAGCCATCATTTTGGGTGCCAAGATTGAGTTCAGGACAGGGTAGGTTGCTCCGACTAACTCTCTGGCAGTCCACATAGAAAAAAAACAAGTATGTCAGATGTAGAGACCATTAAGTTAGAGCTTGCGGAGACAGAAGCCCCCAGAGTTGGCTCAACTCATCAAGGACATGGTGCAATGGTCAGCCTGGCAGTTTATATATGAGGGTGTCTGACAACTCTGCAGGCAACCATATGCTGCATTCAAGAAGTTTGCCAGAGCTGCAACAGTTTACCTCATTTTAATTTAGAAAAGTATCGCTATGCAGGCAATTCAATCCTCTCTATTTTTGAAAAATTACTCACCCTCTGATGTGCCCGAGTTTTGTTCCTATTTCCATTTTACAGGTGAAATATAGACATTAAACAGTAGAAGGCATGTTCACAAACCACTAGCTCATATTTTAACTTAAAAGCGTTACTAAAACACACTTAGGGCCTCATTACGATGTCGATCAGAAAGGCTCCGAACGGGATTCAGATTTTCCTAACCTGAGTCGGAAGCCATGCTTCCGACCGACTCGGAAACATTTCCGACAGACCAATTACAATGGAAGGTAACCTTTCGGTCTGTCCAACTTGGTTCCGAACAGCATTTGGAGATACTCAGAGTCGGTCGGAGCCGAATCGTACAGCTCCATGGATTGCGTTTTTGACCGACGTATTACGATGTCGGATTCGGACAGCCATTTCAAATCCATTTGTCCGACACAAAAAGGCTGTCAGAAACTGACTTTGGGGGCCTGTAGCAGGCCCCCCTTCACCCGGAGCCCTCCAGTTGGGGCCTGTGGGGGTACCCATGGGACCCCTCTTTGCAACATGCACAGTGCGGCAGGCATCATGGGGTGCCCGCCACAGGGTGAAAGGTTTTCCGCAATCACCCCTTTCTTCAATGGGAGCTTGTGTTATCGGTCGGAACACAGGCTCCCATTGAAGTCAATGGGAGTCCGACCAAACGGTGTTTGAACCATCGTAATCGGTCGGTTCGACTCCCCGAAACTGACTCGGTCGGAAACGATTTCGACAAGGAGTCAGTCGGAATGCTTTCCGACCGACATTGTAATGAGGCCCTGTTAGGTTTGAAATTCCCCTCTCCCATAATTCACTTGTTATGCTATATTAGGTTAGCAATATGTGGCTAAATAGACGCTGTTTTGTATTCACGTTATGCAACTCACTGAGTGATCCTCATAACATGTAAGCTTTAGTTAGCTCGTGTGACTCCATTTTGTATCCCGCAATCACTAGAAGACTGCTTGGGCTGTGCTCGTACTAGGCCCTATTTCTCTAATTCGCTTGCCTCAGCAGCACACTGTATTTCGTTATTATTTTCCCTCCTGTTCAAGGCTGTAACCCGACTCGCTAATGAACTGATGTTCTTTCTTTACATTCCAATCTCAATGTGTAGCTCTGCTCCCACGTTAGGAGACGGTGAGACTCGGCACAGTGACCTTGGGCTACTGATAGTGCACCCATCTGGCAGGTGTTAGCTCATCTCTCTGTACCTCCTTTGTTCATGCCCGGCTCAAGTCGGTAACTTCCCATTAGAGGCGTGGCCGAAGTCTCCAGAGGGGTTTATTATGTATTAGCATACCCTGGGGCGTCAGTCCCCTCGGCAGACATCTTAGGGTGAAGGCCTGACTGGGCTCCTCTACAGAGTATATGCTGAATAAAAGTAAGTTTGTATTCTCTACTGTCTGACCGACACTTCATTTTGGGGAAGGCATAGCAGGTGGTTGTAAATAACCCGTGTGGCCCTCGAGGGCCCCGTCCTTCAGTTGGCGCCCGAACAGGGACCCCGCGAAGTGATCCCCTCACCCGTAATCTGATGCACTCTGCTGGGACGCTATTGTTTTAGAATTGCCATTTCTTGCTGCCACAGTGTTAGTCTGCCTATCTCCTTATTTTTAATTAGCCTATTTTTAACTGTTACTGGATGACCTTCTTTTATTCTGTATTTGCTGATTTTTAATTGTTTTAACGATATATTGATTGTAACCTTGCCTATTACTCCTTGTCTTTTGCACTTTACTTGCCTATTTGCACTATATTTTGGTCCTCCCCGGTCCGCCGCGGCGTCTGCCGTTTGTTGCGGAGGGAGGGCCACGGTCTTTTACACTTCCGGGACTCTATTTCCGCCCGGTTAGCGCTCTAGGCTCCAGCAGCGCCTATTTAGGGGCGAGCTGGAGCGCACGCGCAGCGGAAGCGCGCAGCGGGCGCGCCACGGGCGCGCCGAAGGCGCGCCTAAGGCAAGCCCGTCTGCGCCCGTCCGCGCCGGGACCGGGCCTAGGGCTAAGAACCCTGGCCCAAAACATATTTTGAAGCCTAGATTAGTTTATTCAAGGGAGAGTCTTCTCTCGCTTGGTCAACCAAGGGGTAAGAACTGTCATCAATTCACGTGTGACGAGTTACTTAAAACAGATAACCCTTCAATCAATAAATCAATCAATCACGGCATTTATAGAGCGCGCTACTCACCCGGGAGGGTCTCAAGGCGCTGGGGGAGGGGGTAAGTTACTGCTCGAACAGCCAGGTCTTGAGCTGCTTCCTGAAGGCGAGATGGTCCTGGGTTCGCCGAAGGTGAGTGGGGAGGGAGTTCCAGGTCTTGGCCGCCAGGTAGGAGAAGGATCTTCCTCCGGCGGTGGTTCTGCGGATGCGTGGTACGGTGGCGAGGGCGTGGCTGGTTGATCGTAGCTGGCGTGTGGGCGTGTAGAAGGACATGCGGTCGTTGAGGTACTTTGGGCCCAGGTCGTGGAGGGCCTTGTGTGCGTGGGTGAGGAGTCTGAACGTGATTCTCTTGCTGACGGGGAGCCAGTGCAGGTCTTTCAGGTGTACGGTGATGTGGCTGTGTCGGGGGATGTCCAGGATGAGTCGTGCGGAGGCGTTCTGGATGCGCTGGAGTCTCTTTTGAAGTTTGGCTGTGGTTCCGGCGTAGAGGGTGTTCCCATAGTCCAGTCGGCTGGTGACGAGTGCCTGGGTGACGGTCTTCCTGGTTTCAGTGGGGATCCATCTGAAGATCTTGCGGAGCATGCGCAGGGTGTTGAAGCATGAAGATGAGACGGCGTTGACTTGTCTGGTCATCGATAGGGAGGAGTCCAGGATAAAGCCCAGGTTGCGTGCGTGGTCCGTTGGCTTGGGTGCGGTGCCCAGGGCCGGGGGCCACCAGGAGTCGTCCCAGGCGGAGGGTGATGAGCCCAGGATGAGGACTTCCGTCTTGTCTGAGTTCAGTTTAAGGCGGCTGTTCCTCATCCAGTCGGCGACGCTCTCTCATCCCGTCGTGCAGGTTGGCTCTGGCGGTGGTGGGGTCGTTGGTGAGGGAGAGGATCAGCTGGGTGTCGTCGGCGTAGGAGATGATGTTGAGGTTGTGTCGGCGTGCGATGGCTGCGAGGGGGCTCATGTAGACGTTGAAGAGGGTCGGGCTGAGTGAGGATCCTTGTGGAACGCCGCAGATGACTTCGGTGGCTTCGGATCTGAACGGGGAGAGGCGGACTCTCTGGGTTCTTCCGGCGAGGAACGAGATGATCCATTCCAGTGCTTTCTCTCGGATTCCGATGTTGCTGAGGCGCTTCACTAGGGTGCGGTGGCAGACGGTGTCGAACGCCGCGGAGAGGTCCAGGAGGATGAGGGCAGCTGTTTCCCCGTTGTCGGTTAGGGTTCTGATGTCATCGGTGGCTGCGATAAGGGCGGTCTCGGTGCTGTGGTTGGCCCGAAACCCGGACTGCGAGGGGTCGAGGGATCCATTCGTCTCGAGGAAGGCGGCAAGCTGTCTGTTGACGGTCTTCTCGATGACTTTGGCCGGAAACGGAAGGAGCGAGATGGGGCGGTAGTTCTTGAGGTCGGTGGGGTCCGCCGTTGGTTTCTTCAGGAGGGCGGTAAGCTCGGCGTGCTTCCAGCTCTCCGGGAAGGTGGCGGTGTGGAAGGAGGAGTTGATGATGTCCCGGAGATGGGGTGCGATGGTGGCGTCGGCTTTGTTGAAGACGTGGTGTGGGCAGGGGTCGGTTGGTGATCCGGAGTGGATGGAGTTCATCGTGCGGGTGGTGTCTTCGGTGTTGATCGGGGTCCAGTTGCAGAGGGTGGTGGTGGCGGGCATTGGTTCGGCGGTAGGGTGCGTTGTTTGTGCGTCGAAGCTGTTGTGTATGTCGGTGATCTTGCGGTGGAAGAACGCGGAGAGTGAGTTGCAGAGGTCTTGCGAGGGGGTGATGTCGTTGTTTCCGGCGCTGGGGTTGGAGAACTCTTTGACGATGCTGAAAAGTTCCTTGCTGTCATGGGCGTTGTTGTCCAGTCGTTCTTTGAGTGCCGACTTCTTGGTGGCACGGATCAGCTGGTGGTGTTTGCGGGTGGCGTGCTTGAGGGCGGTCCTGTTGTCTGTGGTCTGGACGAGTCGCCAGGTTTTCTCGAGAGTGCGGCAGTTCTTCTTGGATTCCTTGAGTTCGTTGGTGAACCAAGGGGTTTTCTTGCTTCCGGGTCTGCTGGGAGGGCTTTTTAGTGGTGCGAGGTCGTCGGCGCAGGCGGTCAGCCACTTGGCGAGGTTGCTGGCTGCTTCGTTTGGGTCCGTTGTGTCGGTGGGTGTGTTCTGGCTGAGGGAGGCGGTGAGCTGCTCGGCGGTGATCTTGCTCCAGCTCCGGCGGGGAGCCTGTTGCGGGTGGTGGTGGGTCGCAGTCTTTCTGAAGCTGAAGTGGACGCAGCTGTGGTCGGTCCAGTGGAGTCCGGTGGCGTGGCTGAAGGAGATGTGCTTGCTGGACGAGAAGACGGGGTCAAGCGTGTGGCCGGCGTAGTGGGTGGGCGTGTTCACCAGTTGCTTGAGTCCGAGGTTGGCGAGGTTGTCCAGCAGGGCGGTGGTGTTTCTGTCGTTGTTGTTCTCCAGGTGGAAGTTGAGGTCCCCTAGGAGGATGTAGTCGGCGGAGGGCATGGCGTGCGGGCTGATGAAGTCTGCGATGTCTTCGCTGAATAGTGTGCGTGGTCCCGGGGGTCTGTAGATGAGGGTGCCTCGGAGGGACCCTTATTGCCTAGAGTGTTCTAAGAGAATTTATAAGTATGGCGTGGAGGAACGAAAATTCGCCAGAAGTATAATTAAGGCAAAAAAAACTCAAACAGTACTTAATCTAGCGCTTATCAACGCCAGGTCATTAATTAAACATAAATATGAGATCTCGGATTTTATCATAGACAACAAGTTGGATATTCTGTATGTTACGGAAACTTGGGGTGAGGAAACATCCGACTCAGATTTTAATATTGCAGTGCCGGCTGGATATAAAGTCGTTAGGCATGATAGACCCATAAAAAAAGGTGGTGGACTTGCAATAATTCACAAAAGTGAATTTATAGCACATTGCTCAACACTTCCCTCTCCAGACTGTGAGGCCCTTTTGTTTAAAATTAGTGTTTCTGAACAGGAAACCTTTAAAGGACTATTAATCTATCGCCCACCTGGCTCAAAAACCAATTTTTTAACAAACTTATCATCTTTGCTAGAACTGGGTATTCAATCCAGATGCTTCACCATGTTAGGTGATCTGAACTTTCATTTGGAAAATCTAACCGATAAGGAAACTCAGGAACTCTTAGATATTACATCGGATGTAGGTCTTCAACAATTAGTTGAAGGCCCTACACACCAAGTGGGTCATACTTTGGATGGGGTGTTTACAAATAATGCAGCCCTATCCATTACATCTATTCTCCCTCTCACCTGGTCCGATCACCACGCTGTTTTATTTCATTGGGATCTGCCTGGCTCCATAATTAATAATATGACTAACATCAAACTCACTAGGAGAGCCTGGCACAACATTGACTCAGGTGTATTAGAAACCCAGCTTTTACAAAGCATTCCGGTTTCAGAGTTGGATGCGGAGGGATTAGCTAGAAGTTATACTTTCTGGCTAGACTCTAATTTTGCCAAACTAGCCCCTGTTACGGAGGCAATTAGAAATAGAAAAACTCCATCTGCTCCTTGGTTCTCTGAAGCCTTAAGACTAGACAAACAAGCTTGTAGGAGGCAAGAGAGAACATGGCGGAAAAACTATAATGTAGCTGAAAAAGCACAATATAAGCTTATGCTAGCAAACTATAAGAAAAAAATAATTATTGAGAAGAGCCAATATTTTACGCTGAAAATTGAGATGGCGGGCAACTCAAGTAAAGAACTTTTCTCAGTTATAAATAATCTAACAACTGCGGAAAAGGAAGCTACGGTGAATTACACTCAAGATTTTTGCAACACATTGGCCCAGGCGTTCAAAGTAAAGGTCGATCAAATCTATGATCAATTTGCCTCATACATTCCTCATAATGCTGGCATTGATCAGGAAGTTAAGGCCATAATACCTTTTTTAAATTTTACCTCTACCTCTCCAGAGCAGATTGCCACTCTTCTCATTAAGACTAAGTCTGGGTCTCCGGATGATCCTTGTCCTCCGAGGATTCTGCATAATATTAGTCATATTGTCAGTCCCCAGTTATCTTGCATTTTTAATCAAATGCTCTCACAAGGATCTTTCCCAACACTGTGGAAACAGGCCTGTATATTACCATTATTAAAAAAGCCTAATTTAGATGTAACGGACCCGGCCAATTATAGACAGATTGCTAGACTTCCGTTGCCTGCAAAAATAATTGAGAAAATTGTTAATACGGAACTTTCCACATTTATTTCAGATAATAATGTCTTAGACCACAGCCAATTTGGCTTTCGATCATGCCACAGCACCGAGACAGCTTTAATTAAGACTACGGAGGAAATTCGTACCGCACTAGATGGCGGCGGATCTGCAGCTCTGATCCTCCTTGACCTGTCCGCGGCATTTGATACCGTGGACCATAACCTACTGATAGAACGGCTGAAAACTATTGGTCTAGGAGGAAAAGCCCTGCTGTTTTTAACATCTTTTTTAGCAGGTAGAGTGCAGACAGTGCAATTGGGCGATTTTAAATCTACGCCTTTTATTTTGCCTTGTGGGGTGCCACAGGGCTCTTCCTTGAGCCCCACTCTTTTAACATATATGTGTCCGAATTGGCCCCTTTGATTAGAAGCTTTGATCTAATTCCGACCTCATATGCTGATGACACCCAATTGGTTATTTCTACCATAGACAAGGATGTTGATTTTTCTAACAAACTACATGATTGCATGGTCTCCCTGAGCTTGTGGATGAGCAGGCACTGTCTGAAGCTCAATTCGAGCAAAACCGAGGTGGTGCTTTTTGGAAACCTTGCTCCCTTTGGTCACCAATTTGGTGGCCAAGTACACTGGGCCCCCTTCCTACACCAGTAGCTAAAGCTAAAAATTTGGGGGTCATAATAGACGAGAAGTTGAATTTTAAATCGCAGGTCTCTAAGGTGGTATCTTCTGCTTTCTTCACCATTAAAACCGTGCGCAAGATTCTTCTTTTCATTGCGATAAACACGAGGAAAATTGGTTTAACTTCCTTAGTTTTAACCAAACTGGATTACTGTAATGCCCTATACATAAATTTACAGTCTAATCAACTTAGAAGATTACAAGCGGCACAGAATGCTGCTGCCAGACTGGTGCTAGATGTCCCTAAGCATCAGTCAATTAGGGCTGGGATACAGAAGCTGCATTGGCTACCAGTTGCCCAGCGCGTGAAATTTAAGACACTTTGTATAGTGCATAAGGCACTCTATAGAGTAGGTCCACGATTTCTATGGCATGCCTTTAGTTGGTACTCCCCCAGCAGACAACTACGATCGGCTAATGCTTTCCTGATGCTCACCTCCAGAGTCAGGACGATGAACTGGGGAGGGAGGAGTTTCAGACATGGTGCTATTAGGCTATGGAACTCCCTCCCACTCGCTCTTAGGAAGATATCTTCTTTGATTGAGTTTAGGAAGAATCTTAAGACATGGCTTTTTAAAAATTAACTCTCCCTACAGTATGCGGTCCTTAAGCGCCTAGACACCTATGGGTATTAGCGCGCTATAAAAGTTGTTGTAACATAACATAACATAATCAGGTTGTAGGGGCCGGGCTGGTGTCCGGTCGGTCGGGCGGATCGGGGCCCCACACACAAGACCGAGCTTGGTTCTCGCAGCTGCCCCGCCCTTCTGATCGGACAGATCCTCGGCTAGTGGTCACTGGCTGGGGTCCTGAGAAGGCGAAACCTTGGAGTTGACCGTTTGGGTCCGAAGAGTCGGCAGTGGAGAATAACTTGACTCGGCCTGTGTGCACCAGGTGAGTGACTTGGTTCTTGGGAAAATGGCGCCATTCTTGGTCGGCACGAGCCTTTGGGCTGTGTCCTGATGCAGTCCCCGGACTGTCTTATCTGCAGTTTCTGAACTGCCTTGTTTGAACGACACGAGTCGATGGGCTGTGTCTTGGTGCGGTTTTAAGACCGTCTTGGTTTGTACTTGGTGGGTTTGTGGACCCTTGTGAAGGACACAGAGTGTTTGCGAGCAGTCCGACAGACCACTCGGTAATTCGACTTGCGTTCTAAAAAAGGTCTGAGGCTGTTCGTGAACAATCTGCCAGGCCAACTAGCAATTGGCATGCATTCAAAAAGGTCTGGGGCTAAGGCCTGTCTTCTTGAAAGTGGTATGGTCTCTGGATTGTCATCTTGAATATGATGCAGCCTTTGGGCTGACTTGTGATTTGTTCGTGTGTCTGGGAGCTGTGTGGTCCGTGGACCAACGCCGATGATGGTGCTGGTGAAATGTTTGGTTGAGTGAGTAGGGACTGTGCTCTCCGGACAGTTGGTTTTGAAGTTTTGAGTGATTTTATTTTTCTTAGTTGCAGTTGTTGGTGTTGTTTGTCTGTTAAGGGACAGTGGGTGTGTCTGATATTAAGAAGCCTTGTCTAATTAAGTTAGGATGTTTCGGATGTCGATGTTGCTCTACCGATGCTCGGTTGGAAGAGAACCAGCCCGCACCTCCGGAGGGTACCCCAAATTTTGACATATATGTCAAGCATGGTATTGGCCCTATTATGTTTAGCACATTGTGGAATAAATATACGAGGGACAATGCTGAGCTGCAATGCCACTTACTGGCTCGTTTGATGAACAAAAAATAAATTTCCTGCAGGACAAATTGTTTGCTAAAAGGAGTTGGCAGTCCATGTTTGATTCTTTGAGAGTATGGCAGAAAGAGGCAAAGCAGCGACGCATGCGAGCAGAGAAAGAGGCTCGAAGGAAACAGACACAAACTATTACGCAGAAGGCAGTAGCCTATGAAAGAGAAAAGACAGAAAAAGGTATAGAGTGCGCAGATAGGAAATTCCGACTTCAGACTGACAAGTGTTATGTTGCTAGGGAGCAGGGGGATGAGCTTGTTGAGGAACTCTTGGATTATCACCCCCCCACCACCCTATGCCCCACAGCGGATATACCCTACGGTCCCCACATCCCAGTCCTCGACTCTTGGGGCTGTTCCCTCTGATGCGGCCGTTTCTAATACTACTGCCTCAGCCCCAGCCCCACATGCCTCCCTTGTATTCCCGCCAGCCACAGGAACGGACGCTGTCACTTCCCCTGTCCTGTCTCTTTACTCTCCTGCCCCATCCCTTGGCTCTGTCTCGCCCACTACGCCCCCTTTCACCCCTACAGCTCTGTCTCCCTACATGATGGTACCTGTCTCTGCATCTGTCCCTTCCCCTGTGAGTGTGACACCCCAAACACTATTGAATGCTGAAACGCCTGCACGTGGAATTCCTGGAGCCAACTGGGCAGCGGCACGAGACCGCATGGAGAAAGTGTTAGTGCGCTCCGCTGTGGGTACTGAGGAGAAGCAGATGGTGGCGAATCAGGCAGCTCAATGGGCTCGACACTCGATCTATAGTGTGGAGGATGTGTGGAGTGTTATGAAAGATTATGAGCCCTTCATACAGCAGCATGCCCTCAAGCATATGTCAGCCACGCTGATAGAATTGTGGGAACAGTGTTCCCAGGGTACCGCACCGCGGATTATCTATGACATACGAGACAGAGTATATGTTACAGACATGGCCCCGAATGAAGTTTTTATCAATGTGACTACACTAGTGGGTTACCGAGGCAGGTTACTCCAAAACGTTCCGATGTTAGGGACACAGCACCCCATGAGGGAAGTCCATCCCATTTATCATCCTGAAATACCGGAACTGCGCGACTCCACAGATGCTGTAATAAGACCACGAGTCGACGCTCGGTTTGAAGAGCAATGGATCTACACTCCCTGGAAAAGGAGCGAGGTCCTTTCGCTAAAGAGTCAGTTGCCAGATCCAAGGAAAAACCCCACTGCATGTTATAAAGAATTGAGGCAGCCTCCTCCACAGTAATGTCGCTAGCTGATATAGAGTAGTTTTTCGGCTTGTTGGTACCGGTGGATATATGGAGACCAGTCCAATTGCAGGACCATGCGTTGGAGCTGGGTGGCACATGGGATGAGATCAAAGCGTGGGATAAGGAGCGCAAACCCGGTGAGAAGCCCAAGGCAGAGCTATTGGCTTTGCCGGGGCGTATTATCACCTACATGCACTCCCTTATCCCACAGAAGAGAGTGGATTGGGATAAATTGACTGCGTGTCATCAGAAGAAGGACGAGAGTGTGTCGGATTTCTTAACCAGATTTGAAGGGGTGTTTCTAGATTTTAGTGGTCAGGATGTCTCACAAGAGGGTGGTGTCCATTTGTTTGTGAACAGATTTGTCACTAATTTGCTTCCTGAGATTGCAACTAGGTTACAGGCCTCTGAAAGTACCTGGATGACCTCCTCTCCGTCGGTCATATTGAGTATGGCACTGTATTATGAGCATAGAGAGAATGAGGACAAGGAAAGGGTAGAGAAGAAGTCGAAAGATTTAAAGACGAGGGTGTTAATGCAGCAAGTCACGAGATGAGGGGGAAGAGAACGTGGTTCAGGCCCACGGCCACCTCGATCTAACAGGGGTGGTGGTTCGGGTGCACCTGTGGGACCCAACCAATGTGTGTACTGTAAGAAGGAGGGACATTGGCGGAACGAGTGCCCAGAACTGTTGCAGAAAAGTGGGGCTTCAAGAGGTCGGGGTTTCGGAGGACGAGGATGTGGAGAAGGAGGCCGAGGGGGGACGCAGTCTGAGGACATGTCTTACAATAGACAGAGCGGGAACTATTTTGACGACCATCGGGGAAAACAATACTACATGGACGAGGTGACGGGGTTGTCTCACAGTTAGGACAGCCAGGGGCAGGGCAAGGGACCAATTCCGGTGCCTGTAGATCAGTGTGGACCTTACGTTACTGCAGATTTACAAGGTACTACCGAGAAATTTTTAGTCGATACAGGGGCTATGAATAACTCTGTTTCCTGTTCACTGGTCCCGGGGGCAGCTCTGTCTGGCCAAAATAATGTTTTGGTGTGTTTCTCAGGCGTACCGGTTGTTAGCCCCATTTCCAAGCCTCTTGCTTTGACTATTGGCCCTTTCACGGTTGATTCACCATTTCTACTAATGTCAAATTGTGGAGAGAACTTACTAGGACTGGGTCTGTTAAAAAGGTTGCATGCGACAATTTATTGTTCCCCTGACGGTGTTTACATGACTCTTGGCCCACGAGTGGCCCGTGCTAAACAATGTCTCGCCAAAGATGCCCTCCTTTCTCCCGAGTTCCGAGATGTGCCACACACACTATGGGCTACAGGTGATACTGATGTGGGGTTGCTTCAGATCCCGCCAGTCTCTATACAGATCAAGGATAATTTCAGATTGCCCAGAATTCCCCAATACAAGATATCCCAGGCAGGAGAAAGGGCTTTGTTGCAAATAATACAGGAGTTGATTAAGTCTGGTGTGGTTGAAGAGACAGCAGCGAATATGTGCAATAGCCCTATTCTCCCTATCCTAAAAAAGACACCCTTGGACTCTTCTGATGCCCACCCTGATGTATATCGTTTCGTCATTGACCTTAGGGAGGTCAACAAAATTGTGGTTCCCCAGTATCCTGTGGTCCCTGACATTACCACAATCCTGACTATGATCCCCCGTCAGCCAAATTCTTTTCAGTAATAGATTTGAAAAATGCCTTCTTTAGTATTCCAATCCATCCAGACAGTAGATATCTGTTTGGATTTGCAATAGCCGGTTGGAGCTTTAGATTCTGTTGTGCTCCACAAGGCTATACAGAAAGCCCAAGTATTTATAGTCAGGCTTTGAAAACGCAATTGGATTCTTTGGAACTTCCTCCTGGTAATGTGTTGCTGCAATAAGTTGACGATCTCCTTGTGGCCTCGGACACTGAGAACGGATGTCAAGAAGCCACAGTTAAATTACTACTGCATTTGGCACATCATGGACACAAGGTGTCCCTATCTGAATTCCAATATTGTCGACAGGAGGTCACCTACTTAGGTCACCTACTGTCGAAGGAGGGTCGCAAACTAACACCTGAACGCATAGCTGCTATCACTAATATGCCTGTTCCTAAGTACCAAAGCAAGGTACGCGCGTTCCTGGGGATAACTTCGTATTGTCAGCACTGGATCCCGAATTTTTCCTTACTAACAAAACCCCTTCTTTACCTCACCACCAAAGACGTGCATGAACCCCTACCTTGGACACTTGCATGCCAGCAAGCTTTTGAACAACTAAAGGTTGCGCTTTTTTCTGCTCCTGTGTTTGGTACTCCTGACTACAGAAGCCTTTTGTGCTCTATGTACATGAGACGGACGGTTGCGCGCTTTCTGTTCTAACACAGGGTTTCGGTGGTAAGCAGAGACCCTGCGCCTATTTCTCTGCTATCCTTGATAATGTTGCCAGAGCGCTCCCGAGCTGTCTGAGAGCTGCCGTGGCGGTTTCTATCAGACAATCGGCAGGGCTCGTTCTTGATACTGACCTCACAGTTATGGTACCTCATGCTGTGGACACGCTGTTGAACAAGACAAAGACGCAGCACCTCACCAGTGCGTGTCTCACTGGATATGAGCTAACATTATTTGCTCCACACATTACCATCAAAAGATGCACTACCCTGAACCCAGCCACGTTACTACCCCTCCCTTCGGAAGCAAAGGACAATGATGTCCATGACTGTTTATTTCGGACCGAGGAGGAAACGGAGGGATGGGTAGACCTGACTGATGTTCCCTTATCTGACCCCCAAGGGGGACTATATGTCGATGGCTCTTGTTTCAAGTTGCCGGATGGCACTACTACTGCAGCCTATGCAATCAGCACGTTACACACTGTAGTTGAGACATCTCCCATTCCATACCAGTCGGCCCAAGCTGCAGAGTTAGTTGCCCTCCTAAGGGCTTGTGAATTGAGTGAGGGACTGGCTGTTAATGTCTACACAGACAGCCAGTATGCGTTCGGGGTGGCCCATAATTTTGGACGCCTATGGGCAGAGAGAGGTTTCCTGACTTCGCATGGGCAGAGAATTCAGCATGGTCCACTGATACTTAGATTGTTATCAGCATTGACACTTCCTGATAAGCTGGCTATAATAAAATGCAGTGCCCACAAAGCTATCACAGATGATGTTGGAAGGGGTAACGCGTTTGCAGACCAAACAGCTAAGGAGACAGCTAGATCAAAGATGAACAAGATGTTTGTGGCAGGTCCTGCTAGATGGGTTCCAGACAATGGGATGTTCGAGGATACAGTGGAAAGTGTGAAGGAAATACAAAGAGAGGCGACTGGAGATGTGGGAGGAGAGGACAGGACGCTTAGATGAGGATGGGTGTTGGACTGACTTGTCAGAAAAGCAGGGATGTTGCCTAATGCTTTTGTTCTCCCTGTAGTCACCATGGCCCATGGCCCGGCGCACATTAGTGCCAAAGGAATATGCAAGCTACTAGACCCAGTATGGCAGAATGATAACATCCTTAAGGTTGCCACGCACTTGGTGAAGCACTGTATTATTTGTCTGAAACAAAATCCTGGGAAAGGTACCCCTACACCTGCTGGTAATTTTGCACCGCCTTCCTTCCCTTTCGAGGTGCTCCAGATGGATTTTATCGAAATGGAACGAGTAAATAATTTGAAATATGTACTAGTGGTAGTTTGTGCATTCAGTAAATGGATTGAGGCTTACCCCACTAAGGAGAACACGGCCATGGCAACGGCTAAGGCGCTTTTAAAAGAGTACTTCACACGCTACGGATTGCCACGCGTGATCTGGAGTAACAATGGGAGCCATTTCAATGCCAAAGTTATTGATTTGGTGTGCAAGGGCTTGCAGATCACACAGAAATTCCATGCAGCAAACCACCCCCAATCGGCAGGCCTTGTTGAAAAGTACAATGGTACTCTCAAGCTAAAGCTAGCGAAAATTCATGAAAGTACAGGATTGCAATGGCCAGATGCGTTGCCCTTAGTATTGTTGTCTACGAGAGTAACGGCGCATTCTAGGACAGGATTGTCACCATATGAAGTTGTCTTCGGGCGCCCTGCTAATGTCTGGGGTGTCCCAAGACCCAAACGTTTCTCCGAGATAGAGTACCCTCTTTTGATAGACTATTTGTACCAATTGTCTAAAGACCTTCGTTTTGTTCACCAACAGATACACGCCAATCTGCAACCAGTACCCGAGGGGCCCCGGCATCGACTACAGCCCGGGGATTATGTGATGGTTCGACATTTCCAGCGTACAACCTGTCTGGAGCCAAGGTGGAAGGGACCTGCCCAGGTGTTGCTGGCCACCCGCACGGCTGTCAAGCTAGAAGGTCGGAAGCACTGGGTGCATGCCTCCCATGTAAAATGGTACCCCTACCACTTCCATACGACGCCTGGCTTTGAGAAGGGATCGCCGACCAGGTAGGTGAGCTGGTGCCTCGCTTCGTTCCTTTCTCTGACGCCCGGTTGAGAGGGGCGCAGATGGACGAGGAGAGTGCTGAGGCCTTATTCGAGGCGATTCCCCCTGAGATAAGGGCCGCCCCGGATGCTCCAGCTCCTAGTGTGCAAACACCTTAGTCCCGACACCCAACTGAATCTGAACTCCTGCCTCTGTTTGTTGATGAGGAGGTGCCTGGGTGTACCAGGTACAATCTGCGGCCCCAACGGAGGGACAGTGCATTAGCAGGGCAATCCAGGAGCTAGGGAAGGACTTGAGCTTAGGGTGTAGGTGCTGTGTCTCTGGTGCCTACTTTAGACTACACTGAAGAACACTGGTGCACTGCTCTGGACACTGGACAGGATTGTTGAGGGTATTTGCCCAGGAGGGAGGTTGCCCTATCCTGAAAGAAGGATTTGTTTCTCAGTAAGGGCCGCAATTGTTTTCCAGCAAGGGCTGCGATTGTGCAGCTCCACCGTGGGAGTGTTTGATGAACAATATGAGCCTGCCTGTGAGGCTCATAACGGACACAGGAAAGAAGAATACCCCTCTGGTCGGTTGTATTTGTGGCTCCAATTTCTAGAAGTATTTTTATGTATCCGTTTGGTCGTGCAGTCATGAGAGAGGAGCAGCCTCTAGTGGCTTCTCCGATGCAGCAGAATGGTCCTGGGTGGTCCAGCTGGTCTACTGGAAGCAGGATAGTGGTGGTGGTGTTCATTCTCCTGGTGACGATAACACTATTTGGGGTAGTCTGGTATTTAGAGGAACAATACCCTGTGCATATTCTGATAGGGACTACCCCGGCTCCAGCTGAGCACTTGTTTATTACATTAGCCCCGCATAAAGAAAGACATAGACAAACTTACACTCAGAATGCCTTTATCCAGATGCTTCACCAGGTACACAGCACTACTAATGCCATGAAGTGTTGGGTGTGTGGGCTACTCCCCTCAGTCATGCATAAAAATGATGTATTGGTATCCTTGCCCCTGTCATATCTAGGTAGCTGTGAAGCCTGGTTTCAACTGCTCTCTATGGTATATATGCATCATTATGTGGATGCGATGAAGATGACACAGGCTGATTAGGAGGCGGTTTTAGACTATATAGTGAAGCATCAGGGATATACGCCTGGGACAGATGGAAAGGTACCCTGCATCCTGATGCATGTATGAATGTATTTACAACTCATGAGAATGTCACTTGGTTGCAAAATGAAGTACTAGACTTCCAAGGATTCAATGTCACTGAATATTTTAAATGTTTTCAGGAACAAAATATTAATGAAGATAAAGCCATGCCCGTTCCTGTGATAAATGCAACAGCTAGTTTTTGTGTTCAAGGGTCAGGGAATGTTTCAGTAGGACGGAGTCATTGTAACAACACATATACATTGAACACTACCAGTAGTCCCCCTTGCTGACACCTCCGAATGTATATTTCATCTGTGGGGAACAAGCTTACACTTGGCTTCCTAGGGGGTGGTCTGGCAGGTGCTATCTCTCCTTCCTCCTGCCTCCCGTTTATATTGCACCGTGCAATTATCACAAAGATCATAAATTGCATCGTAGGAATCTTCATTTGCATCGAGTTAAGAGAGTGGTTGATCCAGATGAAATTGATCAAACAGATACTTCCCTGCAACAATTCACTGATATTATGAAGGGTATTGTACCGTTCTGGGGCCCCATGTTCAATAGCCGCAACATTCGGCGCCTTACAAGAGTAGTTGAGGGAGTCATCAATACTACTGCTGGTATACTGACCAATGTCACAGTCGAGCTCCAAGCTACAAGGCTTGTCTCGCTTCAAAATTGGATGGTTTTAGACGTCATCCTAGCCGATAGGGGCGGAGCTTGCCGTGTCATCGGCAGCAGTTGCTGTGTTTACATACACGATAGTGCCCGACTGCATATTCTGCAATGCAGAAATTGCACAAATTTGCCTCAGAGATCCATCAAGACAATGGCTCAAGGTCCCTCACTGGGTGGCTCTGGGGTCTATTGGGTTCTTGGGGTTTGAAGATATTCCATGTCATGATAGCCATCGCAGGGGTCATCTTTGCCTGTTGTTTGTGCATCAATTGCCTCCCAGCCTGCTGCATGTATTGTATGAGTAAACTCACCCCCAACATTACACTGCCCAGACAGGATAATAAGTATTCCCCCATGATGATGCAAGAAATGCATTCAATTATGATGATAGATGAGGGAATATTCGAATACTAGATGACGTTTCTTTGATACTCACATTTGCTTTGATTTCGTTTTGCAATATGAATGATTATGTAATCCTTCTCTTCCCGTTTAGCATTGTAAAGACCCTGCCGGATAGCAATAAAGCTTTTAGCCACATATGCTAAAAGGAGGGTCTGTTAGGTTTGAAATTCCCCTCTCCCGTAATACACTTGTTATGCTCTATTAGGTTAGTGTTAGACCTGGCATATCTTGGCGTGATTACCCCAGACTTTTTGCCTCTACCTCCCTTGCTTTTAGATGCTTTGGGTACTTTGCCACTGCTGATCAGTGTCAAAGTACAAGGGTTCCCTGTGTAAAGTGTAATGGTAATTGGTTGGCCATGATTGGTATGTTTGCCTTACTAGTAAAGTTCCTAGTGATGTGCACTGTGTGTGCCAGGGCTAGTAATGCAAAGGTGCGGCGGAGAAGGGAACTCAGGCCTGCAGTGTAGGGCCTGCGCGCAGTTTGCTAAGTTAGCATGTTGTCCTGACAAGTGCAACCACTTGTCAGGCCTTACTTTCCCTTTTGCGTACACAGTGGGCACCCCTGTGGTAGGTCCCGGGTAACCCCTGGGCAGGGTGCAGTGTAAGTAAAAGGCAGGACATATAGTGAGGTGTGTGTTATGTCCTGAAAGTGAAAAACACTCCATTTCGTTTTTCACTGGTGAAAGGCCATCCTGCACATAGGACAGAATGGGGGAGGCTGGGTATTGTGTTTGTTAGCCTAGTTTCCCATAAGTTTAAAATGGAGAGGTGAAGTTTAGTATGTATGAACACACAGTGTCATAACACATCTTTCTATGAAAGTGGTTTTGTCACTGTGTGTTCAGAAACCACTCTTTTAGAAAGTGGCTGAGTTTTGTGCTTTAAGCATTTCTGTGTGTCTCTGCTGAATGTGGATTGACTGTCTGGATCTGAGAGGGGAGAGGAGCTGGGGGAGGTCTTGACCCAGGGAGGGGTTGAGATGGCACCAGGCTGACCTGCATCTGGAGAGTAGGCGGAGGAGAAGCCCCGGGAGATGAAGAGGCCTGGGTTGCGGCTATAAAACAATTGACCCATCTCCGGCTGAGTGATTAAGGATCCAGACCCCCAGTATCAAAGGGAGAAAGGTGACACTGGAAGGGAGACACCCAGAACTGATTTAGGCAGGGGTCAGGGACCCATGAGCACAACGAACTTCAAAGACATTTAGGGGTATAACTATGAGAGCTGAGACCCCTGAACGGGGGAATAGAAATGGATTGAGACTGAAAAGGCTTGGACCCATTTCATGGTCAAGAGGAACCTCTGCTAAGGAAGGAACAACTGAAGAGACTGCTGGGAAGGACCAACCCTTGCTTCGTGATCTGGGGCTGGTCTGCAGTTTGCTGTTTTAACCAAGGAAGAGGCTGTTGGGACTGTGCTTTGTGCGCTGGGTCCCCCTGCTTGAAGAAGACTGTGCTTTGTGCTGTGTCTTGTTACCCCAAGGGCCCGAGGTGAGCTGGCTCCCTGTTTGGAAACACAGGAACATAAAAGGAGGAGAGGAGAGTGGGGTCAGGCCCCCAGGTAACGTGGATCACTGCCTGGGCGGGGCGCGGGCTCGGAGGGACACTCTCTCGACCTCTCAGTCCTTCTGGCGACGTGAGCCTTTGCTTCGGCTCAGATTGGGGCCCGTACTGCGTTCAGTAGTGGCAGTACTGGTGCCAGAGTGAGAAGCTGTACTTTATGTCATCGTTGCTATGTGTGGGGGGCAACGGTTATCGAAGAGGCTGACTGTCGTAATACACATTGCCAATATTGCTGCTAACGAACTGCCGGACTGTCTTATGACGCCTGACATTATTTCTGCATAACGAAGTACATGATTGTAGTGCTACGCATTGCATTATTTCTCCATTGCAAAGTACAGGATTGTAGCGGCCCGCATTGCATTATTTCTTCATTGCAAAGTACATGATTGTAGCTACGCATTGCATTATTCCTTCATTGCAAAGTACGTGATTGGGGTGTGACGCATTGCATTATTCCTTCATTGCGCAGTACATGATTGTAGCGGTACGCATTGCATTATTTCTCCCATTGCAAGGTACCGGGGTGTATCGTTACGCATTAACAGAGGTGGGAGCACACCGCTTCACCTCCCAGCAAGGTTCGCCCCTGGCATTCTGGTTAATGCAGTCTCTTGTTGCTTGGTTTGCTCTAGTATTCAGAGAGTTTCGCCAGAGTTGGCGCAGATAGTGCTGATCTCTAGACACGTGTTTCTGGTTCTTTAACCGTCATCAGTAGAGATTAAGACTTCAGATTTGGGGTTTGCTGAGTAGGCTGCCAAACATTGCATCAGGTCAAGTACCTCTCACTGGCGCGCGGGTGCTTCTTCCACGAGCTCGTCAGCTCAATGACTCACGGGAGTACTTTTAAACAGGAACAGAGGTGGGAGCACACCGCTTCACCTCCCAGCAAGGTTCGCCCCTGGCATTCTGGTTAATGCAGTCTCTTGTTGCTTGCTTTGCTCTAGTATTCAGAGAGTTTCGCCAGAGTTGGCGCAGATAGTGCTGATCTCTAGACACGTGTTTCTGGTTCTTTAACCGTCATCAGTAGAGATTAAGACTTCAGATTTGGGGTTTGCTGAGTAGGCTGCCAAACATTGCATCAGGTCAAGTACCTCTCACTGGCGCGCGGGTGCTTCTTCCACGAGCTCGTCAGCTCAATGACTCACGGGAGTACTTTTAAACAGGAACAGAGGTGGGAGCACACCGCTTCACCTCCCAGCAAGGTTCGCCCCTGGCATTCTGGTTAATGCAGTCTCTTGTTGCTTGCTTTGCTCTAGTATTCAGAGAGTTTCACCAGAGTTGGCGCAGATAGTGCTGATCTCTAGACACGTGTTTCTGGTTCTTTAACCGTCATCAGTAGAGATTAAGACTTCAGATTTGGGGTTTGCTGAGTAGGCTGCCAAACATTGCATCAGGTCAAGTACCTCTCACTGGCGCGCGGGTGCTTCTTCCACGAGCTCGTCAGCTCAATGACTCACGGAAGTACTTTTAAACAGGAACAGAGGTGGGAGCACACCGCTTCACCTCCCAGCAAGGTTCGCCCCTGGCATTCTGGTTAATGCAGTCTCTTGTTGCTTGCTTTGCTCTAGTATTCAGAGAGTTTCGCCAGAGTTGGCGCAGATAGTGCTGATCTCTAGACACGTGTTTTTGGTTCTTTAACCGTCATCAGTAGAGATTAAGACTTCAGATTTGGGGTTTGCTGAGTAGGCTGCCAAACATTGCATCAGGTCAAGTACCTCTCACTGGCGCGCTGGTGCTTCTTCCACGAGCTCGTCAGCTCAATGACTCACGGGAGTACTTATAAACAGGAACAGAGGTGGGAGCACACCGCTTCACCTCCCAGCAAGGTTCGCCCCTGGCATTCTGGTTAATGCAGTCTCTTGTTGCTTGCTTTGCTCTAGTATTCAGAGAGTTTCACCAGAGTTGGCGCAGATAGTGCTGATCTCTAGACACGTGTTTCTGGTTCTTTAACCGTCATCAGTAGAGATTAAGACTTCAGATTTGGGGTTTGCTGAGTAGGCTGCCAAACATTGCATCAGGTCAAGTACCTCTCACTGGCACGCGGGTGCTTCTTCCACGAGCTCGTCAGCTCAATGACTCACGGGAGTACTTTTAAACAGGAACAGAGGTGGGAGCACACCGCTTCACCTCCCAGCAAGGTTCGCCCCTGGCATTCTGGTTAATGCAGTCTCTTGTTGCTTGCTTTGCTCTAGTATTCAGAGAGTTTCGCCAGAGTTGGCGCAGATAGTGCTGATCTCTAGACACGTGTTTCTGGTTCTTTAACCGTCATCAGTAGAGATTAAGACTTCAGATTTGGGGTTTGCTGAGTAGGCTGCCAAACATTGCATCAGGTCAAGTA
Source organism: Calotriton arnoldi (assembly GCA_963921515.1). Lineage (NCBI taxonomy): Eukaryota > Metazoa > Chordata > Amphibia > Caudata > Salamandridae > Calotriton > Calotriton arnoldi. Next base: position 140,242 of record CAWUFW010015462.1, read on the forward strand.
CCTCTCACTGGCGCGCGGGTGCTTCTTCCACGAGCTCGTCAGCTCAATGACTCACGGGAGTACTTTTAAACAGGAACAGAGGTGGGAGCACACCGCTTCACCTCCCAGCAAGGTTCGCCCCTGGCATTCTGGTTAATGCAGTCTCTTGTTGCTTGCTTTGCTCTAGTATTCAGAGAGTTTCGCCAGAGTTGGCGCAGATAGTGCTGATCTCTAGACACGTGTTTCTGGTTCTTTAACCGTCATCAGTAGAGATTAAGACGTCAGATTTGGGGTTTGCTGAGTAGGCTGACAAACATTGCATCAGGTCAAGTACCTCTCACTGGCGCGCGGGTGCTTCTTCCACGAGCTCGTCAGCTCAATGACTCACGGGAGTACTTTTAAACAGGAACAGAGGTGGGAGCACACCGCTTCACCTCCCAGCAAGGTTCGCCCCTGGCATTCTGGTTAATGCAGTCTCTTGTTGCTTGCTTTGCTCTAGTATTCAGAGAGTTTCGCCAGAGTTGGCGCAGATAGTGCTGATCTCTAGACACATGTTTCTGGTTCTTTAACCGTCATTAGTAGAGATTAAGACTTCAGATTTGGGGTTTGCTGAGTAGGCTGCCAAACATTGCATCAGGTCAAGTACCTCTCACTGGCGCGCGGGTGCTTCTTCCACGAGCTCGTCAGCTCAATGACTCACGGGAGTACTTTTAAACAGGAACAGAGGTGGGAGCACACCGCTTCACCTCCCAGCAAGGTTCGCCCCTGGCATTCTGGTTAATGCAGTCTCTTGTTGCTTGCTTTGCTCTAGTATTCAGAGAGTTTCACCAGAGTTGGCGCAGATAGTGCTGATCTCTAGACACGTGTTTCTGGTTCTTTAACCGTCATCAGTAGAGATTAAGACTTCAGATTTGGGGTTTGCTGAGTAGGCTGCCAAACATTGCATCAGGTCAAGTACCTCTCACTGGCGCGCGGGTGCTTCTTCCACGAGCTCGTCAGCTCAATGACTCACGGAAGTACTTTTAAACAGGAACAGAGGTGGGAGCACACCGCTTCACCTCCCAGCAAGGTTCGCCCCTGGCATTCTGGTTAATGCAGTCTCTTGTTGCTTGCTTTGCTCTAGTATTCAGAGAGTTTCGCCAGAGTTGGCGCAGATAGTGCTGATCTCTAGACACGTGTTTTTGGTTCTTTAACCGTCATCAGTAGAGATTAAGACTTCAGATTTGGGGTTTGCTGAGTAGGCTGCCAAACATTGCATCAGGTCAAGTAACTCTCACTGGCGCGCTGGTGCTTCTTCCACGAGCTCGTCAGCTCAATGACTCACGGGAGTACTTATAAACAGGAACAGAGGTGGGAGCACACCGCTTCACCTCCCAGCAAGGTTCGCCCCTGGCATTCTGGTTAATGCAGTCTCTTGTTGCTTGCTTTGCTTTAGTATTCAGAGAGTTTCACCAGAGTTGGCGCAGATAGTGCTGATCTCTAGACACGTGTTTCTGGTTCTTTAACCGTCATCAGTAGAGATTAAGACTTCAGATTTGGGGTTTGCTGAGTAGGCTGCCAAACATTGCATCAGGTCAAGTACCTCTCACTGGCACGCGGGTGCTTCTTCCACGAGCTCGTCAGCTCAATGACTCACGGGAGTACTTTTAAACAGGAACAGAGGTGGGAGCACACCGCTTCACCTCCCAGCAAGGTTCGCCCCTGGCATTCTGGTTAATGCAGTCTCTTGTTGCTTGCTTTGCTCTAGTATTCAGAGAGTTTCGCCAGAGTTGGCGCAGATAGTGCTGATCTCTAGACACGTGTTTCTGGTTCTTTAACCGTCATCAGTAGAGATTAAGACTTCAGATTTGGGGTTTGCTGAGTAGGCTGCCAAACATTGCATCAGGTCAAGTACCTCTCACTGGCGCGCGGGTGCTTCTTCCACGAGCTCGTCAGCTCAATGACTCACGGGAGTACTTTTAAACAGGAACAGAGGTGGGAGCACACCGCTTCACCTCCCAGCAAGGTTCGCCCCTGGCATTCTGGTTAATGCAGTCTCTTGTTGCTTGCTTTGCTCTAGTATTCAGAGAGTTTCGCCAGAGTTGGCGCAGATAGTGCTGATCTCTAGACACGTGTTTCTGGTTCTTTAACCGTCATCAGTAGAGATTAAGACGTCAGATTTGGGGTTTGCTGAGTAGGCTGACAAACATTGCATCAGGTCAAGTACCTCTCACTGGCGCGCGGGTGCTTCTTCCACGAGCTCGTCAGCTCAATGACTCACGGGAGTACTTTTAAACAGGAACAGAGGTGGGAGCACACCGCTTCACCTCCCAGCAAGGTTCGCCCCTGGCATTCTGGTTAATGCAGTCTCTTGTTGCTTGCTTTGCTCTAGTATTCAGAGAGTTTCGCCAGAGTTGGCGCAGATAGTGCTGATCTCTAGACACATGTTTCTGGTTCTTTAACCGTCATTAGTAGAGATTAAGACTTCAGATTTGGGGTTTGCTGAGTAGGCTGCCAAACATTGCATCAGGTCAAGTACCTCTCACTGGCGCGCGGGTGCTTCTTCCACGAGCTCGTCAGCTCAATGACTCACGGGAGTACTTTTAAACAGGAACAGAGGTGGGAGCACACCGCTTCACCTCCCAGCAAGGTTCGCCCCTGGCATTCTGGTTAATGCAGTCTCTTGTTGCTTGCTTTGCTCTAGTATTCAGAGAGTTTCGCCAGAGTTGGCGCAGATAGTGCTGATCTCTAGACACGTGTTTCTGGTTCTTTAACCGTCATCAGTAGAGATTAAGACTTCAGATTTGGGGTTTGCTGAGTAGGCTGCCAAACATTGCATCAGGTCAAGTACCTCTCACTGGCGCGCGGGTGCTTCTTCCACGAGCTCGTCAGCTCAATGACTCACGGGAGTACTTTTAAACAGGAACAGAGGTGGGAGCACACCGCTTCACCTCCCAGCAAGGTTCGCCCCTGGCATTCTGGTTAATGCAGTCTCTTGTTGCTTGCTTTGCTCTAGTATTCAGAGAGTTTCGCCAGAGTTGGCGCAGATAGTGCTGATCTCTAGACACGTGTTTCTGGTTCTTTAACCGTCATCAGTAGAGATTAAGACTTCAGATTTGGGGTTTGCTGAGTAGGCTGCCAAACATTGCATCAGGTCAAGTACCTCTCACTGGCGCGCGGGTGCTTCTTCCACGAGCTCGTCAGCTCAATGACTCACGGGAGTACATTTAAACAGGAACAGAGGTGGGAGCACAACGCTTCACCTCCCAGCAAGGTTCGCCCCTGGCATTCTGGTTAATGCAGTCTCTTGTTGCTTGCTTTGCTCTAGTATTCAGAGAGTTTCGCCAGAGTTGGCGAAGATAGTGCTGATCTCTAGACACGTGTTTCTGGTTCTTTAACCGTCATCAGTAGAGATTAAGACTTCAGATTTGGGGTTTGCTGAGTAGGCTGCCAAACATTGCATCAGGTCAAGTACCTCTCACTGGCGCGCGGGTGCTTCTTCCACGAGCTCGTCAGCTCAATGACTCACGGGAGTACTTTTAAACAGGAACTGGGGTGGGAGCACACCGCTTCACCTCCCAGCAAGGTTCGCCCCTGGCATTCTGGTTAATGCAGTCTCTTGTTGCTTGCTTTGCTCTAGTATTCAGAGAGTTTCGCCAGAGTTGGCGCAGATAGTGCTGATCTCTAGACACGTGTTTCTGGTTCTTTAACCGTCATCAGTAGAGATTAAGACTTCAGATTTGGGGTTTGCTGAGTAGGCTGCCAAACATTGCATCAGGTCAAGTACCTCTCACTGGCGCGCGGGTGCTTCTTCCACGAGCTCGTCAGCTCAATGACTCACGGAGTACTTTTAAACAGGAACTGGGGTGGGAGCACACCGCTTCACCTCCCAGCAAGGTTCGCCCCTGGCATTCTGGTTAATGCAGTCTCTTGTTGCTTGCTTTGCTCTAGTATTCAGAGAGTTTCGCCAGAGTTGGCGCAGATAGTGCTGATCTTCTAGACACGTGTTTCTGGTTCTTTAACCGTCATCAGTAGAGATTAAGACTTCAGATTTGGGGTTTGCTGAGTAGGCTGCCAAACATTGCATCAGGTCAAGTACCTCTCACTGGCGCGCGGGTGCTTCTTCCACGAGCTCGTCAGCTCAATGACTCACGGGAGTACTTTTAAACAGGAACTGGTGTGCTCCCACCCCAGTTCCTTTTAAAAGTACTCCCGTGAGTCATTGAGCTGACGAGCTCGTGGAAGAAGCACCCGCGCGCAGTGAGGGTACTTGACCTGATGCAATGTTTGGCAGCCTACTCAGAAAACCCCAAATCTGAAGTCTTAATCTCTACTGATGACGGTTAAAGAACCAGAAACACGTGTCTAGAGATCAGCACTATCTGCGCCAACTCTGGCAAAACACTCTGAATACTAGAGCAAAGCAAGCAACAAGAGACTGCATTAACCAGAATGCCAGGGCGAACCTTGCTGGGAGGTGAAGCGGTGTGCTCCCACCCCAGTTCCTGTTTAAAAGTACTCCCGTGAGTCATTGAGCTGACGAGCTCGTGGAAGAAGCACCCGCGAGCCAGTGAGAGGTACTTGACCTGATGCAATGTTTGGCAGCCTACTCAGCAAACCCCAAATCTGAAGTCTTAGGGGCATATTAGCAAGAAGAGGCGATAATCATCGCTAACCCTGCTTAGCGTGATTTTTTTTATCGCCGGCTATCGCTGGAATATATCGCCACGCTAACGCTGTATTAGCAACGATTAACGCTATGGCGATGAATATTCCAGCGATAGCGGGGAAATGGGCCAACATCGCTGAAAAACCAGCGATGTTGCATGGAGAAGGGAGAACACCTTGCTGATACGACCCTGTGGTCGTATCAGCATAATCCACCCCCATGTTAGGTATGGCTAACACCTGCTAATTGCAGGTGTTAAATAAATGGCGATGACCTCGGTTAGCGCGACTTTTCACGTCGCTAACTGGGGCCATGGCCACCTTGCTAATAGGCGATAGGCCTGTTAGCGAGTGTTTCCCAGGTTTGTTCGTCGGGAACGCCCACTTTGCATGTCATTAGCGATAAATATCGCTGACATGCAAAGCGGTAATAAAACGGGCGCTAATGCCCGCAAACTGTCGCTAACTGCTGTTAGAGACAGTTTGCTGATAGGGCGATATAAATATCGCCGCTTTAGCGGCAAAAAGTGCTGCTAAAGCGGCGATAGTGCCCTTGCTAATATGCCCCTTAATCTCTACTGATGACGGTTAAAGAACCAGAAACACGTGTCTAGAGATCAGCACTATCTGCGCCAACTCTGGCAAAACACTCTGAATACTAGAGCAAAGCAAGCAACAAGAGACTGCATTAACCAGAATGCCAGGGGCGAACCTTGCTGGGAGGTGAAGCGGTGTGCTCCCACCCCAGTTCCTGTTTAAAAGTACTCCCGTGAGTCATTGAGCTGACGAGCTCGTGGAAGAAGCACCCGCGCGCCAGTGAGAGGTACTTGACCTGATGCAATGTTTGGCAGCCTACTCAGCAAACCCCAAATCTGAAGTCTTAATCTCTACTGATGACGGTTAAAGAACCAGAAACACGTGTCTAGAGATCAGCACTATCTGCGCCAACTCTGGCAAAACACTCTGAATACTAGAGCAAAGCAAGCAACAAGAGACTGCATTAACCAGAATGCCAGGGGCGAACCTTGCTGGGAGGTGAAGCGGTGTGCTCCCACCCCAGTTCCTGTTTAAAAGTACTCCCGTGAGTCATTGAGCTGACGAGCTCATGGAAGAAGCACCCGCGTGCCAGTGAGAGGTACTTGACCTGATGCAATGTTTGGCAGCCTACTCAGCAAACCCCAAATCTGAAGTCTTAATCTCTACTGATGACGGTTAAAGAACCAGAAACACGTGTCTAGAGATCAGCACTATCTGCGCCAACTCTGGCAAAACACTCTGAATACTAGAGCAAAGCAAGCAACAAGAGACTGCATTAACCAGAATGCCAGGGGCGAACCTTGCTGGGAGGTGAAGCGGTGTGCTCCCACCCCAGTTCCTGTTTAAAAGTACTCCCGTGAGTCATTGAGCTGACGAGCTCGTGGAAGAAGCACCCGCGCGCCAGTGAGAGGTACTTGACCTGATGCAATGTTTGGCAGCCTACTCAGCAAACCCCAAATCTGAAGTCTTAATCTCTACTGATGACGGTTAAAGAACCAGAAACACGTGTCTAGAGATCAGCACTATCTGCGCCAACTCTGGCAAAACACTCTGAATACTAGAGCAAAGCAAGCAACAAGAGACTGCATTAACCAGAATGCCAGGGGCGAACCTTGCTGGGAGGTGAAGCGGTGTGCTCCCACCCCAGTTCCTTTTTAAAAGTACTCCCGTGAGTCATTGAGCTGACGAGCTCGTGGAAGAAGCACCCGCGCGCCAGTGAGAGGTACTTGACCTGATGCAATGTTTGGCAGCCTACTCAGAAAACCCCAAATCTGAAGTCTTAATCTCTGCTGATGACGGTTAAAGAACCAGAAACACGTGTCTAGAGATCAGCACTATCTGCGCCAACTCTGGCAAAACACTCTGAATACTAGAGCAAAGCAAGCAACAAGAGACTGCATTAACCAGAATGCCAGGGGCAAACCTTGCTGGGAGGTGAAGCGGTGTGCTCCCACCCCAGTTCCTGTTTAAAAGTACTCCCGTGAGTCATTGAGCTGACGAGCTCGTGGAAGAAGCACCCGCGCGCCAGTGAGAGGTACTTGACCTGATGCAATGTTTGGCAGCCTACTCAGCAAACCCCAAATCTGAAGTCTTAATCTCTACTGATGACGGTTAAAGAACCAGAAACACGTGTCTAGAGATCAGCACTATCTGCGCCAACTCTGGCAAAACACTCTGAATACTAGAGCAAAGCAAGCACAAGAGACTGCATTAACCAGAATGCCAGGGGCGAACCTTGCTGGGAGGTGAAGCGGTGTGCTCCCACCCCAGTTCCTGTTTAAAAGTACTCCCGTGAGTCATTGAGCTGACGAGCTCGTGGAAGAAGCACCCGCGCGCCAGTGAGAGGTACTTGACCTGATGCAATGTTTGGCAGCCTACTCAGCAAACCCCAAATCTGAAGTCTTAATCTCTACTGATGACGGTTAAAGAACCAGAAACACGTGTCTAGAGATCAGCACTATCTGCGCCAACTCTGGCAAAACACTCTGAATACTAGAGCAAAGCAAGCAACAAGAGACTGCATTAACCAGAATGCCAGGGGCGAACCTTGCTGGGAGGTGAAGCGGTGTGCTCCCACCCCAGTTCCTGTTTAAAAGTACTCCCGTGAGTCATTGAGCTGACGAGCTCGTGGAAGAAGCACCCGCGCGCCAGTGAGAGGTACTTGACCTGATGCAATGTTTGGCAGCCTACTCAGCAAACCCCAAATCTGAAGTCTTAATCTCTACTGATGACGGTTAAAGAACCAGAAACATGTGTCTAGAGATCAGCACTATCTGCGCCAACTCTGGCAAAACACTCTGAATACTAGAGCAAAGCAAGCAACAAGAGACTGCATTAACCAGAATGCCAGGGGCAAACCTTGCTGGGAGGTGAAGCGTGTGCTCCCACCCCAGTTCCTGTTTAAAAGTACTCCCGTGAGTCATTGAGCTGACGAGCTCGTGGAAGAAGCACCCGCGCGCCAGTGAGAGGTACTTGACCTGATGCAATGTTTGGCAGCCTACTCAGCAAACCCCAAATCTGAAGTCTTAATCTCTACTGATGACGGTTAAAGAACCAGAAACACGTGTCTAGAGATCAGCACTATCTGCGCCAACTCTGGCAAAACACTCTGAATACTAGAGCAAAGCAAGCACAAGAGACTGCATTAACCAGAATGCCAGGGGCGAACCTTGCTGGGAGGTGAAGCGGTGTGCTCCCACCCCAGTTCCTGTTTAAAAGTACTCCCGTGAGTCATTGAGCTGACGAGCTCGTGGAAGAAGCACCCGCGCGCCAGTGAGAGGTACTTGACCTGATGCAATGTTTGGCAGCCTACTCAGCAAACCCCAAATCTGAAGTCTTAATCTCTACTGATGACGGTTAAAGAACCAGAAACACGTGTCTAGAGATCAGCACTATCTGCGCCAACTCTGGCAAAACACTCTGAATACTAGAGCAAAGCAAGCAACAAGAGACTGCATTAACCAGAATGCCAGGGGCGAACCTTGCTGGGAGGTGAAGCGGTGTGCTCCCACCCCAGTTCCTGTTTAAAAGTACTCCCGTGAGTCATTGAGCTGACGAGCTCGTGGAAGAAGCACCCGCGCGCCAGTGAGAGGTACTTGACCTGATGCAATGTTTGGCAGCCTACTCAGCAAACCCCAAATCTGAAGTCTTAATCTCTACTGATGACGGTTAAAGAACCAGAAACATGTGTCTAGAGATCAGCACTATCTGCGCCAACTCTGGCAAAACACTCTGAATACTAGAGCAAAGCAAGCAACAAGAGACTGCATTAACCAGAATGCCAGGGGCGAACCTTGCTGGGAGGTGAAGCGGTGTGCTCCCACCCCAGTTCCTGTTTAAAAGTACTCCCGTGAGTCATTGAGCTGACGAGCTCGTGGAAGAAGCACCCGCGCGCCAGTGAGAGGTACTTGACCTGATGCAATGTTTGGCAGCCTACTCAGCAAACCCCAAATCTGAAGTCTTAATCTCTACTGATGACGGTTAAAGAACCAGAAACACGTGTCTAGAGATCAGCACTATCTGCGCCAACTCTGGCAAAACACTCTGAATACTAGAGCAAAGCAAGCAACAAGAGACTGCATTAACCAGAATGCCAGGGGCGAACCTTGCTGGGAGGTGAAGTGGTGTGCTCCCACCCCAGTTCCTGTTTAAAAGTACTCCCGTGAGTCATTGAGCTGACGAGCTCGTGGAAGAAGCACCCGCGCGCCAGTGAGAGGTACTTGACCTGATGCAATGTTTGGCAGCCTACTCAGCAAACCCCAAATCTGAAGTCTTAATCTCTACTGATGACGGTTAAAGAACCAGAAACACGTGTCTAGAGATCAGCACTATCTGCTCCAACTCTGGCAAAACACTCTGAATACTAGAGCAAAGCAAGCAACAAGAGACTGCATTAACCAGAATGCCAGGGGCGAACCTTGCTGGGAGGTGAAGCGGTGTGCTCCCACCCCAGTTCCTGTATCGTTACGCATTGTATTATTTCTCCTTTGCCCAGCACAGGATTGTATCGTTACGCAGCGCACTATTGTTTGTCCATTGCAACGTGTGTGATTCTAGCATTGCGACCAGCATAGCATTTTGAAAGCGGTGGTTGGGATTTGAACCTACCGGCCAGCCGGAACGAATATTACCCTTTATTACATGTTGGCTTATGTATCGTATGGTCTGATCGTATATCTTTTTACATAAAGTTTATACTCGTTTTATCAAACTCGTGTGGAGTCCATTTGTGGTGTCACCAGTGGGTTGTTGTGAGTGTGGTTGCACATACTGTACACTCGTGCCTTGGAGTTAGGCCTGGCTGCTCGTGCCAAGCTACTAAGGAGGTGAGCAGGGCTATCTCAAACGGTGTCCTTACTTGGCCTAACGTTGAGTGAGGAGTCCCGGGTCTCGCATTTGGTGACAGTGGTGCGGGACGGGGACTCCGGCTTCCAACAGTTAGCAATATGTGGCTAAATAGACGCTGTTTTGTATTCACGTTATGCAACTCACTGAGTGATCCTCGTAACATGTAAGCTTTAGTTAGCTCGTGTGACTCCATTTTGTATTCCACAATCACTAGAAGACTGCTTGGGCTGTGCTCGTACTAGGCCCTATTTCTCTAACACTGTATTTCGTCATTATTTTCCCTCTTTTTCAAGGCTGTAACCCGACTCGCTAATGAACTTATGTTCTTTCTTTACATTCCAATCTCAATGTGTAGCTCTGCTCCCACGTTAGGAGACGCTGAGACTCGGCACAGTGACCTTGGGCTACTGATAGTGCACCCATCTGGCAGGTGTTAGCTCATCTCTCTGTACCTCCTTTGTTCATGCCCGGCTCAAGTCGGTAACTTCCCATTAGAGGCGTGGCCTAAGTCTCCAGAGGGGTTTATTATGTATTAGCATACCCTGGGGCGTCAGTCCCCTCGGCAGACATCTTAGGGTGAAGCCCTGACTGGGCTCCTCTGCAGAGTATATGCTGAATAAAAGTAAGTTTGTATTCTCTACTGTCTGACCGACTCTTCATTTTGGGGAAGGCATAGCAGGTGGTTGTAAATAACCCGCGTGGCCCTAGAGGGCCCCGTCCTTCAGCCCTTAGAGTGGTCCTGAGTAACACCTTCAGACCCCTTTTTAAGAATAGTCACTCTTATCAAGATATTCTGTTTATCATGTTTTAATGAATATACAAGACATCTGATTTCAAAATCCATTTTAGCATTTACAAAGACACACAAATTCAGTTTTTCATGGCTTTGAAAAAAGTTATGCCTTGCATTACCTTGCATCAGGTAGATGTTACATGGGTGGTGTATGGGTGATCCAGTGCGCCCACCCATGTTTTTGACACAAAACCATATTTACAAAAACTTGGGATGCACCTACCTGAGTCTGGTGTAACTAGGAAAAATATTTTTTATTCCTCCTCTTATTTTTTCTTTGCATCTGTGCTGCATTGTGCAGCATACATAAAAATAAGAAATAGCCTAAAAGGATATTTTTTGTGCAATACTTTTGTGTAGGAAGGTGTCCCTTCTTGCACAAAAAAGTACCTGACCCCAATGCACACACCTTTGTGCCGTGAGACAAGGGTGCCTGTGTTGGCTCTAGGCTGCCACAAGTGCGCCAGCGCTAGGAGAGAGCAGAGCTGCACTTGCATATCTTTGAAAACATGAAGCTGTTCTGCTCCCTCCTTTTCACGCAGTGCAGCGCAACGCAGGGCATCAACTTCACTTGCTTAGCTACATTACATGAAATGTTAGAAAATATGCCCTTATATTTTTCAGCACAGAATTCCAAAGAAAGATAGACTCAGTAAGGAAAAGTCGTTCTTCTCTAGATTTTACATGTCACTGTGCGACATCTGCAGTCTCTTATCCTTAAATCAAGAACTGGCCAGTACAAGAAAACCACATTAGGGAGATAAGCCAGAGCCATGTGATTGATTCATTTAAACACCAGCAGAGTTTAAGGCAAACTCTGTCCCTAACTAGGAGCCAATGAAGGGACTTCCTTAATTGCAAAACATTGTCACTCCTTCCCAGTAAATATTAATGAAACTGCAGCATTTTGAACTCTCAGCGGTCTATTTACTAACAGGCACATGCATCAACCTTTTTTGCGAGCGCAAACGGTGCGATTCACAAAAATCGGCCGTTTGCGCCCGCAAAAAGGGCTTCTGCGATGCATCACACTGTAAGGCTCTCGCAATTTAAGAAATGGCAATTTTTTGCGATTTCTTAAATTGCGATTGCATTTAAGGAATCGCAACTTGCGATTCCTTAAATGCAATGCATGATGAAATCGCAAATAGCGATTTCGCTAATAGGGGCCGCAAATTACCATCAATTTGAACTTGATGGTAATTTGCAAAAACTTTGAAAAATGCACTAAAGTGCATTTTTCAAAGTTGTAGGTTACACACACACATGCCCTTGGGGCATGTGTGTGCGCAACATGTGTGCACAGATCAATTTCAGGGGTGCAACAGGGTGTCCTTTTGACACCCTTGCACCCATGAAATTGCATGCGCAATTTGCGAGTACCTATTGGTACTCGCAAATTGCGCATGCAATTTCCCATTCATTCCTATGGGCCTGTAGGCCCATAGGAATGAATGAGAAGGCATTCCTTAATTGCGAGTCGCAATTTGCGAGTCACAATTAAGGAATGTTTGGGAATCGCTAATTTTATAGCGATTCCTACATGCATAGGCTTTTGCAATTCCTTAATTGCGATTCCTTAATAATCGCAATTAAGGAATCGCAAAAGCCTACATTGATGCATGTGCCTGTAAGATTTTAAGCCATGTTTGCATCACAAAAGTGATGCAAATCGACACAAAATCTTTTTACCTTTTACTTTCCAGCGCTAAACTTGTTTAGCACTGGAAAAACACTTGAAAGTAACACAAAGCAGCGCATAGTGCTGCTTTACATTACTTTGCACCAAGGGGGCGTACCATGGGTCTTGCATGGGCATTTCCATGCAACCACCAAAGCTTTCTGACGCTAAGCCCTATTTACTTAAAAAAGTAGATAGGGTTTAGCATCAGAAAATAGTGCCCATTTAATGTAGGCGCTATGAAGGATTATGCTTTCATTTCTCCTTCCTTTTCTGACTTTGTATGGGTGCTACACTGTACAGCACCATGCAAGGTGGCAAACGGTTTAAAGTTAGTCTGAGCATAGTATTTTGTACTGTAAGGCTATCCTTCTAGTACAAAACCTATGCTAGACTCACACAGACTCTCTTGCACTATGGTGCAAAGTGTGTGAGTGGCGCACAGCAGCTAATTTCAGCGCCTGCGCTAGGGAGAGGGGAGGAGAGTGCCATATTTCTATAAATATGGTGCTCTCCTGCTCTCTTCTTCTCCTGCAACACAGCGCAGCTTTTTTACATACTGCGCTGCGTGAGATTTTAGTAAATCTGCCCCTTTTATGTGGTTAAATTGCACGACTGGTATCCCAGGTTTAGTCTGAACTGCTTAGGAGATGTTGAAATTTAACACAAGCTAGGCCTTTGTTTTATCGGTATTCCCTCCGTGAAAATATAATGTTTTTGTAGAATAGGAAAATGTAGATAAGGAACTGGAAGCGTTCGAAAAAGATAAAAAGTGAAGTATATATGACAGAAGCAATGTAGAGGAGTAATAAGGGGTTTGATAAACTAAAAGGGGAATAAAATGGGAGTGGGAATAAGGGAATTTCAAAAATAAATGGGAGTAAAGCAGGAGGGAGAAAGATTTTTTTAAAGAGTACAGTGAATGAGGGTGTGAGAGGTTTGAAAAAGGGAATACCTCAGAAGGGGGATCAGGGGATTGTAAAAATGGGAGTAAAGGGGGCGGAAGTTGTATTATAATAAAAGTGAGTAATGCAGAAGAGGAATAAGTATTTTGAAATAAAAAAAGTGGAGCAGGATGGGAGATAAGTGGTTTGTTAAAAAGAGAGAAAAGTGGGAGAGGGAGTAAGGGGTTTGGAAGTACAATGGGAGTAAAACAGGAAGAGGGGAAGGGGTTTGAAAAATAAATGGAGGAAAACAGGAGTGGGAGCAAGGGGTTTGTAAACACATGTGAGTAAGGCTGGAAGGGAGTAAGAGGATTTGTATAGTGAGATTAAAGAATGTGTGGGAGTAAGGAATTTGCAAAAAAATGGATATAAGAAGAAAAACAATGGGTTTGATAAAATGAGTACTTCAGGAGGAGGAGCAGCAAGTGTTTAAAAATAACATGGAGTTCATTAAGAAGAGAGTAAGGGGTGTGTAAAATAATGGGAGCAAGGTGTGGGGTAAGTGGTTTTGTCATAAAAGGGAATAAGGAGGGAGGGGAGAAAGGGGTTCTTAAAAAGGGAGTAGAGCAGAAGGGGAAGGGGTTTGTTATCATTGGGAGTGATGTGGGAGAGGGATTAAAGGGTTTGACACAAGTGAGAAAAGTCGGAAGAGGGATAAAGAGTTTAAAACAAGGGGAGTAAAGTGTTAAGGGGCATAGAATGGGAAGATAGTAAGGGGTTTGCAAAGTAAATGGAATACAGCAGGAGTGTGAGTAAGGGCATTGTAAAAAAATGGAAGTAAGACTGGGGGAGTAAGGTTTGAAAAAAGGGACTGAAGCAGGAGTGCAAGCAGGTGGTTTGCAAGACAACAAAAGTAATGAAAGAGAAGAAGCAATGAGTTTGGGAAAAAGGGGTAACGTGGAGTGGCAGTAAGTGGTTTATTAATAAAGGGAGTACAGCTGGAGAGTGAGAATAGAGGTTTGAAAAAATGGAGTGAAGTGAGTGTAAGGGGTTTGCAAAAATGAGAAGTAAAGCAGGAGGGGAAGAGATGGGTCTGATAAAAGGGAGTAAAGCAGGAGTGGGATTAAGAGGTTTGAAAAAGTGAATAAAACAGGAGTGAGAGTAAGGGGTTTGAAATAAACAAGTCTAAAGTGGGAGAGGGAGTAGGGAGTATAAAACACTGGAGTAAAGTGGGAGAGGGAGTATCATAAGGGACGTAGAAGGGAGGGAAGAGGGTCATGAAAAAAGCAACAGTGATTAAGGGGAGACTGTCCCCCTTAAAAGCAACAAAACAAAACAACTGCTTCTTCAAGAATGGCTCTTTGGGGCCGGGGAGAGGGGGATTGGTTTGATCAACCTGGTGAAAGCCATTCTAAAAGAAAAATCAACAATAGTTTGACTAAATAAAATTTGTCAGAACCATTGTCTACATGTTATATTTTTGTGGTGATCTCATACAACAGTTTGATCAGCTGATGAACATATATGTTGCCTTCAGAGAGTTGATGGTCCTTTTCAAATCAAAATAAAAGCCCACTTTCTTGACTTTAGTGAAAACAGGAAAGTCTCCCCAAACCTGTCCTCTGCAGCAGGGATTTAACACCTGCCTTTGACTGGTGTTAAGCAGGACGACAACCTGCAGCATGAAAGGGAGCCCAGCCCAGAGCCAAATCTGAAGACCAACACATGTCATGGAGCTACTGATCATGCAGCTCGGAGACCCAAGAGGGCCACAACACCCACTGCCACCAGACCACCCCCCCGGACTACCACAGAGGCAGCGCAGAACACAATCATGCAACTCTCAACTGTGGGAATGCACACGTCACAAAACACAAACAACATGCCAAACAACATGCCCACCTACCAGACACGACAACACAAGTAACTGTGGTAACCGTGGCCAGCCATGTAGACAAACCATCCACGTCATGGCACCTCTGCCACACAATTGCAGAATGTGGGGAGAGGTGGGAACCAAGTCTGTGCGAAGGAGGCAAGTGACCCATGAATAAGAATGTACACAATGCCAAGTGTGGCGGTGATATGCTGGACAGACTTCAGTATGCAGAGCACAGACATGTCCATGTGGACATATACTGCTGGTGTTTGTAGTGATGTGGACAGTGGATGCAACCATGTCACCTCAGGCAGTGGGGAAGACCTTGGACATGTAGCTATGTCGACCCCCCCTGTAAGCTTAAGCGGAGTGGGCTGGGCCGGCGTACGCCAGTCCAGCGTAGGAGTGGGAATAAATAGCCCGGGGCTCTGGGCGTGGTTCACTGCCGGGATGGCCACCAAAGTAAATACTGCGTGTGTCTCTGTGTCCGCCATATCCTGACCATAGGCCTACACACACGGGGCCGACCTCCTTCAATGGCCAATATCACAGTGTCGTTGTCAGGCTTGTGGACATGCGCAGACAGTCATGACAATGGTGTGTCTTAGGAGTGCAAGTGATGCAACCGCGCAGCGCACACAAGCAAAGAGGCTCGGGGGTGTGAGGAGCAGCTGTGAGGCAACGTAATACACATGGATGCCGCTCAAATGCCACAAGCAATATATGTCAAACATGAATCCCAAAGTCGCACACATCACACACCACCATTAACTAATAAGCCTGCCAACACAGAATGAGTACCACCGATTGACACATATCTCTCTCCCCTGTCACAGGTGATCAAGGATATGCACTCTGCCCGTGGATGATGACACCCCTCCGAGACACGAACACCCAAGCCCAGAGGCAGTACAATGTGGCCCACAAACGCACCAGGGGCATTGTGTAGCACTCATTTGGCGTGTTAAAGTCACGTTTCAGGTGCCTGGACATCACAGGTGGAAGACTCCTGTACAGCCCGGAAATAGTGTGCAAGATGATCATTGCATGTTGTGTGTTGCACAACATATGTGTACGCACCAATGCCCCATGGATCCAAGTGCCAGATGCACCAGACGATGATGAGGAAGATGAGGCAGGTGGACCACACCCCAGTGCAGCTGCAGCAGGATTAGCCCGAAGGAACACAATCATCAACAATTTCTTCACATGAGCACGTCACATTGTGACTGTCTGTAGCAATCATGGGACAGGACAAAATGACCACAGGCACAGCATGTGCAAATACATTAATTCCAACACACATTCCCTGTGTGCATGTAACTCCTCTGCATAAGCACATCACTCTGACAAGTGTAAGTGCAACTTTTAGTGCTAACAATCTCACAAATGGCAATTAGATGGTGGGTGTGTCACCTCTGTACAGAGAGGCTGTTTAGGGTGTCACGTATTCAAAATGCCATTTCAGGGTGTCAAAGATAGTACGTAATCCCACTCAGCAGCGTATCACATGTGTCCAAATTCTTGACATAAAGGCTGTCATTTGTGACCAAGAAAAGACAACAGGGCGGCTTTTGGGGTCAAATATGTACCACCATGATGCAGAGAGTTGCACCCTGTGACTCAAGTCCCACAACATTAGCAACATGGACGTGAGGGGGAATCACTGCCCCTACATTCACCCATACTTTCATACTTGATTGAACATAGACATGACACATCTGTGTGAATTAGAATGTTTAATTCACATTCGGTGGAGTGTTGAAGCTGGAGCAGTACAGGGCCATGCAAACCCCACTTTACATTGTTGCCCTGTGGAGGGCCAGCCAGAGTCCTTTAGGGATTGACAAGTTCATCGGTAGAGGAAGAGTTCAGACCACAGTCTGATTGCTGTGTCATTGGTAACCAAACAGAATATGGCAGTCCATGTCGAGGTCCAAGGTGAGTGTCGCAGAGTGTATCGGGGACAGTGGAAGGTGATGATGCAGAGGGCAGAACCAAGCAGAAACAAGCCATATGGCGGAGATGAATGCTACCGCTTCCTTCTTACCGCTAAGGCAGATTCATCCGCATCTCCGTCCTCTGATGTCTCATGTGCCTCACATGTGGGTGGTGGGGTTTTGTCTGCAGCACTGTGTGGCACTGCCACATCAGGGCTGGAGGTGGATTGTCTGCCGCAATGTCAGGCACTGACACTTCAGGGGGCGGAGATGTGGATGGAGTATTAGCAGCAGCATTCATCCGCGCCAGGCCTTGTGGCAGCAATGCCATGATGAGGGTCTGCAGGGCATGGAAGAACCCAGCTACATCTCGCTGGTGTGCAGCCGTGGCAGAAATTCTTTCCGCCTGCATCCGCTCCATGTTCTCCATGATCCTCCGCATGTGTCCCACTTCCCGGCTGACATCGCTGGAGTCACTCTGAAAAACAGTTGTTCTTGTCTCAGAGTCAGGACTCCAGCGATGTCAGCCATGGATCGTTGGAGAGCATGGAGCGGACTCTGGGTGTCCGTTAGGGACTGTAAGTGGTCCCTGATGGGACTTAGACACCCACGTATGGCATCTAGTTTGGCTGCCATGAGGTCGAACCCCACCCGCACCTGATCAGCCATCTCCTCCTGGCACCCTAACACACGGCGTTGGAAGGCCATGTGTTGTTCGTGGGGGTCCTGGGAGACAGCTGTGGTGGTGGGTGCTTCCTGCTGTGTGGTCTGTGCAGGGGGTGAGGTCTCCTCGATGCAGCTGGGCTGCCCTGCTCCTGGAGGTGGGGTGCCGAAGCTGTCCATGGGCTCTTGGAGGGCGTCGGTGTCGATGTTGGGGAGGTCCTCTTCATCATCAGTGCTGAGTTGTTGGGTCTGCTCTGCAGGAGGTGTTGATTCTCCCTCTGCAATGTGAAGGGGAGATGCAGTTTAACATTGTGTTCACATGTATGTTGACGCATTGTACTAGTTTACATACAGACTGCATGACAATGTACATTGTGACTGTTTGGGAGGAGCTGCCTTATTGATGTGGGACAGTGGACATTTCGACAACATCATGGATGTGTGTTTGTACTTGTTCATTATCATCTCACATTTCCCTGCTATGCCAAATGTGATTGGCCAGTTTCTACACAGAAGCGGCACCAGTTGTGTCCTCTGTTCTGTTGTGAACGTGTTGCAGTTTGTACCACATAGTTGTCAATGTTGATGTGCTCTGAATGTTATGTGTGTGTGCTGCATTTTGGGACAGTCGCCCCTGCAGCTCTGATTTTGCTGCCCCTTATCCCTTTGAGGAGGTGTGCCTTTGACTTCTGTGCTTATGCAGTGCTGAGATGTTGCATACTTGGGTAAATTGGGCTCTTGGTGGGAGTTGGGACTCTGGGGCATGGTTTGTCCGCAGATGTGTTGTTGATGTCACGGGTTGTATGTGCACCTGTATGTGTCAGAGTGTGTCCTGCTCCTTTACGGATGTGGTCCACACTCAGCCACCTCAGTGTCGTGGCGTGCAACATGTCATGATATATTGACTGCAGCCATGCTATTCGTCATGCAGTGTCACTTGCATTATCAGTGTGGCTCACAGACACGCCGCTTTGCTGGGTTTGGCACATGTGCATGGGTTGGTTGTGAGATTGGTGTTGTGTGGGAAGGGCCCCCTCTGGGCACATAGGCGACGGGGGCCTACTTGCTGTTTCTAGGTGTGCTGCAGTGTGCCAAGGGGATCAGGGACATGATCCGGAGTCATTGTGGGTGTGCACTGTGCTATACTTAATTGTGCATGTGTGCCATTGTGCCCATCTCCCCCCGTCCCCCCAGTCCCTGCTCGTTACTCACCCTGTTGCTGTTGTGTCAGGTCATGTTGAGCAGTGTCCGGTCCCCCAACTCCTGCCACCGTCTCCACACTGATGACTGTGGACACCATTTCCTCCATCTCATCCAGCTCCTCCTGTGGCGCTGGACTCCCACCTCCAGTCTGCATTGCTGCCTTCTGGTTGTTGCCGAGTTTCTGCTTGGTTTTGCGCTTCACATCATTCCAGCGCCTCTTCCATTGTCCTCCTCAGCACTCCGACTGCGTTCACCTTGTCCAGGATGGACTGCCATATTCCATTTTTTGTTGCCAATGACACAGTGGAGGTGACGAACAGTTGTTGATGGTGTTCTATCACCTCCGTTATCAGGATCCTGTTTTCCTGTGGACTGAACCACGTCTTCCTCTTCTTCTTCTCCTTGCCCTTCCCTGACCCCGAGGTCCCAGGCTGGTCCTCCGTGGGGCTTGTGGGGTTCTGGTTGTCCTCTGTACTTGCTCCCGCTACCTCCATTGGCTTCGCAGTTGTTTTGGTTTTGTTTGGGTTTTTTTTTCTGCTTTTATAGTGATTTTTCCCGCCTGACGTGCGTGAATTGCGGGCCTGGCGCAGCTTATCGCTGATTTTTTTATCCCGGTTGGGCCCATCGCCACTTTTTTCACGTTCGGCTTTAGGTTTTTATCGCTGTCCCGGTAATTTTATCGCGGACATTTGACATTAATTCCAACACACATTCCCTGTGTGCATGTAACTCCTCTGCATAAGCACATCACTCTGACAAGTGTAAGTGCAACTTTTAGTGCTAACAATCTCACAAATGGCAATTAGATGGTGGGTGTGTCACCTCTGTACAGAGAGGCTGTTTAGGGTGTCACGTATTCAAAATGCCATTTCAGGGTGTCAAAGATAGTACGTAATCCCACTCAGCAGCGTATCACATGTGTCCAAATTCTTGACATAAAGGCTGTCATTTGTGACCAAGAAAAGACAACAGGGCGGCTTTTGGGGTCAAATATGTACCACCATGATGCAGAGAGTTGCACCCTGTGACTCAAGTCCCACAACATTAGCAACATGGACGTGAGGGGGAATCACTGCCCCTACATTCACCCATACTTTCATACTTGATTGAACATAGACATGACACATCTGTGTGAATTAGAATGTTTAATTCACATTCGGTGGAGTGTTGAAGCTGGAGCAGTACAGGGCCATGCAAACCCCACTTTACATTGTTGCCCTGTGGAGGGCCAGCCAGAGTCCTTTAGGGATTGACAAGTTCATCGGTAGAGGAAGAGTTCAGACCACAGTCTGATTGCTGTGTCATTGGTAACCAAACAGAATATGGCAGTCCATGTCGAGGTCCAAGGTGAGTGTCGCAGAGTGTATCGGGGACAGTGGAAGGTGATGATGCAGAGGGCAGAACCAAGCAGAAACAAGCCATATGGCGGAGATGAATGCTACCGCTTCCTTCTTACCGCTAAGGCAGATTCATCCGCATCTCCGTCCTCTGATGTCTCATGTGCCTCACGTGTGGGTGGTGGGGTTTTGTCTGCAGCACTGTGTGGCACTGCCACATCAGGGCTGGAGGTGGATTGTCTGCCGCAATGTCAGGCACTGACACTTCAGGGGGCGGAGATGTGGATGGAGTATTAGCAGCAGCATTCATCCGCGCCAGGCCTTGTGGCAGCAATGCCATGATGAGGGTCTGCAGGGCATGGAAGAACCCAGCTACATCTCGCTGGTGTGCAGCCGTGGCAGAAATTATTTCCGCCTGCATCCGCTCCATGTTCTCCATGATCCTCCGCATGTGTCCCACTTCCCGGCTGACATCGCTGGAGTCACTCTGAAAAACAGTTGTTCTTGTCTCAGAGTCAGGACTCCAGCGATGTCAGCCATGGATCGTTGGAGAGCATGGAGCGGACTCTGGGTGTCCGTTAGGGACTGTAAGTGGTCCCTGATGGGACTTAGACACCCACGTATGGCATCTAGTTTGGCTGCCATGAGGTCGAACCCCACCCGCACCTGATCAGCCATCTCCTCCTGGCACCCTAACACACGGCGTTGGAAGGCCATGTGTTGTTCGTGGGAGTCCTGGGAGACAGCCGTGGTGGTGGGTGCTTCCTGCTGTGTGGTCTGTGCAGGGGGTGAGGTCTCCTCGATGCAGCTGGGCTGCCCTGCTCCTGGAGGTGGGGTGCCGAAGCTGTCCATGGGCTCTTGGAGGGCGTCGGTGTCGATGTTGGGGAGGTCCTCTTCATCATCAGTGCTGAGTTGTTGGGTCTGCTCTGCAGGAGGTGTTGATTCTCCCTCTGCAATGTGAAGGGGAGATGCAGTTTAACATTGTGTTCACATGTATGTTGACGCATTGTACTAGTTTACATACAGACTGCATGACAATGTACATTGTGACTGTTTGGGAGGAGCTGCCTTATTGATGTGGGACAGTGGACATTTCGACAACATCATGGATGTGTGTTTGTACTTGTTCATTATCATCTCACATTTCCCTGCTATGCCAAATGTGATTGGCCAGTTTCTACACAGAAGCGGCACCAGTTGTGTCCTCTGTTCTGTTGTGAACGTGTTGCAGTTTGTACCACATAGTTGTCAATGTTGATGTGCTCTGAATGTTATGTGTGTGTGCTGCATTTTGGGAGAGTCGCCCCTGCAGCTCTGATTTTGCTGCCCCTTATCCCTTTGAGGAGGTGTGCCTTTGACTTCTGTGCTTATGCAGTGCTGAGATGTTGCATACTTGGGTAAATTGGGCTCTTGGTGGGAGTTGGGACTCTGGGGCATGGTTTGTCCGCAGATGTGTTGTTGATGTCACGGGTTGTATGTGCACCTGTATGTGTCAGAGTGTGTCCTGCTCCTTTACGGATGTGGTCCACACTCAGCCACCTCAGTGTCGTGGCGTGCAACATGTCATGATATATTGACTGCAGCCATGCTATTCGTCATGCAGTGTCACTTGCATTATCAGTGTGGCTCACAGACACGCCGCTTTGCTGGGTTTGGCACATGTGCATGGGTTGGTTGTGAGATTGGTGTTGTGTGGGAAGGGCCCCCTCTGGGCACATAGGCGACGGGGGCCTACTTGCTGTTTCTAGGTGTGCTGCAGTGTGCCAAGGGGATCAGGGACATGATCCGGAGTCATTGTGGGTGTGCACTGTGCTATACTTAATTGTGCATGTGTGCCATTGTGCCCATCTCCCCCGTCCCCCAGTCCCTGCTCGTTACTCACCCTGTTGCTGTTGTGTCAGGTCATGTTGAGCAGTGTCCGGTCCCCCAACTCCTGCCACCGTCTCCACACTGATGACTGTGGACACCATTTCCTCCATCTCATCCAGCTCCTCCTGTGGCGCTGGACTCCCACCTCCAGTCTGCATTGCTGCCTTCTGGTTGTTGCCGAGTTTCTGCTTGGTTTTGCGCTTCACATCATTCCAGCGCCTCTTCCATTGTCCTCCTCAGCACTCCGACTGCGTTCACCTTGTCCAGGATGGACTGCCATATTCAATTTTTTGTTGCCAATGACACAGTGGAGGTGACGAACAGTTGTTGATGGTGTTCTATCACCTCCGTTATCAGGATCCTGTTTTCCTGTGGACTGAACCACGTCTTCCTCTTCTTCTTCTCCTTGCCCTTCCCTGACCCCGAGGTCCCAGGCTGGTCCTCCGTGGGGCTTGTGGGGTTCTGGTTGTCCTCTGTACTTGCTCCCGCTACCTCCATTGGCTTCGCAGTTGTTTTGGTTTTGTTTGGGTTTTTTTTCTGCTTTTATAGTGATTTTTCCCGCCTGACGTGCGTGAATTGCGGGCCTGGCGCAGCTTATCGCTGATTTTTTTATCCCGGTTGGGCCCATCGCCACTTTTTTCACGTTCGGCTTTAGGTTTTTATCGCTGTCCCGGTAATTTTATCGCGGACATTTGACACGTTGTCAGGAAACTATTGCATGTTACCGCCGTGTTGGGAATACGGTGTTAACATGGAGTTATTCTCCTGATATAGACGGCGATATGAAATATTGCGTTAACCAATTTTGGCGATGGTTATCGCACGTTCTTGAGAATATCCCCCTGTGTGTTTTAATGATCTGATGATGGGTTCTTCCACCAGCAGGTTAGCTGAATATATACAAAAAATCTAGTTTGGCTGCATATGTCAGTCCGGACATGTCATATTAAAAATGGTCTGATCTAATTACCTGACTTTGGCTTTTTCTGCCATAATTTTATTTTTGCTTACCAAATCCCCATACTAAATTATATAAATTACAATGCAACAATTCTCCTTCATATTCTATTTTAAGTATCATGCAAAACATATTTACAATTTCAGGCAAATAAAAATACATTTATATAAAAATGCTAAAATTGTAGTTTTATCAAATCCTGTAATGTGCTTTAAAGGAGCTGTAACTTAATTTGTCAGTCGGCAGCTGAACGAGCTTCATAAAACTTTCCCACAACACATTCTCCGGCCTCTTCTCAACATTAGTGTCATAAACATGCCAGAAAACTTTATACACTTTATCCCACTGTTCATTGCACATCTTTACAATTGTCTGGCTTAACACAAGTTCATAAATTACGTGTCTCTATCTTGAATATGCACCATGCCAGGCAAGGCGAAATTAAGGACTCAATGAATTGCAAAGGGCTGCACAACAAGGGGGATATTTACAAGGAAGTGGCTGACAGAGGCGTTAGCCTTCCTGGCTTAACGCTTCTCTCCGCCACTTCTGAAACGCAAAGCTGCACCATATTTACAACCGTAAGGTGCAGCCTTGCGTTTCCCCCTGCGATGGTGCTACACTTAGCAGTGTGGCACCAACGCAGATACCCTGCAACAGAGTGCAAGGGTGTCTGCGTGCAGGGGAGGATTGTTTATGTGTAGGAAGGTGTCCCTTCCTACACATAAACAATTCTGAAATGCCATTTCATCACTTTGATGTGTGCCGCTTAATGCAGCACACATGAAAGTCACAAAATTGCATTTTTCTTTTTAGATTGTTTATGTACAGGAAGGGAGACCTTCCCTTTACATAAACAATACATTGCATTTTTCTTTTTCCACGTGGCAGCACACATGGAAAAAGCAAAACCGAGTAGAAATAATGCATTTCTCCTCGTTTCGCCAACTTAAGACCAGGTTTTTACTGGTCTTAATTTTGGCGCTGCCTCCTATATATGCCACCCTTGTACATAGGGGGCAGCATCAAAATCAAAGGGTGTTGCGGTGGAACGCCCACCGCAACACCCACTGCCCACTCCTTTAACGCTAATCATAGTGTGGAAGGGGGCCTTATTTACAAGGCAGCGATAAGCCACGTTAAGTGGCTTAACGCTGCCTTGTAAATAAGGCAAGGTTCCTACCGCCACGGGAACATCACCAAAAGTGACGTTCCTGTGGCCATAGGGGCTTGTACATATGCCCCCAAGTCTTTTGCTGTGCTGCCCTAAGCCAATTAGAAAAGGCAGGAATGCACCATATTTTCAAGATACGGTGCATTACTGTCCTTTCAGCTAGCACCGGCACATAATTTGGTGCCTAGCTCCAAGCAGGCACCCTTGCACCTTGGTGCAAGGATGCCTGTGTTTTTGGCAGATTGTTTTTGTGCAGGAAGGAATACCTTCCAGCACAAAAACAATCCATGGAGGTGTTTTCCTCTTTGTATGTGTGCTTTCTGCAGCACACATAGAAAGAGGAAATAACGAGGAGAAATAAAGATATTTCTCCTCGTGAAGCCTCCCCTGGAGAGGCGTGCAGTTTTGGTGCATTCCCAGGTTTACAGATCCTTGTGTGGCATGGGATTCGCATGGAAAAACCCACCGCAATGCCCATGCGGCACCCCCCTGACGCAGTATAAGGTAACGCAGCTATTTGTGCTGCGTTGCCTTACATAATATCTACGAGGCCATGAAAAGCCACGCAAAGTGGCTTTGCGTGGCCTCTAAGATATGGGTCTGCACTCTGCGCCACTGGAGCATCATAAAAAGTGATGCAAGGGGCTTGTGAATAAGCCTCTGAATATGTTAATTTCTTTCAAAATTTGGACAAGGAGTTATTGATTAAATTTCTACGATCTAACTTCTATTTCGCTTGCAGTTTGGGTTCACCTTCCTATTGCATGGTTTTATGTCATCTTCTGGCCCATATTAAATTCATCACGACACTCTTACATCACAGAGCATAACAGCACCTATTCCCCTGAGTGCTTTTTAGGTCTCGCCTAGCGTTGCAGCGCGCATGCGCTTCTCGCTCTTCGAGGCTTCTTGTAATCGAGGAGATTTCAGAAGTGGAGTGTAGGCTCCGCCCCTTCTTTCCATTGGCTTGCGTCATCGATCATGCTAAACGCTGGCTTTCGATTGTAAGTGAGGCTTATTAGCCCCTCCTTGTTACCGCCCTGTCTCCTTTTGGGACGGCCCATCCGGACTGGATCTTTCACTTGCGGCATTACACTGTCTCCTTTATTAGTGGGTAAGCACTCTTTTGTGTTCATTCTGCTCTTCACGGGCCGCCATGTACCGCGCTATAGCACAGCAATTGTTTTTTTTTATTGTGTAATGCTGTTTATTATTTATTTATTTACTTTTTTTTCACTTTGGCAGCACACGCGCTTTACCTTCAGCCATGTTAAGCTAAAGCGCGGGTGCCGCGATTGTTGAAAAAGTAAAGAAATAGATTTTTTTCAATTTGTTTACTTTTGCTACAATTGCGGCACCCGCGCTTTACCTTTAACATGTAAAGTGCGGGTGCCGCAATTGTTGAAAAAGTAAACAAATAGAAAAAAATCTATTTCTTTACTTTTGCTACAATTGCGGCATCCGCGCATTACTTTAAGCGCGGGTGCCGCGATTGTTGAAAAAGTAAAGAAATAGATTTTTTTTCTATTTCTTTACTTTTGCAGCAATCGCGGCACATGCGCTTTACCTTTAACATGGTTAAAATAAAGCGCGGGTGCCGCCATTGTAGCAAAAGTAAACAAATAGAAAAAAAAAGAGTGGCCTTCCATTTTTTTCTATTTGTTTACTCTTGTTTCCAATGCCATAGGTTACAAACTCGCAATTGCGACACCTATAGCATTGTAAATGCTTGTTTAAACATTCAATCATGGTTGCCGCGTGTTTTGTTGCACGCGGGTTGCCCAACTCGTTGTTTTTTTTAACTTTAACAATAAATCATGGTGGCCACATGTGGGTAAGGCTCGCATTGACTGGGTCGCAATACAGTCATTTTGGGCGCTCAGGCACAGCTGCTTGTTCTCCCCAAGTTGAGAGGGCTGACTCCTGCCTCATTCTCCGGTGCATGGGGCGGCACGCAGGGGTTTGCAGGGAGAGTGTGTGTCTGCCTTTTTGCGCCCAGTGGCCGTGGGCTGGGTGAGTGGGGCACATGGGTGAGAGCTGGACCTCTGCCAGGGGCTTGTGTGTTCAGAGGCGTGCCAGGCGCGGAGCTCTCTGGGGCCGCAGCACCCGTTCCCCTCCGCCCCCACCACCACCACCCCTCTCCCCGGGCTGCACTCGGGCGGGTCCCGTCTCCGCCACCGGCAGACTCCTGCTGCAGCGCCGGGCAGGGTGTAGCGTTTCTCCCAGTGGGCGCTGTCGCATGTTGTCCGCATGACCATCACGTTTACAGAGCTTGTTTTTACAGCACAGGCTCTCTTCTGCACAGTCACTCATTTCCACCCCACCCCACTCTTCTCCCAGACTCGGCAGTGCGCTCCAAACCGACGTCCACGGAGGGGGGACACCCGAGTCACTCGGCGTC
Source organism: Calotriton arnoldi (assembly GCA_963921515.1). Taxonomy (NCBI): domain Eukaryota; kingdom Metazoa; phylum Chordata; class Amphibia; order Caudata; family Salamandridae; genus Calotriton; species Calotriton arnoldi. Next base: position 166,534 of record CAWUFW010015462.1, read on the forward strand.
ATTGGGACCTTCACCTCGATACTCACAGAGCTCTGCAGCAGGCACAGGCACCGACCCAGCTATCCTATTGTAATGCACCGTGGCGAGCTATGTGGGGGACGATGCCATGCTTCAGTATATAATGCTGTCTGCCCTCTAGGGCACGAACTGGCATCAGTGAGTTATGAGACTATGTCCCGGGCAGTGATGCCCTACATGGGCTAAGGGTAGGCGAAGGGCACGTGTGGGCAGCACCTGTGCCCACTACAGGTGTGCTGTGAGGTGAGCACCTGTCACAGAGACCACACCTACGTCATATTGTGTTAGCTTGTGTGTATTGATAACTTCCTTGCTTCAAAGAGCCCGACAGCCCCTGCCTGCTTGTGTGCCCTGGTTAGCATGCACGGTCTCTGCAGGGGTGCCTTCCTTGACCCCACGGCCCGGAAGTACACGTGTTACAACTGCGCCTGCTTGAACCGAGTCTGTCTCGGGCATTGTAGGATACGGAGGGGCCGGAAGAGCTAGCGAGAAGGGGATCTCTTGTATGTGCAATGCACCCCGTAGAAGGGTCGTTTGTGCACCTCTGCAGGCCACACAGGGAGCACTGTGTCCAGATACGGAGCACAGTACCAGTGCTAAAGTCAGAAAAACACATACTGTGTGAACCCACAAACTGGAGACAGAGGCAGCGGTCGTAGTGCATAAAAAAACAAGCATTTGCAATGCAATAGGTCTCGCATTTACGCGAGTTTAAGCTATTGGCATTGTAAATGACAATGCCTTTTATTTATGTTTTAAAAACTAAAACATAAATAAAAGGCATTGTCATTTGCAATGCCAATAGCTCAAACTCGCGTAAATGCGAGACCTATTGCATTGCAAATGCTTGTTCGTCAAGTCAGTAAGGGCGAATGTACGAATAATATGTATAGGAGATCATTTTTTCATTAAACCAGAACCGCAAGAAAAAATAGATAATCCTAGTTCTCAATGATTATACATGGTAAATACCTCTAATTGCACAGGTTCTTTCCCACAACTGAAGATATACCCAACAATTAATTATCTTGAAATATTGGGAGCCTTCTGACAAAATCGAACCCCCATTAGAAACACAGGAACCGGTTTAGCATATTCATTTAAAATTATAACTTCGGGGAGTGACCGTTATATCCAACTAACAGTACGACACCACTTCCTCAAATGAACAGCCACACAACCTAAAGCTACACTTCCTGCTATTTCACATGCCGATGACCAGCATTAGTTTTGCGTTATTACAGATAACAATCCTACTAAAAGTTGCATGGAGGCTCAGGTTATTCGACAGCCCTTACAGATCTACTCGGAATACAAACGATCTATCATTTTAATTACTTGAGAATGATTGGAGGAAAATTACATTTAGGAGGATAGCAATTTGTGCAAGCAAACATAGATGGCAAAATCTGCCACGGAAATGGTGTAAAGTAGAGGTGCCAAATGACATCCCTGCCATAATTTAATTTAATTTGTAGTGTTTTTATCAGTGCTTTAAATGGGTCGGTATTGCCCGGTACTGAGTACCCGCACTTTTTTATTTTGAGAGGGCGAGTACTTGCACTTCTCAAGGGAAACGTACGACTTTTAATTGGAGAGCACCAGCACTTCTAAGAAACAAGCAGGTACTCTGATACAGAGTGCCTGCACTTCTATTTTTCCATTTCAAGCACTGTTTTTTATATAGTGAGTACCATGGCATTGCCTGCATCAGAATGCTTTACAATTTGAGATAGTTCTTGAACACGGTGATTGCCATACAATTTCAAATGTCAATGTATTTTACCAATTCCCACAGTTTTTGATATACTGGTTGTCTATAATATTTGAAATGTTGAACGGTGGTGTGGGCTGTTATGTTCACAAATAAAACAGCATGAAGATTCCAAGAGTTTATTTGGATGGGATATGAGGAAATAATTGCAAATATCAAGGGCGTTTTTGATGCATTTTTAAGGAGTATTTGTGTGACTGTCACATGATAGTTGGAGTCCTGTAAGGATCAAGTGGGACCTTATGTCCATAATGTACATAATTGGAGAGCCTTTTTTATTTCTAGTGCTACCTGTGACTTGGCGCCTAATTTAGAGTTCAGCGAACAGTTGCGAACAGGTTACTCCATCACAAACCCAATGGATATCCTGTCCACCGAATTGCAAGTGTATTATAGAAGTGCATTGGGGAGAGGATGTAGCCTAAGGGCTAGAGCGATCAACCTTGAAGCTGGGGAACCAGGTTCGAGTCTTGGCAGGGACGTTCAACATCTTGTGATTCTGGGCAAATCGCTTAATCTTCCCGCGCCTAAGAAAAAAAGTGAATGTGTCCATCTGTAACGCAACTGGTGGTCATGTAAAGTGCTTAGAGTTCGCACTATATAAAACTCCCCCCAAAAAATGTATATCCAATGGCACTTGTAATCTGGCAGATGAGGTATCTGCCACATTTGTGACAAAGTAACCTGTTCACCAAACTCTAAATGAGACCCTTAGTCTAGTTATATTTGATAATTTCCATGTATCGAATCCTACAGATAAACTTCGTCATAGCCTTAAAAGTTTACCACCACCCAACATTAGGTGTGGACATGGCCCAGTCTTTTGTCATAGTCGCAAAGTGTACTCCCAATAACATGTGTTTCGTTCCATTTTCGATGAAGGAATGATGGGGTTCTTCTAACCTCTAGAAAAATGTTAAAACTGGCTTTAGAAATGAATGAATGCAGTGCTTTTTGGTCTCATCTTCAGACAAGACTTTTTGTTTTCAAAACACAGCAAATATTTGGAGAGGGAATGCTCTATTACTTACTGGTAATCTTCATTACTCCGGGTCCCGTTGTCCTCGTCCCATTCATTACTAAGTGGAGATAACCATCTCCCGACAGAAAAAAAGATCAGAAGAATGCTGGGAAACTAACCCCGCCCCTCCCACCGGGAGTACATAAGGGGTACTCACCCAGCATTCCGCCTGAACAACCAAGCCCACAACAGGAAGGCCGGCCGTCCGGGAGGGAGGGCGGGGCGTATGAATGGGACGAGGACAACGGGACCCGGAGTAATGAAGATTACCAGTAAGTAATAGAGCATTACCCCCAGGTCCCTTATGTCCTCGTCCCATTCATTACTAAGTGGAGAATACCAAAGCAGAAAAGCCGGCCTTCCCAAACAAAACAGAAGCCAACCCAGGAAACCACACCAAGGCAGCCACTGCAGGAAGCAAAAGGCAGAACCGGCGAAAACCCCAGGCAGAGCACCCAGACACGAGGGAGCCCCACCAAGCCGGGAAACCCAACAAAACAACGGGAGAACAGCCAGAAGACCAGTCCGACAACCACAGAGGCCAACCAGCCCACAGCAGGAACACCCCACAGCTAACCAGAGAAGGGGAGAGCACGGACACACAAGCCAATCGAGGCAAGAAAGAACAAAACAGCGAGGAGGCCACCCAAAGAGGAAGGCCAAGAGCAACCAGGCCAGCAAGCCAGATCCGGGCAACAGGAGCCACACCCAGGCACAGAGAACTCACGCCAGCCGAACGCAGGCCCCGGAAAGAAAACAAACACCCAGCGGACAAGGGGGCTAGAGAAACGCGAAGCGCCAACAAAAGACGACCAAAGACGCCCCCGGGAAAAAAAGGTCGAGAAGCCCACCAAGGGCAGGACCAAACCAGAAGAGAAGGGAAGCAAACGACCCGGCCCCAGAGAGACCAGAGGAAAACTCCCAGAACCTCACAGAAGAGCACCAGGTCCCATGAAAAAAAGGGCCAGCACCAGCCGACAGCCCATCAGCACCCAGCCCGGAAGGCGAGACAGAGTCCACGGACAGGGAAAGAGGGAAAGCCAAGGCACCGGGGAAAGATGAACAAACACCCGGAAGCCAACCAACCAGGCCCCAAGAGCCAGAAGGGAGCAGACCCAGCAGGGACCAGAACCCCACAGGACGAAAAACCGACCAGGAAACAAGGCACCAAGGGAACCAGGACCGCCAGGAAGCCCGAGCAGCAGGAACCGACAAGGGCAACCAACCAGGACAATGAGACCTGGGAAAACAAAGCAGAAAAGGCAACAGGAGGAAGCACAGGAACCCAAGAACACAGCCCCAGCAGAACACCCCAACTGCAAACCGGCGGAACCGGAGCAGGAAGCCACAGCCCGAAGAAGGCACACCCCAAACACCAGAGAAGGAGAGCAACGGAACGGGCAAACAACCCAGAGAACCCAAGACCAGAGCAAGGGAACCCCAAGGGAGCCAACACCAGCATCAGACAAGCCCAACCAGAGACAGGCCAGGCAGAGACGTCCCCAAACAGCCCAAGCAGAAGGCAGGGGAAAAAAACACATAGGCCAGCAAAGACCGAGGGCCAACAACCCATAAAGGCCCCGAAGGAGCGGGACAGGCCCAAACAACACAGCACGGAAAACCCAACCCACCAGGGGAGAGGTAACACCAAAAAAAACATCCCGACCACAGAAGCAACAGAAGCCAGGGCGGAATGCACAAAAAAAAAAAAAAACCACGGCCCAGCACGGCCCGATGAGGGGAGAAACCCCCAGGGCAGAAAACAGCAACTGAGGACACAGCAGCCGGGAAGCCAAAGCCGAAGCCAAGCAATTCGCTCGACCAGAAGGACCCGAAGGCCCAACCCACAACCGGGGGAAGGCCAAAGAAGGGAAGGCCCCAGCAGAGCACAGGCCAGAGAGCAAGCAGCCCCGGCGGCGCCCAAACGAAATCCCAAGAGCAGGGGAAAACAGGAGTGGGGGACAGACCCAAACAGGAACAGCCAGAGCCAAGAGGCCACAACGGCAGGAACACACCACACCCGCAAGGACCATAACCCGATAGCAGAGGGACCAGCCCCCCACAGGCAGAAAAGACACCAGCAAAAGAAGTGGCAGGCCACACAACGAACCCCCAACACAGCCCCATCAGGCAGCCAGGACCACAGCAAGAGCGCAACCAGGCAATCCCGAGCAGGTCGTACCAAACGGAAACCAGCAGACCAGCCAAGAACAGGAGCCAACAGGGAGGAAGGCCGAAGGCAACAGGCAACTACAAGGAGGCACCGCCGAAGGCCAAGCAGAAGCAGCTGCAAGTCTGCAGACCAGGAGAGACCGAAACACGGCCCTCGGAACAACATGCGTACAGGGAAAAGCTGAGGCACAACCCCGGCAAAAGAACCACCAGAAAGGACAGGGACAAGCAACCCCCACCTCAGCGAATCAAGCCAGAGAAGAACACCGCAGGCCAGAAGAGACCCAGCGGAGGCCAACAGTACCCGGGAAATCCATCCAGGCATCAAACATCGCCCACCCAGAAGCACCACCGACACCAGATGAGACCAGAGGAAGCAGGGAGGAAAGGCCAAAGGAAGAGGCACAGCCACCAGCCAAGAGGCCAAACACAAGACACCCCAGGGGAAGCCAGAAGCAACCGAGGCACCAGAGTAGGCAAAGCGACCAGAACCCCACGCCGCAGCGGGGACCAGAGAGGGCTGTCCAGGGCCCCCCAAAGCACACCGGCAAGGGAGACAGACCCAGAAAGGAGGCCAGACCAGCACCACAGTGCCCGGCAAGAACCAGCAGCCCGGGGAAGCAGAAAAGAGGAAACCACCTCAACCGGAAACCCAAGCGGGCGACCCCAACCAGGAGAGAAGCAGACTCCAGGGAGCAAAGGCCACAGGCAAAACACCGGAGGCCAGGACCAGCAACCCCGAGGCACAGGACACAGCCAATGAACCCCAGCACCCGGCCCGAACGTAAGGGCCAGCAGACAACCAGGGCAAAAACGCAGCATAAACCAGTGCGTCAAGAAGAGCCAGGCAGAATCGCAGGCAAAGGCGACAAGGAATGGAAGCACGAGAGCCAGGACAGCAGCAGGAAGACAGAGACAACAACCAGAACTACAGCCACAGGCACACCCTCCAGGAGAAGCAACGGGCAGAGACCCACCAAAGCCAACAGGAGGAACCGGTGCCCAGAGCACCACCTCAGAGACACAGGGAACGCCAAGGCCAGGTCCGAGAGCAGAAGAGACCAGGTGCCCACAGACCGGCAACACCGGGGGCCCAGACGAAAAAAACACTGGACACATGGGCCAAGAAAAGCCAACCCGGCCACTGCACGAAGACTGCTCGTCAACAAACGGACAGCCGTCAAAAGGAACAGTGCCACAGCGGGGGAGAACCGCGGCATACAGGAGGGGAGGCAACCATAAACAAGCACCCCCCCTCGCAACTGAAAACACACACCAGAACATCCATGCAAGGCAGCCCAGTGAGAGAGGAGCCCGTAGTGCGTGCAAGGAACAAGCCACATTCCACAAACCAACATCCAGCTGATCAGGGAGACAAGCAACTCCGTGGAAGGCCCAGAAGACGGAATGCGACTGCAACAACCTGCCCAGGAGCAGGAGTACAGTAGGCTCACCGCCAGCGCGCCTGAAAAACGCCAGCAGGAGTGAATCGACATGAAACTGCCCCCACACAGAACAAGATCACAGCTCGTGAGGGACAGGCGAGGTCTCTGTAAAGTAACACCCACCACAGTCCCGGCACCTGACCCGACGCCGAACTGAGGGAGCCCCACAGACTGACAGAAGCGGAAACAGGGCCAAAGATCCGAGCCCCGGTAACGGCTCCCCGGATCAGAGAGGCCCAGGCAGTGCACAACACATCTCAGAGTACCCCAGCCCCGGGAATGACGGTCGAGGACGAGCGCAGGGACGCGAAGACCCATCAGAATCGACCAAAAGGAAACCAACCACTATGGGCATCATAACAAGCGCCAAATCTTCAACAGTGCAGCGCAACACGCCCAGCGTCAGCGGGGGCATCCAGACTCATCCCATCGACAGCCGAGACCTGCAACAATACCAGTTGGAAAGAAGAGCAATCCCTATCCCCGTCAGAATCGACATGTCAGCTTAGAATGCCGAGCCGAGCACAGCAGTACACAAGGTCTCATTCCGGAATGAAGCAGGTGCAGCAATCAGCAGCTCAGACCGAGAAGAAGTCGGAGAGAAAGGCACCACACCGCCAGAGGCCGGGGAGGGGGGAAGAGTGCCATAGAACCCTGAGCCTCTCAGAGCCTGCGAGTACTACAGGAAGGGGACACGCCGTGCGCCAGCCTACCGCCCGGAGATCCAGCGGGGAAGAAATGCAGAAATAATGAACAAGTACACCACCAACACCAGGCGCCTCACGCCCCACAGCTAGAGACCGGTGCAGGAAAGTAGAGAAACACCGCTATGCGGTACTCACCCGGAGTGGGGGCCGAAACACCAACAGAAACAAGGCCCCCACTCCAACATCCAGCCGGAATCCAAGGGAACAAGCGCAGCGCGACTTCCACCCGGCCAGGCCACAGGAAGACGGGCACAGCGACCCAGAAGCAACCGGGAGGCGGCGCACCAGCCGCAAAGGGCCGGTAATCAGGAATCCAGCCGGAACAACACTGCCTCCCAGCAAGCCCGGCAGGCCAAGAGGCAGAGCAACAAACCCCCCCCCCCGCCCGCAAAGCCAGGCAGCCGGGCGGGGGGAGAAGAGAAGAAGTGCACGCAACCCCAGCCCAGCAGGAGCAGCACCAGCATCCATGACCATTCTGTCGACAGACAGAAAAAAAGAACAGGCGGAATGCTGGGTGAGTACCCCTTATGTACTCCCGGTGGGAGGGGCGGGGTTAGTGTCCCAGCATTCTTCTGATCTTTTTTTCTGTCGGGAGATGGTTATCTCCACTTAGTAATGAATGGGACGAGGACATAAGGGACCTGGGGGTAATAGCTCAAGATTGAATAGCTTTGATGTTTGTCTCACTTCCCTGGTTCTGTGCTTGCATGCCCTGGAGCATTTTGTTCTCCCAATGTTTTGATTGGAAGAGGTATCCTTTCACTTCTGACGTCAGACCTTACCTCCCATTGTATGTATGTAAAATCTTTACATATTTTTTTAATTTTATACACATATGTCCTTTCTCCATTACTTTTCAAATGTATTCTCTTTATCTTTACAGTTTCCTTTCATTTCATTTTTAAGTTCCCTGCATTTGGATTAATTTTGTTCATTAGGAGAATATATTTGCAATCAAATAATCTGTAACCAAAGCATAAGACTTTAACATATTCCAACCTTTATGGTAACAGACTCACGTTTCTTAGCATTTAAATCTCATTTGAGGAATGACTCCCTAAAATCTACCCTTTGAATTTATTACCAAACCTCACATCCTCAAATTTATTGTTTTAATCTTTTTGAATATTGTTCTCTTTCACCTCATTGAACAGAGATTGAGCCCCGTATATTAGCATTCAGTGAACAAATTCAGTACATCCGTTTATGTGCCCTTGTACTAATTCTAGAAAAAGGACACAACTCCTTGTGAGAAAGTGCCTCTTTTTTCTTAGTCACCTCCATTTTTGGCTGTAGGTTATTGCTAGTTCTTGAACTCTGCACCCTGGGGCGCTGCTGTCCAGCCTCAGTGGATGTGTCATAACCCTTAAAACACATATTTGGCCTCCTTAATGATCCAGTAAGGCCATAGTATTTGGTGTACAAAATACACATATGGCATGGAAAAGTAAAATGTCACCTGTGGACTGCAGCACATGTTGTGCCATTCACCAGCCTGTCACAGAAAGCATGGTTGTAGGCCTACATGTGTAGCCTGAATCCTATAGCTTTTAAACCTGCAGGCAAAAATAACCTTTTTGGCAGGAAATAAACCTATTTTTAAGCATAAAATAAGTCACTTGTAAGTAGACAAGGTAGGCTGCCTACTATGCAAAAATGATAAATACAAGAATTTAGTTTTGGCATGTACCCACAGTGACCTGCCCTAAAAAGCTAGTTTCACTGTGAAGTGCTGTAGCTGTCCGAGAAGAAAAACTAAAGTTCAAAATACAACTATAACTTTGCTAACTTTGGTTTGGGACAAGCAACTGAATAACTTAAAGATTATTTTTAAAGTTAATTAAAACTCCAATTGAGCTATGAAGCCACATTTTTCATAAATATTTTGGAAAAGTGAACTTTAAAAAGGTAGACTTTGTCTGCCTGAGCCTCCAGTCGGCTAATTAGCATTTGCCTGTCAGAAACTGGCCTGTAAGTGTTTTCCCTGAATGAGATGTGAAAACTACTTCCCAGACAGAAACAATGGATTAGACCATTTTGGCAGGAAGACCTGATATCAGTTTGTGAAGGGCTGCTGGGCAGGGTTGAGCAACTTCACGCGCTTAAAGGGACCAGGGTGAGGCCTGTGCATCCATAGGGAGGTTTAAAGGGAGACATGGAGAAGGGAAGCCTTTTGTTTCCTAGGCTTTCTCTAGCAGGCTTGGCACCAGAACAGTGGAAGGGGAGTGTAACCAGTTTTGTGTAGTTGAGGAAGAGGGGACTGCTCTTCTCCCTAAAGACACCCCTGGCTGGCATCCCAGCCACCTCCAAAACAATAAGGTTAGCCATCCTGGATTTTACTTAGAATAGTGCCCTGTGGGATAGTTTACAGTGAGGCAAACAGGGTGTGCTATAAAAGTGGGAAGGATTTCCCTTGGCATGTTTTCCTTATTGGTTATGGAGTGTCCAGGTGTCACTTCTACCCACTGTCCAGTGGATTGCACAAAATTAATCAGAAGAATCCTTGGACCTGTGTGCCGCCTGTGGATTAACAGAAGACTAGGTGTGATGTTTGAGATCTGTGGGGCGTCCTGAATTGCTGGACCTGTACCCAGGAAAAGAAGTGGACTCCAAGGGTAAGTTGACTGACCTCCTATGTAGGGGCTGAGCAGGCTGAAAGAGGCTTTTTTCTTGTAGTGTTCAGCTGACCAGTCGCAACTTGACATGGACTGGACGCTTCTGGTGCCCTTTGATTGAGTGAGTACTAGCTTGTATGTGCAGTTCCTGTGGTCCTGGGAGCCTTAGAAGTGGGTAAGTGGAACTGCAGCAGAACCTTTAAAAAGTTGGGATTCGTGGCAACAGTGGCCAATTTCAAGAAGTTGTCTTCTGTTACAGATTCAGGCCTGCCCTCAGGATGATTTTGAGCCCCATACAAAAGACTTAGTCTGAAGGTAAAAATTTTGACTGGGCAAATGCGCACACAGTATCCATCAGACGAGAGGACTATGAATTATTCCCAAACTAAGTTTTTCCCACCAACAGATTCAGCAAGTCCTTTTCCAATTGCTGTCTGGCTTCAAGAGGATGTTTTTGGATGCAACATGCAGATTTGCCCCACTGGAAGATTTCAATGTCCATTCTAGAGACTAAGGGCCTCATTACAAGTCTGGTGGTTCACGGACAGCCAGAATCGTGGTGGCGCAGCGGTGGTGTTCTTCCGAGCCCCCTATTACGACCAGTGCGGTCAGGCCGACCTTGGACAACCACAACCCCCAAGGATCATGGTGTGGCAGTCTTGAGGCTGCAATATGCTTGGTGAGGCCGCTGCGGCCCGCCAACCATATATATCGAGTTTCCAACTGACACACTTTTCATGGCGGAGCGACCACCATGAAAAGTGTGGCAGTGAGGAAACAAAGGGGGCCCTAGAGAGCCTCTGCGCAATGGGGTCATGCAGGGGGGCACATGTTGTGCCCCCCTGTGTGCATGCACCCCAATACCTGCATGGCATGGACTGCAGCAGTCCATGCCGTGCAGGTACTGATTTTGACGTTCCCATGATGATGCATGGGAACGCCAAAGAACTGCCCACCAGACAGGAGAAAACTCCTAATCTGGCAGGTAGTTCAACAATGGGTTTGTCGGTGGGGGATCGGGGCGGTCCCGCTCCTGCACCACTAAACTCATAATAACGCTTATAGTTAGAAGGTAAAATCTTTGACAGTGACAACCTGTTTTGGTATCCAATCAGCACAGCATTGCAGTTAGTCTAAAATTGTGCCTTGACCCTGGTCAGTCACGAATAGTGACTACTGATTGGAGCTTTAGTTTTTTCTTGGCACCTTTTGCATTTAATCTTTAAAAATTCATATCTCCAGTTCCCCTTATCTTTATCATTTTAGGTATTATTTTGCAAATTATTTTTTCTCTATTTTTAAAAATTGCCTTTGGTATTTTTAAATGCTAAACACTTTACACATTTCCTATATTAAGCCTCTCTGTTCTGTGACACAAATGCCAGGGGCTGAGCCCATGATTAAATGATTGAATTTGTGTTTTAGATTGACAAGTTGCTGTTCTTATTACTTGTGAGGGAACTCACATCTACCCCAATTAAAAACCCACTTTCTTGCACTCCTTATTTAGGTTGAGCCTAGCGGCAGTGTGCATGCGCTGCTTGCTCTGCGAGACTGCTGTAGTAGAGTATTGGAGAGAAGCCACGCCCACTCTCCTCCAATATTTTTCATTGGCTTGTGTCATTGTCTTTCGTAAATGCTGCCTTCGGATTTGTTAATAGGCTTGTTAGTCCCTCCTCAGTACGGCCTTGTCTTCATTTATAACCTCCCATGGCTACTGGCCCCTTTACTTCTGTTGTTACACGGGACCTGTTATTTAGTCTGTAAGCACTATTTACTTTAATGAGTTTCTCTTACTGCAGGCGGACATGCGCTGCTTCAGCTGAAACCGTTTGTGTTTTTTTAAGCAGCAGGGCCGCCCCGTAAGACGGGCGCCCGCTTTCAATCACTTTAACCCGGCATTGTTTCGTGTCTGTTTCAACCCCCCCCCAAGTAAAATGGATTTAGAAATGATTAGTGAATTTAGTCATGTGAATTCCAGGCAGCACATAATCGTGCGCTAATGGGCTGAAGCTGACAACAGCACATCTGTGTTACATGTCATCTGCACTAAGCCACCTGATGGGTTGTTTTCAAAAGCCTGTTTTATTAACAACAACAACACCACCGCCACCAATACCACCACAACCAATACCACCAACACCACCACCACCATCAATACCACCACCTCTAACCACCACCAATGCCACCACCAATACCACTACCACCACCACCAATACCACCACCAACACCACCACCAACACCACCGATACCACCACCACCAATACCACCACCACCAATACCACCACCGCCACCAATACCACCACCGCCACCAATACCACCACCAATTCCACCACCACCAATACCACCACCACCAATACCACCACCACCACCAATACCAAAACCACCAATACCACCACCACCAATACCACCACCACCAATCCAATACCACCACCACCAATACCACCGCCAATACCAATACCACCACCAATACCTCCACCAATACCACCACCACTACCACCACCACCAATACTACCACCACCACCACCAATACCACCAACACCACCACCAATACCACCACCAATACAACCACCACCACCAATACCACCACCAATACCAATACCACAACCAATACCACCACTAATATCACCACCACCACCACTAATACCACCACCACCAATATCATCACCACTAATACCACCAAAACCACCACCAATACCACCACCACCACCACAATACCACAACCACCAACAATACCACCACCACCAATACCACCAACATTACCACCACCACAAATACCACCACCAACAATACCACCACCAACACCACCACCACCACCAATACCACCACCAATACCACCACCAATACCACCACCACCACCACCAATACCACCACCTCCATCAATACCACCACCACCAATACCACCACCAATACCACCATCACCAATACCACCAATACCAATACAACCATCACCAATACCACCACCAATACCACCACCAATACCATTACCACCACCACCAATACCACCACCACCACCACCACCAATACCACCACCAATACCCCACCACCAATTCCACCACCACCACCAATACCCCCAATACCACCACCAATACCATCACCAATACTACCAATACCATCACCAATACCACCACCACCACTACCAATACCACCACCAATACCACCACCACCAATACAACCACCACCACCAATACCACCACCACTGATACCACCAATGCCACCAATACCACCACCACCAATACCACCACCACCAATACCACCAATACCAGCACCACCACCAGCAATACCACCACCACCAATACCAATACCAATACCACCACCACCTCCACCACTAATACCACCACCACCAATACCACCACCACCAATACCAATACCACCACCTCAGCACCTCAGCGCCTCTAGCTCACTAGTAATAGCAGGGGCACTGTAGGAGGCCGGAGCTGCAGCTGAGACCATCCCTCCCTCCATGCCTGCCATAAAGCACAGCCTGCCCTGCACCAGGAAGTGAAGCCAGAGTCCTACTACAGCTGGAGTGTTTTTTATTAGGCCAAAGATAGCGATGACATTACACAATGCCACACTGCACACTCAAATCACGGAGAGGGCAGGAAATAGCCCCCCCTCCTGCTCTTCCTCCTGAGCCGCGACAGTGTAATCACAGAGCGAAAGGTGTTGGAGCGCTTTGTTAGTGTTTATAGCTCGGATCATATGTAACTTTCACTTCACACCTCGTGTCTGTGTAATTTACAACACTTACACAGCTTCTTCACTGCACTATTTATCACTACTCTGAAGACGTCGCAGGCCGGTCTCTTCCTCTGATATTTGCAATCTAACAAGCGGTCGAGAAGGCCCTTTATTGCAATGCAATAGATCTCGCATTTGCGAGAGTTTAAGCTATTAGGATTGGAAATGACAATGCCTTTTATTTATGTTTTAAAACCCAAAATATAAATAAAAGGCATTGTCATTTACAATGCCAATAGCTCAAACTTGCGTGAATGCGAGACCTATTGCATTGCAAATGCTCGTTTTACATGTTCCTAAGCATTGCAGCCAAGGTTACCGAAGCGGTACAGTGTCTTCCACATCCTCATACCCATGATCTCCAGTTTTATACCTTTTATGGATTCTATAAATTGTCCAGATCCCCTCTTTTCTTGTTAGTTAACGTAAACTACTTTCCTCTATGAATAATGTATTATGCAGACATGCCAAGTCTTTGTACCACGTCTCTCTTGACTTCTTTGCATGTGCTTGTCTTACTTTGCATCTTTTCTGAACTCTGATAATAAATAGGCTTTTTAGTTTATTCCTTCTCCCTTCTAGGGTGGAAATACCTCACTTATCAAAGCTTCTGAGATTTGTATTTACATCCATTGGCAATGTGATATCTTCCCCCTCATTAGAGCTTCTAGCATTTATAATTGATCCATTTATATTATTGTATCTATCAGTTTTAGTTTTTTTGTTTTGTGATTCAGAAGCATTTATAATTCAGAATTTTTTTTTTTATTGGTTTCACGATTTTTGTTTGAAAAAGGTTTTTTTTAAATTCCAGTTCAAATTTCCATTCGCACAATAAATTGTCTTTTGTGTTCCTTCCTCTCGCCGTTTAAACCAGAAGTACTTAACTTGTCAAATCTTCTGGGATTTGTAGTTAAATCCATTCCTAGTGTACCTTTCTCACTCGGTGGATATTCTAGACTGTATAATATATTTACATTATTGTATCTTTCTCAGTTTTACCCCTTATCTTTTCGTTTGCAATTTAGAAACATGGATAGGTCCTGACTTATTTCACGATTTTTTTCCAATAATAAAGATAATTTTTGGAGGCCAATTTTGAAGGATTGTGGGCTCTGTAGTTAGATATCCATTTTGTATCCATTTTAATTTTAACTTCCAAATATCATGGTAGTCTTATCCAATTACATTTACTCTGTCTTTCTCGGTTTCAGACCTTATCGATTTCAAAAGCATTTATAATTCTTGACCTGCTCTTTGCTTTCTAAACTTCAAGATTTTTATTTGAAGAAAGGAAAATTACTTATCGATAAACCTCTGTTTCACCTATTAGTTTAAATATTAATGTAAACTGTGTGGCTATAGGTACATTTGCATACATTGCCGTTTCATTTCCCAACATTAACAGAAATTATTCTCTCCTGGAGAAAAATGGGGCTTATTGTTGAGAGCATTACTACTCTGCTTGAAAAATTCAGTCCATTTTTTGTTTTTCATTTAGATTTTGTTACCACCCAGTCATGCAGATGGTTGGCTTTGTAGTCATTCTCGCCTCTTTTCAGTTTATGTAAAGGTAACACGCTAAGCTGAAAAAAACAAAAAAAGGTTGAAATTTTCAAAATACGGAAACGGAATGCACCACAAGTCCCTCTGAATCAGAACAAACAAGTGATCAATCTAAAGCACCATCAACAAGTGGAATAACTGGAGGGAAATACAAGTTTTAGCCATGGAAATTGTGGAGACATTACAGAAAAGTTTATACTTTGTTCCCAAAAAGAATGGCAATTGCTTTGACATATGTGTTCAAATCTATATGTCTGCAAGGGAACTATATTGGGGAATCGTTTTCTGAAGAAATAAGAACAGCTATACATCATTTCAAAAGTAAGAGGAGACTGGAATGTCTAGTCATCAATAATAGATTTTTGAACTTCGAAAGAGCAGTATTGTGAGACATGAGACAACTGTCTTTTGAAATACCGCCCCCAGATTCGAATTTCAAAGCACATGAAACTAAAATAATAAAATAATTGGTGAATGGTGAAGCATTATTAATTAAGGAGGAGGATAACGATGGGCAAATAACTGTCGCTGGGATACAGCTTCCTTTTATTTAAACTAATGTTTTAATTCAATACCACCTCCTTTGAGAAGGAAGTATGCAATCAATGATTTGCAACCACAATTCTGTTGTAAAACTTTAAGACATCATATTGCTATTTATAAGGAGGCCTCATTCTGATTTACAGGAAGTCACAAAGTGTACACTGAAAATAAAAAGAAAATTCAGACTCTAAATGTGCCTTTGGTAGATAGATTATGGCCTATGTTTTTGGGAATTCAAAGCCTTTTATTTTGCAAATCAGAGGTTTTATGAAATCAAAACTGATTAAGGCAACAGTCCTCAAATTTGTAACTTATTGAGCATATTGTTAATATCGGATGTTTGAAATTGTTTTTGCAGTGCTGGATCTTGTTCAAGTTTAAAAGTACACAGAATCATGAATGGTGCACGAGACTGTGAGCACTGCTGTGAGTGTATAAAAAGTGCCTCTTTTCAGCATAATCACCCCATTTATTTGGACTCATGCTGCTGTTTTTTTCATTCTGTGCACTGGGACTAACCAGACCCCACTGCATGTGCTCTGACCCCTAAAACAAGTTGAAATTGGCTATTCTCCTAATAGGTACATTTAACTTACCTATGATTCCCTAGTCTATGGCCCAAGATAGACTCACTCACTAGGTTAAAGGTAACAAGTTGACTGCACCACATGTTGTACCACCACCATTAATGTGACAATGAAAAACATGACTGCAGGCCTGCAACCAGTAACTTGGCTGTGAAACTTTAATCTGCAAATTCAGCCTGTCACAATAACTGCTTTGACAGGCCTAAATCCTGTCTTTAAATATTATTAAGTCACCCCTATTTAGGCCTTGAATTCCCATACAGTAGGGTGCATGGTATTTAAAAGTGGGAAATGTTAAAGCTCAATGTTAAGCATGTCTTACAGTGTAAAGGTCTAAAAAGTGATTTTAACTGTAGCAGGGTTAGCTGGTCCATAGGAAAGTATTGGGATACTTTTACTTTAATAAAGTTTATAAAGTTAATTTTGCCTAAGAACCAGATAAAAAGTTAATTCTTTACCTTTTTAAAATATTTATTACCAATCCAATTCATTTGTTAAAGTCGGATTTGTAACAAATCTTTTACAAAAGATACTTTTAAAAAGTTATCTTTCGCTTGCCGTAAGCATCTAGAAGCCTATTTGCCTGAGCTTCACCCAGGAGTTGAAAGGTTACTTTATTAAGGTGGGAATTGGCTCCCAGATCTGAGGCAAAGGGTGTGGTGGTGGGGAGGTGGCCTGTTCTTCTTACCAGATGACACTCCGGGCAATACCCATGAACTTAATTATCTTGAAAGGGGCTTGCCCTGTCGCAGGCAGATGTAGCTCACACCTGAGATTTTCTCCTCTATTGTCTGGCTATTCAGCTGCCCCCAGAACCGATTGTGAGTTACTATAGGGGAAGGATTGCTCATTTCTGTGCCCACAACTCTAGAGAGAGCACTGGAGGGATCGTTTGCAGTGAGGCACACAGGAACTGCTGCAAAGGTGGGTAGGGTTACCCCTGGGAACATTTTCCCTGTTGGTCAAGGCCTGGAGGCACGCCCACCCAAAGGCTAGTGCCAGGCATAAATGTGGTACCCCTGGGTACCTTCTTCAGAACACTACTGGACCTGTGGAAGACAGAAGAAGGACTATACATGCTGTTGTGACCTGTGAGGAGAACATCCTGTTAAGCTACAGGGACACAAAAGCTGCAATTAGCCAACTTTCCTGATAAGCCAAGCTGATCAGTTTAAACTGTCCCTGCACTGGACCCTGCTAGTGGCTTCAGTGGAGTTAGTCCTAATCCCCATGAGCTGTTCCTGAGGTCCTGTAAACCTGGCTGGTCAGAGTGTACTCCTTGTGCCTTTTCAAGGATTTTTGCACGGATAACTGACAGAACACCGGGACCAGTTTGCCAAGCCGATCCCCCAAGGGTGCATCGCTGGTGGGACTGACTTTGCCGTTAATACAGCTACATTTTTCTCTGCACCACAAAATCTGACTCAGCGGACCCGACACAGACCATCATTCAATGACATTGAATCCTTTCCAGCTACAGCCGGCAGCCTTGCCCCAGAAAAGTGTCCATGTCTAAAAATGGAAACCTTAACTGGATCCAAGAACAAGCAGCATCCGATCAACCTTGATGACTTCCTAGACATGTATTCCAGGCTTTTCCCACTTGGATCTTTTCCCGCCTTTGCTAGCAGCTTCACTTCGTCAACCCATCATCGATGACCCTGTCTTCGAATCCAGCCTGCTCCCTTGACCCGCTGAGGACTCTACCCTTTTTATAAAATGTCTCACTCAGAAGGCAACCCTTTGACTGGAACCACTATGGTCTTCGTTGCCACCCATGCGTCAGCACGGGTGAACTTAAACCTAACCTGTGTATAGGTCTCATGCGAACAGTTACCTGCGGTTGGCACTTTGCTCTGTTAGGCACTATTTTTATTTGAAAATATAAAAAACATATCTCCTGGTTCCCCTTATTGAATTTTTGTGGTTTTGGTGTCATTTTGTTCATTCAAATATTCTCTATTTTTATAAATTGAAGTGGGATTTTTATTGTGCTATGTTGAATTGTATGTTAAGATGTGATAAGAACTATGGGAGTAAAATTGCTGTTGCTGCGAGAGAGGATGTGAGTTGGGTTGTGTGGTGACCTGTGAGACAAGGTCAAGCTTATTAAGGGAAGTTTTTATATAAATATATTTGTCTTCCCAATTGTCCTCCTGGGGACAAAAGTCCTCTTTCTCCCTGGTCCTCACTGTGACCTTCTTAAGGCTAAAATTACACGTTAAAGGGGATTATGGGGGCCTGGGAGTGGTTTTACAAACAGAGCTATCGGAATAACCTACATTGGTTTGAAAGTTTCCACCCCAATTCACTCAGGGAAAATCTTGCAGTCAGTCAATTCTTACATCTTACATCTTAGTTGAAACTGTACCGATGTGAGCTTTTAAAGCAAACATGCTATGAAGCTTACTGCAAAGCTTCAGGAGAAGAAACACCCTTAGAACATCAGAAGAGTGAAGAAAAGGGCTCTGAATAACAATAGGGAACAACTATTAGAAACTCATGACAAAAAAAGAAACTGAAAGTTTGATTTGTGTGACTACCTTTAGTCCAAGTTAAACCATTTTGGAAACACATGTGAATAAACATTGGCATATCCTCACATTTGGAAACCTATCATTAAATCAACAGTGTTTTCTTTTAGGAAAGAATGAGGTCTAAAAGACATCCTTGTGCACAGGAGCCCCTAAAAACAAAAGTCAGAATTGATCAACTGCCTTTATTGAATAGGGCTCCTATTACAGGAAATCAACCACGTGATAAGTGCAATGTATGCTGATGCACATACAAGGCCACTGAACTCAAGCTTATGTGTAATTTTCTGTCCCTTCAGACCTATGTATATAGGCATGATAACAAGAAAACATGCATTGGAATCAACAAACATCGAAGCACTACAGGGTGCAAAAAAAATATTACAAAATTGACCAAGCATTTTTTGGAGCAAAATCAGACGGGAGAGGACTTGCAGTTCAATTATTGAAACGCTTGAACCACTACCCAGGGATCTGGCACCGTCACTCCTGTTCTTTTAATAGCGCTGGCTATATAGACTGCGAACATATATATTAGTGGCCTGAACAATGATATTCCATCGACACAACTTAGCCGACAACAGAATAACTGCACATATCACTGTCATCTGGCAGAAACTACCTATACGACAAAAAACCCAGTCAGAACAAACACAACCACCTGTAATGATCCTTTGACCTAAACTTTTACCCTTAAGAAGCTGACACGATGAGCTGGAAGTAGGATGACTTTAGCACTCAGGAGGCTGATTGGGAACACAAGTATATTTATGAAATACTCCCCTAAACAAGTTAGACCTTTTGCTGGTGCCAAAAAGTTGAGATTTCTATACTACATTGCAATTTACGATCCTGTTATGATGGCTTACAACAGCACTATTTCTAATGAATTCCATTTGGAACAATACTTTTAATCACACTGAAAAATGAACTTGTATTCCTCATTTTTTGCAACTTTTTATTTAATTTCTCTTTAATATTAAGAAGATGTTTATCCAATGCTTATCCAGCAATGCCAAACACAAGCCTCCTGTCCAGCACTACAACTTCAACCAAGCAATGCACACAAACGTGAACATTGATGCGTTCCTGATGATGCGCAGGCTCATGTTGTGAGCCCCAAAGAATGGAAGCGTTCTTAATGACTCTGGAGCTTCAATTTGGCTAGATCTTTACTTCTGGACGCACGAAGGGTAATTAGCTTCACATGTCTGGAACACCTCTTGATGAAGTAAGTATCTGCTAAGGATACCTAAATTAGCTGCATTTTGAACAGGAGAGTGTGTTGATGCATCTCAGGCATTACACATTCGATGCCATCACCCTTTGTTTGACAACCGCTTTTGGTTGCTGTCTCTCTACTTATTATGTGCATGACTGGCATAAAGAAACTTCATATAAAACGTTTTGAATACAATCATGAAGTAAAGATTCCAAATCCAAAGAATTTAGCATCTAGGTCAAGTGAGAGCGTTTATATGTCTTTGTTGTGCATCCAGTTAATTCCAGACATTATGTATGAGTGCACCACTACCTCCATATTTCTGGTGGAACACATTTTCATAATCATTACCACTGCCAACTAACATTGTATATGAATCATGATTGTGAAATAACACTGTCTCTCCTATGTATAATGGCTCTAACCACCACGGTTATTTATCATGTGTAGGATGCTATTTCACAATCAATACATCTCTTCCCTTTAGAACTGGCTGTCTGTTCTCACTCCTAACCATAGGATGTTTTGTGTTTAATGAATGATAAATACACTCTCTGTAATGTTTAATTCTTGAATGTCAATTTTGTCAAGTGTGTGACTACCGAGGGTGCCACCCCCAGCCAGACCATGAATCTTTAAGAACCCAGAGATAGGTTAAGTCTTAGAATGAATGTGTGTGTCCAGTTACCTCTCACTAACCACATGTGTAGTGCTTTTGGTTTGCAGTGCAGTGTCACCAGTGTGCCACTATGATGTAGATGTACTTTTATGGATGCACAATGCATTAAATCTTTTAACTGTCTGTATGCATAACACATGCAGATAAATGTACATGTTATTTCCTTTAGGATCTCCATTTTGATTGCTTGCAGAGGTAGGAAACACCTTTTTATATGAATGTCTGTAATAGATAGTTATAGTATAAGGGATCCCCTGAAATCCTGAAGGGTGCCCCTGACTAATTGTAAGCACTAGGATGGACAGAAACGTGTTGGCTATAATTGAAGGAACATGAAATTGTAACATTAATCATCCACCTCTCTTCTTTTAATCATACCTGGAATATCAACAAATAAAGGCAATTTCTTATGGCTTACCTCAAAGTCTTTTTATATTTATCTGGATCCCGCCTTTATCCAGGTCATGATTTATGAACAGAGCTCCTGGTTCTATGGTGTTAGAAATGGGATTTCTGGTTGGCTAGGGCAAGCGCCTAAGCCAGGCAGAAACCACCACTCTAGTCAGAGCAAGGGAGATACACGCTGAAGATAACCCCTGCTCACCCCCTTGGTAGCTTGGCACGAGCAGTCAGGCTTATCCCAGAGGCAATGTGTAAAGCGTTTGCACAACACACACACAGCAGCGACACACTAGGCACACCACAAAAGCAACTCCACACAAGGTTATGTAAAAATAGCCTTTGTATTATCCATAAAACACATTAGAACACACCACATATATACGCTGTGCCACCTGGCACTAGATATGACTTTACAGGGGATTATGTACACTTACAGGGCCAATCAGGCCACTGTCATCACCACCATAGCATATAGTTAGCAAGGCAACCAGTAACTACTGATAAAACTCTGTACTTAATATAAACCCATTCTGCATACCTCTACCCCAGTGCACCACTGTAAACACTGGTCATAGTACACATAAATCACCAGGCCAATCGGGCCACTGTCATCTCTAGTCCATACATGACTGCTAGGGAGGACATCCCCTAACCACTAGTGAGAGTGCACTCAGCACCCAGCATAAGGCATGAACATCATGGTAATAATCTGCTAACTGTGCATACATCATGATTACATCAGGCCCCCTTTGGGCCTAACCATAACTGCACCTATCGAGAACCTCAGCTCCTCAATATGCCTGTTACCCCTCAATGTAGTTGTCCCACCAGTCAGTGTTCCCAAGCGGGGGGCCCTGTCCTGGGCTCATCCTGCAATGTCACCTGAAAGCCACAATTGCCAGAAACAACAAGGCCGGTCAGGAGCCTTCGCTAAGGTATCTTTCCCTCTGCAGGAATAACCCCGGTGCTGCCTCCACACCCGAGCGAGGTGTGGCTAACGGCCCCTCGGGGCCGGGAACACAACAGCGGAGCCGGGGCAGAAGGTACTCCGACCCCCCCCCAGGCAC
The DNA here is from genome assembly GCA_963921515.1 of Calotriton arnoldi. NCBI lineage: Eukaryota > Metazoa > Chordata > Amphibia > Caudata > Salamandridae > Calotriton > Calotriton arnoldi. The sequence goes on from CAWUFW010015462.1 coordinate 188,630, forward strand.
TCACCCACTGTATCCTTTGGCCGGCGTTTCCGCAATGACCCTTCTGAGTCTTCTTCGTGCTAGGGCACTCCAGGTCCGTCGCTCACAATGGCTCCCACAACAGCAGGCAAGGGTGCAGCTCGCGGCCACACTGGCGGACTACAGCCTCTCGACCCGCTTCCTTGCAGAGCTGAGGTCTCCCTCGTCATCATGGCAACCCACCGAAGCACCTGGTGTGGCCGGCAGAGTACGGAGCAAAGTCTCTGTCGGCTCTGCACTCCTTGGCTCCACCCTCAACCAGGCTTCACCTGCCTGGCTTCCTCTCCCGGCGGCAGGAAGTCCTGCCTAAAGTCAGGCCACAGCCGCCTGGCTTCCTGTTCCTTCCACTTCTCGGGCTCCACGAAAGAAAGAACGGGAACGTGCCCACATCGCGCTACAGGGGTGCGGACACCGCACTTTCCCCTGACACCCACAATGCGGGGTATGTTCCCGCCGATGGCGTCTTAGCTGGTGTGCCCGCACCTCAGGCTTCAGGACCAATTTCAGCCCTCTGCCCGGCGTCTTCTCCAAGAGGGGAGTCGGCAACACGCTCTCCTCTGCAGGGCCAGGAATTTAGGGAAAACGAGCAGCACTCTGCCTGTCCCTCACCTGCTGGCCCCGCAGGGAGCAGGCAGTGCTTCTCCTCACGAAGGTGCACAGGCAGGCCAGCACACTGGGACTTCTGGGAAGACAGCAGATCCTTCGGCTGCCCAGCAGGGCAGCAGGTCAGTCCCCCGGTGGTGGTTCCTCCTGGCAGCCCGGCAGTCTGCCGGCATCAAGCAGTACACAAGTAAGCACAAAAAGCGCACACCTACATGGGGTCACAGCCCCAATATTTATACCACATGTGTCTTTTTTTTCTTAGGGCACTGCGTCCGGTCCAAACCAGTTCTGGGGGCACTCCAACATTTGTATACAGTGCACAACAGTCCCCATTGACAGAGGTGATCCTGGCCCCAGACACACCACAGGGGGGCGGAGCCAGCATTGTACAAGGCAGGCACAGACCTATTCAGGGTCAGGGACTACTCCTCCCACTACTCCAAATGCAGATCAGTCTATTCAGCCTAGCGCTGACTCACCCAGCCCCTCTGGAGCCACGGCACCTCCCCAGCCCCTGTCACTCCAGAGCCAGACATGCAATACACATCAGGCAGGCACAAAGACACATAGCACACATAAATGCCCACTTCTAAAAGTGGCATTTCTAAAATAGTGGTAATAAATCTGCGCACACCATTACGCAGCATTTATTACCACTATTCCAAACATACCAAACTTGATCACGCTACTCCTCTCAGATCAGAAATTACCACTGAAACACGTATCAGGGAATCCCCAATGCATTCCTATGAGAGGGCAGCCTCACAGTAGTGAGAAACCAAAATGGCTGTTTGTCACTACCAGGACATGCCTCACAGTTAAGGAACATGTCCTACCTTTTAACTACAGCGCACCCTGCCCATAGGGCTAGCTAGGGCCTACCTTAGGCGTGACTGATATGTAGTAAAAGGGGAGTTACAGACGTGGCAACCACTCTGCACGCTAACATAAGCTAAACATTGAACAGAGAAGAGATTGATCAACTGGTGTGCATGCTGCGACCCTACTGCTATGTTTGAAACCACTTTATGTGCCACGTCACAGAGGCAGTAAACTGCGCGCAAATGCCCTGCAATGGCAGAGGCCTGAGACAGGTTTGAAAGGCTACTTTGGTGAGTGGCGCAAGCAGCGCTGCAAGCCCACCAGTAGCATTTAATTTACTGGCCCTGGGTATATGAGATACCACTTTACAAGGGACCGATAGGTAAATTAAATAATCCAAACAGGTGTAGACCAATTTTAACATGTTTTACCATAGAGAGCACATGCACTTTACACTGGACAGCAGTGATAAAGTGCCCAGAGTCCTAAAACCACCAACACCAGGTCAGAACAAATACTAGGAGGAAGGCAAAAAGTTCAGGGATGACCCTGCAAAAAGGGCCAAGTCCAACATATGGTATTTTGTTTTTTTAACATCTCTGTCTGTATTGATCAGTATTTATTTTTGGGCCATTTTATCTGTATTTATCCATATTTATTTTGTGTTTTGAGCATAAATGTAGTTGTAAAACTGTACATTTCCATATTTATTTAAATGATAGACGCGCACTCATACTTTGATATCTGTTGTATTTTAGCTATTTAAGTTGCCAAATATTACATAACAGTATATCCACTGGCAAATATTAGCATTTTACCACAAATATATGTTGACACATGCAGTTATTTAAAGAAATTTCATCCGGTTTTTTAATTTCCCATGCTATCCATCTGCTCAGCTGCTGGGCTATAATTCATGAAAGGCAGCACGAAGAGTCACTTAAAAGAAGCACAATTTTCTGTATTTATCCACCGTTAAAAATAAATGCAGACAGAAAGCACATTGTTTTCCGTTGGTATTTTTCTGTAAAAATCGGTAAAAACAGAAAAGAGGGAGCTTTATTTTTTAACAACTCCCTCTTACTGAGGTTGAGTCTGCCTTGATAGTACCATCTTACCAGGGTGGGATGAGGTTGCCAATGATGAAGCATGTTTCAAAATGTGGGTGAGGCTTTCTCATCCAATATGATTGGCATGTCTGCAGATTGTAGGATTTAGGCTTAAACACAAGTAGCACACAAGGTCCAACTTCATAGCATCTTTTTGTGTTTATTTTGATATTCCATGTAAGATATGCTATAGGTGTTTAGCACAAACATGGGCACAAGCTTACAGTGTGTAGTCTGATTGGTCCAGTGCAAAACCTGTTGTGTGACTTGTCAAAATAATCCTTTGTGACAGATAGATAGTAAGTCATCCCTGTACAGGCCTTGTAGCCCAGAAGTCAGGTTGTGTGGTATTTAAAAGGGGGAAAGGTAGAAACTTAATATTGTCATGTCCCTATAGTGCAAGGCCCAAAAAGCTATGTAGTCAATCAATCAATAGCCATTTATAAAGCGTACAGCTACCTCGACAGAGGTGTCCTAGCACTAAAAACAGACTAAAGAGACAGATCAGCCAAGATTACTACCCCTGCTTAAAAATTCAAGTTTTTAAGGCCTTCCTAAACTCATATTCTGTTTCTATCAGGCGCAAGTGGCTAGGTAGTGCGTTCCACAGTTTGCCGGTCTTAACGGTGAAGGACCTGCCCCCTTGTCGCGTCTTGGCAAATAGTGGGGCGCAGAGGATTCGCAGGTGATTAGATCTCAGGGTTTGTTCATGTCGATATGGGCTGAGCCTCTGCCTGAGATAGCCAGGCCCCCTGCCGCTCGCGGCTCGGAAGGCGAAGGTCAGCGCCTTAAACTCTATCCTCCTGGTCACTGGGAGTCAGTGTAGTTTTCTCAAGTACGGAGAAATATGATGACGAAAGGGGACCTGACGGATTAGCCTTGCCGCTGCGTTCTGGACCATCTGTAGTCTGTGAATCAGATAGGAAGGCATCCCCAAGTAGAGGCTGTTGGCATAATCCAACTGGGAGGTCACCAACGCATGGACCGTAATCCTTCGGCTCTCCTCCAGTACAAAACGTTAAAGTTTCCTGATGGTTCTTGGTTTCCCAAAACAGGCAGAAGAAATTTGCCAGACTTGCGCCGTGAAGGAGAGATCCGTCTCCCACCTTATTCCATGCTTTCTTTTGCAGGCCTAACTGTTATGTATAGAAAACAAACGTGCAGATTAAAATACTAATAGTACTTACTCAGGAAAGAAACCAGCTAGAAAAATAATTTAACCTCTATTTTCAATAGGCTTTAAAATCCCAATTCAATGATGAAGTCAAATTTAGAATAACTGTTAAGGAAAAGTAACTTTTAGAAAGTTCCCTTTTCTGTTCGTGAAGGCTAATTTGCATAAATTCTCCAGCAACTTCGAGCATGTGCTCAGTGTGAGAAGAGGTCTGAAAGAGGTATTCAATTCCTTTGAGAAGCACAAAATAGGCTGCACTGAATGGGCAGAAGTGACTACTCTCAGCTTAATAGAATAAGCAAGGTCGGGGTAATCATTCTGTTGACACCACAGTGTCACATCTTGCCCGACAGGTCTGTTGAGCCACATGTAGCACTTTGGCACAGTTGAAAGGGAGAAAACAGGATGCCAGAATAACCAGCTAGAAAAATAATGTAACCTCTATTTGTAATAGGCTTTAAAAACCCAGTTCAATGATGAAGTGAAGTTTATAATAACTGCTAAGGAAAAGTACCTTTTATAAAGTTCCCTTTTCTTTTCCTGAAGTTCCTGAAGGCTAATTTGCATTACCTCTCTAGCAACTTCGTGCCTGTGCTCAGTTCGGGAAGGGGTGTGAAAGAGACGTTCGATTCCTTCCAGAAGCATACAATAGGCAGAACTGAATGGGCAGAAGGGACTCCTCTGAGTTCAGTCGAATAAGTTGGGCTTTGCAGTTATTCTGTTGACACCAAAGTGTCACATCCTGCCTGACAGGTGTGTTGAGCCACATGTAACACTTTGGCAGAGTTGAAAGGGAGTGAGCAGGATGTGGAATAATTCATGTGTATCCCTGTTGGAAATGGCCCTTTCTAGGGTGCTTTCCCTTGACTTTTTGCTTTTGTCCCTCCTGGTTTTCTGCTGATCTATGTGCTAGCCGGAGGACGTTAAGTGCTTTTGACACTGCCATTCAGTGCCCAAGCGCTGTGGTTGTCATATACATACTGGTGATTGGTGTATATATGATTGAATGATTTCAGTTAGCTGTAAGTCCCTTGTATAGGTGTAAGACATATACCTAGGGCATGTAACTCAAATGCTCCTCTGTGGGCCTGCAGCAATGGTTGTGCCACTCACGGAGGTAGCTATTCAAACGTGTCATAGGTTTTCCCTGGTTTGTACTGATCCTATCTAGGATGGTGAATTCTGTATGGCTTTGATGCGTCCCAGCTAGCCAGAAACTGCTGGGTCTAACAATCCCCTATCTGGTTGCTGAAAGACCCTGAATATGCCCTGCCAGTGGATACAGTGACTGCTTCAAAGTAGATTTTAGTGCTAGATGTGGGAGGACACTAGTAATTACCATAGTGCATTTCACCACACAACCATAACCCTCACAGCCCAAGTTTAGTGTGGCCAAATACTTTTGCCATCTTAAAAATAGTCTGACACATGCTATTTCAGGCCTGTTTCCAGTTAGGCAAACAGTAACTACTAACAATGTGGGTAGGGTTGCCCCCAGGATTTTTACCCCATTGGTTAAGAAATGACCAAGAGTCATAATCAACCACCAGGTAGCACCAGGCATAAATGGGACACCACAAAACACCCAATCACAATATATTGTGGACCTGCATAAGAAACAACGAGGGCTGGACCTGAGTTTTGTGACCTGAGAGGAGCCCTGAAAGTCTGAATCTGCCCCCTTTCTACCCAGGACAAAGACGTGGATTGCAAAGGTCAGTTGGCTGACCTCTTGTGTGGCTTGGAGACACGACAAGCTACAAAAGCCCTTTTTCCTGGCGTTACGAGCTGACTAGGAACAACTGGACTTGGACTGGACTGGACCTTGCTGGTGGCCTCTTTTGGAATGTGTACTGGCAGTTAAGTGCTTCTCCTGAAGTTCTGGGATCCTTAGAGGTGACCCAGAAGAGCTGCTCAACAAACCTTAAACAGCTAGGACTTAAAAGACTGAGGGTCTAATTATGACTTTGGTGGTCTCAGTGCGGGGCCGCCACGCTGCTGCCCCACTCTGAGACTGCCAAAGCCATTAAAGACCGCCCGCCAGAGTACGACTTATTTTTACTCTGTCAGGTGGCGGTCCCACTGTGGTGCGTGTGAAAAAGGCACCACAAAGGGAACGTCAAAATCAGTGCCTGCATGGCATGAACTGCTGTAGTCCATGCTGTGCAGGTACAGGGGTGCATGCACACAGGGGGGCCACTATGTGCCCTCCTGCATGCACCTGATGGTGCTGAGGCACAGGTGGGCCCTGTAGGGCATATTACGAGTGTCCTCACTGCCACACTTTTCATGGCGGTCATGGCCTCAAGACCGCTGCACCACCTCCAGGGATCTCTAATCCCTGATGGCTGCGGTAGTCCCAATCGCCCTGGTCGTAATAGGGCAGTCGGAAGACAGCCACCGCTACACCCATACAAGTCCGGCGGTCCGTGGACCACCAGACTCATAATAAGGCACTTAGTAAGAGGGTAAAATCTTTGACCGGGATAAACCTGGTTGGTGTATCCAACAACCCTCCGGGATCAGCCTCTTTAAAGAACACAGCAAAGTAAGAGTCCACCTCCTCACTCAGAACCCAGCTTCCCTTCAATAACTTAATGGCTGTAACCTTGTCTATTTTTGTTTGTAGCCCTCCACTACATTTTGCATAGGTTCTTGCTATACAAATTCCAAATGCATGTACACATACGTACAAAAGTGCATAAAGCAATCTATATGGTGCTGATTGTAATGGCATTCAAATGTGCGCCTTACAAAAGGCTGTAACTATTGCCTTTGTCAATGCTTATAACTTAAGAAAGCTAATTGTTTACGTGTGGGATTGTCCTTTTAAATGTAATACATGGGAGCTAAGCAAACATATAGGATATGGTTCTTATGTATTATGAAAGGATAAAAAATGATAGTCCATGTGACTATGTTGGAGACTAGCATAAAAGAAGAAGAATGCCTCTGAAATGCAGGGAGAATGTTTCTTACACATCTGAGACGTGTCTTTTTTGTACTTCATAGTCAAACTCCTGCTTTGGGATTTTAATCTGAAATAAAAACTTGGTGACTCACTTGTGAGCAGAAGTACTTTTGGCAAAAGTTACCTGTTTCCAGGGTCGGGCTGGCCTATAGGTCAATCAGGCGGTACCCGATTGGCTGGTCTCACTGATCAGTGTGTGGGCTGTTTGTGTATCAGTTTGTGGGCCTGTTTTATGGTTTAGTGAGCCTGTATTTACTGTTGATTTCCCTTGTATAGCCACAACTATTGCCTACAGCAGACACAAATGCGTGCAGTCTCCCATGTCTTACAAAATACTCATAAAGCTTGTCCTTTACAAGTTCAAAACTGGACTGATTTGCAATAATGGGCCACTTTTTTAGCTATCTGGTTCGCTAACGGGAGCCACTTTTATTTTGGTGCCCGGCCAAATTTTTTTACCAGTTCAACCCTGCCTGTTTCTGCACCCTGAACAGAAAGGTAAACTACCCGCCAGATTCTAAATGACCCACCTTGTTCTGAAAGTGAATGATTTGCTAAGGATTGTACAGGACCCTAGGCATATCCTAACGGAAGCCAATGTACAATCATTCCAATCCAGCTCATGCCTGGAAAGAATTCTGCTTTATGTGACAAAATCTAGTGCCTTTATGGCAAAAAATGAAAAGGATGATTACTGGGTTGAATGTACATCTTTGAAATTGTAAAAATTTATTAAAAACAACACTGAATATGGGGTGAAGTAGACAATGCTCTAGAAATGTATGTTCATTTCCCTGTTTTCAATAACCAGATTTATACATTACACCTTGGCAAATCTCCATACGAAACACTCAAAGCTGCAAATGAGGAAATTAAAACATCTCCCCAGTGCAGATGTCTTCACAAGTCCAGGATTTATGAAGCCATATATACCATACTAGACAAATCTTGAATAGATAGGGAAACATCTAACATTGTCCGATCTAACATCCAATAAACAGCTGATTTAAAATGCAAATGGAACTAAGTCAATGGCGTTATATATCCTAAGGTAAAATGCATAAAGAACAAATGTGCCACGTTATATTTTTCTTTAAACGGTGTCAATATTTAAAAAAATCTGGAATCTTTAAGCTGATGAAAAAATCAGGCGCCAAACGGTACTAAAAGAATGCATTGCTACCCTTCAACCCTTTCACGACTTAATCACAAATTTAATGTGGCAATGCCACCCTATTGGACATTCCTGTATCTTCATTAGCACTAATCAAATTGAACCGGAATAAAATTAAAATTTTATCTGGCATCCTCTTCAAATTTTTGCGCGACATACAATTGGAATACATCTGCTGATCACTCAAAATCTCTAGTGGCAAATGAAATTTTAGAAGCCCCGATAATTTCAAACTTGAAAGCAATACATTCTGATCTTACAAGGCTGTCATTCTCTGGAGCAGTCCCCCCATACACACTTTGGAATGAATGAAGAAATACTTTATTTAGACAATCAAGTCCATTTAAGTGCCAAGTGCAGGTTAAAGGTACATTAAAAGAAGATCAGGAGCGTAATGCACACATTTAGCCGTGTTTATAAAAGAAAAGAAAAACATATAATATCAAAAATATATCTTTAGCGAATTTACCCTTTAAAAAGTAATTATCAACACCTTAGGAGCAAGAATATTAATAATGTATCATAATAGTCAGTACAGTTAAGTAATGAAGCAACATACATTTTGGACATTCTGTTTGTGAGCTAACAAAACAGGATTTTTAACAATGGGGCCTTTAATGTGGGCCATTAGCTCTTTTGACTTTAAGGGGCATATCTACGAGGACGGCGATAAGTCAGCGCAAAGCGCGCTTAGCGCTTTTCTACTTATCGCCGTCTATCGCTTGATTATATCGCCCTGGTAGCGCGTTATCTACAACGCTTTTCCCCAGGGCGATATAATTACCAGCGATAGCGGGGAAATCTCCGTTTTGCAGGGAACATCGCTGGTTTTCCAGCGATGTTCCCTGCAAACGGCGATAACCTTGCTGATACGACCCTGTGGTCGTATCAGCACAATCCACCCCCATAATAGGTATGCCTAAGTCTGCATTTTAGCAGACGTTAGTTTTCGGCGAAAACAGCTGTTTTCGCCCAAAACTAACGTCTGCTAAAATGCGTTAGCAGCCTTGTAAATATCGCGATGTGCACATCAGCGATATTTACAAGGTTGTACTGCCCAGTGACGCCCACTTTGCATCTCATTAGAGATGCAAAGGGAGACGTCGGGTAAAAGGGTGCTAACATGCGCCAATGCATGTTAGCACCCTCTTGTTAATAGGGTGATAATTTTATCTCCGCTTTTTTGGCTTTAAAAGCCAAAAATGCGGAGATAAAGCCCTTGTAGTTATGCCCCTAAGTTTTTATCATGTCTTTTGCAGCTATGTAGAGCTAACAGTCAATGGTCCATCTCATGGGTGTGTAATTCTCAACTTCGTCATTGAGGCTGGCCATACGGTGCTGGAGCCTTTAAAGCCATGATTTTATCCCTCAGTAGTTTGTCCACTATATCAACGAATTTTATAAGTCTAGAGCTCGCTTTGGGCTGAGCGTTGTTCAATAGGAAGTTAACAGCTTCTGGAATTGTTTGTATCCCTTCTTTAATCAACAGAAGCCTCAGGAATTTTCTGCGTTCCTCAAGGAGAGCAGGACAAATACAGAGCAGATGGGCTAACAATTCCTGGAACAGGCCACATAGACGGCACGTGTTGGTGGGTGGCTGACATACCCATGGGGGTAGTAAATCTAGAGATATAAAGCAGCTCATCCGAAGTTGACAGAATTTGATTTTATGGTAAGATGAGAATGGTTCCACAATATATTTTTGGAAACCTCTCCGTTCATAGCTGGTGAGAACTAAAGAAGCATGGGGCATATCAGCAAGGCAGCGCTATGAAATTATCGCCGCTTTTGCGTCCGTTTTCGGGCGAAAAGCGGCGATAATTTCATCGCCTTATCAGCAAAGACATGCTATCGCATGTTTTGCTGACTTAGCGCCAGTTACAACAACGCCCAGCTTTGCATCTCTAATGAGATGCAAAGTGGGCGTTCCTCCCCGAAATAACTGGAGAAATGTCGCTAAGCGACATTTCTCCAATTATCAAGCTGGACGCTAACAGGCAGAGCGATGAGAAAAGTAGCGCTAACCACGGTTATCGCTACTTTACTTACGCCTGCTTGTAATCTGATTTAGCCATGTAATCCAATGGGAGGTGGATTACATGGCTAAGAACACCCTGCCCTATCAGCAAGGTATCGCTGGTTGCAGTGCGATTATCGCTGGATTTCCAGCGATAATCACACTGTTTTCCAGCTGACGCTTGGATTCCTATCGCATTGGAGATATGCGTTGCTGATAGCACGCTATCTCCGCGATAGGAACCAGCGTTAGGAGGCGATAATTATCCTAGCGCTAAGTGTGCTTAGCGATAATTATCGCCTGGCCTTGCTGATATGCCCCTATGTTCTCTTTTTCTAAAGGCCCGAAAGTCTGATGCAAAAGATTCCAATGTAACTTTTTTATTCAAAACTGCTTTGAACTGAGGGTGCGCCAGACCTAGATTCCACAAATCTGCGACACCCCTCAGTCCGAGCGCATCAGCAAGGGCACTGGGACAGGGGTTGGTTTGATGGGTGCGAACTATTTGTGTTTAAGGAGTCAAGCCACATGAGATCCTTGTTTTGCTGCGTGTGCAGAGTGCATATAATTTAATAGGCGGGCTTTTAGTGTAAGAAGTCGATCACTCAATGAGAACTCCATCCTGATTTGAGCTGGGGAGGTGTTATGCTAGAGTTTAAACAATGATCTGAATACTGTGATCTTCAGGAAAGCACTGAGGGGCATATTATCAAGAACGGCGTTAAAATTTATCGCCGGTTTAGCGGCAGAAAACTGACGCTAAAGCGGCGATAATGGGCTTGATAATATGCCCTTGAGAATTCCAATAGAAGTCCATGTTCTGGTGTCAACATGGGCTTCTATTGGAATTCTCCAGGGCATATTATCAAGCCCATTATCACCGCTTTAGCAGCAGTTTTCTGCCGCTAATCCGGCGATAATTTTAACGCCGTTCTTGATAATATGCCCCCCAGTTTCCCTGTGAAGGTTTCTGTCCCATATGACATGGTAGGAATGAGTTTAGCAGTGACTATTTTCAACAATGGCTAAAATGTATTATGTTTTGTGCTTTTGAAGATCGTTCGGAAGGCAGATTGTAATGAGGCCAATTTTGGTTTTAAGGAGTAAGTGTAGTAAGTTTCCTCGATTGTTGTCCAGCCAGCACTCCAAGTATTTGTATTTGTTCTAAATAATCGGACGATGGTTATTAAGATGCCAATAGCCCTTTTCCTGCTGAAGATAACAATATTAGTTTTTTCATAGTTCATTGTCATGCCATTTGAGCTGCAGTGATTATTTAGAGCATTAAAAAGTCTTTGGAACCAAATCAGGGTTTGACTTATAAGGACCACATCATCTGCCTAAAGAAGCGAGGTGATATGCTGGTTCGCTAATTTTGGTGCGTGATTGACTACTGAGTTTAACGCTGGTACTAGGTCGCACATTAACAGATTGAATAAAGTCAGAGCTACTATGCACCCCTGCTTGACATCTTGTTCAATGTTTCTTTTTTCGGAGACTGCGGTGTTGTAGCCCAATTTGACCCTGTCCCAAGTATCAGAGTAAAGCACCAACATGCCTCGAAGAAGAGGGTCCGGAATTTTCCAGGCTTTTAGCTTTGACCATAAAAGTTGGCTATTGACATGGTCGAATGCCTCGCTGTAATCGATGAAGGAGCAAAAAGAGCTGTTCCTTTTTCATTATTTGTTTTACTGCAAGCATCCTTAAAGGTATGAGATTGTCAATGGTGCCAGAGAGTGGCCTAAAACCAGTTTGATTAAATGGCAGCATGTTATTTGTAACAGCCCATGCTTCCAGATCCTCCAGTAAAAGAGACGCAAAGTATTTGGTCAAGCAGTGCAATATGTTGGTAATTGTCAGGGAGTGACACTGAGCCCTATTTAGGTTTCACCTGCACAGCGCTTGCGCTGTGCTTGTGAAATCTATTGTTAATAAATATTTTAAAAGGGGCTAACATTCCGCCCCCTTGCTTCTCATTGGTTCCTGTGCTTGTCACTTACTTTTCCTCCATTTCTATTGGCTGTAGCATGCATGTTCCTGTTTGTTCAGTGTGCTTGCTCTTATCAGTTTCCCGAAGTGCAATTACTGTTTCCATCCACTTTTGAAGCTGAACTTTTTTTGGGGGATGTTTAGCTTACACCAGGCTTGTGTGCATATCTGACAGCTCTCAATGCGGCCCACCCCTCATAAGAACTGCATATGCCTGGTCAGTTTCATGCCGTCTCTTTTATTATTTATTATGTTCGTCTTCGTGGTGCTCGAACAGCCTGACTTTAATATGGCTGCCTCTAAGGACGGTGCCATGTTTTAATGCATTCCAAGCCATGCACAAGAAATGCCCTCACCACGTTGTTTTGTAATTCCTTCCCTGCGAGTTTGTAATTCCTTCACTGCTAGAGCACACTTAACTTTAAAAACAAGGACAGGTTTATTTTTGTTAGGCACATTAGGTGATTTACCCAGAGTCACATGATGTTGAGCCGATGCTGGGGCTCAATCCTGCATCCCCAGCTCCAAGGTCGGCAGCTCTGGCCATTATCCTACACTCTCCTCGGATTGCACCTGCTTTTATTTCAAAGGTAAGGTGTGCAAGCAACAGTTCTGTTCTTTTAGATCCGAAGCCACTGGAGCCTCGACATGCAACGTGACCGGACCTTCGGCAATGAGAGGTCGCACAGTCATTGCAGAAGCTGCCGGAGATTCTTCACAGCTGTGGCTCAATCAGGCTTTTTACAGCCTGATGTGAGCATGTAGCTCTCTGATCTGCAGAGGCTCGGCCTGTGGTGGGCTGAGCTCCACTCAGCGAACTCAGTCATTAATTAATTAGCAGCTGATATCCACACTGCCGTCTGTCAACCTGTTTGGTAGCCTGGGCAGACTCTGTCCATTCGCCTGCTTTGTTTTTTCGTCTAGGAACAAAGGTATGCACTACCTGCCGGTGGAGCGGTATTTCTCGAAATTAACCCACTACCACTGTTGAATGAATTATTTAAACACATGCCCTCCCACAGACGCCACGGCACGGGCGGTACATTCAAACAAGGTATGCATGGAATTTAAAAATTAGTGTTCCATTCTCTACATTTTAAATGCCGACGGCAGATCTTGCGGGCCTTTTTCCCCTCTCTTTATAGCATCCCGAACCACTATAGAGTGTGATGTTTTAAATCTTACATGCACCTACCAGGGCGCTTTCTCAGAATAATGTAGGGTACAGAACCATATGGGGACCCCCATAGATCCCTTGTGTCCTACCCAATGCATACTTTTTACATGTGTCTTTTTGCACACACAGTATGTGAAACATCATTGCCACATGGCCCTAAGGAGACTGAGTGCAACTCACCCCTCCCCCCAGTCAACACACCTGTTAAAATAGAAGGTGGAGTTCCCTGGAATGACAAGAATGGTATGTGAAACTTAAGGCCATTTTGGGCTAGAAAAAGCACTTTTTTTTTAAACAATTTTTTTTTTACAACTGGCTGAAAAAAACTGTATTCCCCTTCTTTTTTACAGTGTCCCACACAACTACACTCACAGCCCTGGGAAGCAGTTGTGCGTCTTACATCTGATCGTTTGTAAGGCAGGCACTAAAAAAAGGACGTTTTTTTGCTAAAGACAAGCAAGGTGCACTGGTCTCATGCTTCATGGTCATTGCGTGTATGTGTGGAGTGGTGGCACGGTATGTTAAGGCTGCACAGCATTTGATGTTTACCTTTACTTTTCTTCTGGCTGCATCATTTGCAGCGTCTTGCTGTACGCATTTACAGCGTGCATTTACATGACATTTTGTCAATTAGCACGCATTTTTAACATTGTTGACAGCTGTATGTTTTTTTTAACATTGGTTTTTCATCCGCATTTTACTTATTCTCCCCATAGCTGCACCAATTTCTAACTTCCATATCAGGTACATATTTTTTTCACCATTGTACTAACCCATTTAACTAATATCCTAACTTTATAATAACACCAGTAGCAACACAATATATTGTCTTTCTTAAAATAAAAAAAATTACACTTACACAGACTTTCAGTAACTTATATTGCAAAACTATTCACCAAGCTACAACTTACATAAAAAAAATGATTAATCTCATAGGCAAAACCTAATGCATTTACCAATGCTTGTTATAAATAGGGTGTAAGATCGAGCCTTGCCAAGAAGATGGTGTTGTTTGGGTGATGATGCAATGCTTGAACAGATTTTCCAGCACGCCAGACAAGAACTCTATTTCTTATTTGTAAACAGTTGTTTTTTGCATTGGCTATGGAGGATGTCACCTTCTGCTAACAGAGTGGGATTTGGGCGTGATTTAGGTCTTCAAAACTTTTTGCATAATGCTCTTTTTGCATTCTTAGAACTTTTGTAAACCATGGTTTTGAGGCTGAAAACTTTGTCCATGAGATTGCTTGTCGGCTGCTAACAAGGGCATAAACCAGCTTGAGTATAAAGATTTCCCAGTCACTAATTGTGTGGATGAGGGCGGTCCATGAATTAGGTAGCAATGCTTTCCAGTTGTTGTATTTTGTTATGGCTTCCGAGCTCTATTTAACCCGTCTCCAGTTGTGAGATGACTGTTTCATGCTTAGGGTAGCATGAGCGTTGATGGTGTTTCTGATAAGCAGGACCTGTCGCATGTGGTCACTTTCACAGCGCAGATGGATGGAATATGACAGAATTGTATTGAAAAGAGTGACTTAGCAGAACGTATAGTCTAGGACTACTGAGCTTTATGAGCAGTAATGGGTAGCGTGAGGGGGTTGATCTTCTGGAAAACACCCATTCAGAGCCTGCAGAGACAGTGCCTCTAGAATTGCTACAAGAGTGTGTCCAATTGAGTTAGTTCTTTGTGACCTGAAAGTCTGTGATGGAATCAGCCCCTGGGAGTCAACACTCAACAGTTTTTTTCTGCTATGCTTCGTAGAGAATTCTGTAACAACTTTTGATTGAAGTCTCCGGTCAAGAGGAGATGTGCTTTAACATGGTTGAGCCTGAGATCAGCAATTAGCTGCTCTAGCTTTTTTGCCCTCTGAAGCTTCCAGGATGATGCTGGATTTAGATATATGTTCACCAATTCTTTTATTTCAATGCATAGTAACTCCTTATGTCCAGTGGGGTGCTCTGTAACTGAAAAGTCCCATCAAGGATAGGAAGATTGAAAGACCTCCCACTGTCTAACCCATTGTGTGTGCTTTTGTGGCAGGGGAGAAAAACTCACTGTAGACTTCCATTGGTATATCTGTCCCACGCCAGGACTCTTGAATGAATATGATGTCATGCGAGGTTAGAAAGGACATTGCCTCTGAGTCTGTTAGGAGATTTTCTAATCCTGCCACATTTCATTCTTGTTTATTGGTATAGACTTGTTGTGATTCATTGTGAAGCACCAATTTGATTTAGAACTGGCCAGGGTTGTAGCGAGCCAGCCCCAGTACTCGTGAGGATTTCTAAAAAGTGGTGCAATAATATTACAAAGCCTCCCGGCCTTGTTATTCATGGAATTAGTTAATAATTGCAAATTGGTTAGTATGATTGATTGGAGTGGGTCTGCCGCATCCCTTAAGAGGGATGTTGGTGTGTATGCGGGTTCCCAGCCTAATTGCTTGCATGGTTGAGAGGGGGCGAAAAGGAGACTTGTTCATATTTCTTTTTTTGAAAAGCCATAGTATAGCGAAGCTTTTATGGGAAAGTGATCAATATTCCCCATTCCTCTAGAATCTTCTGATTTTCTCAAATTGTATTAACTGCTGCGAAAGATGACCATGTCACTGTGGTAGCTTCCTTATGTGGGATGAGTTCAGATGGCATAAATTGAATGGCGATATCAGTAGAATTTAGATGGCAAAATTTTGAGTGAGATGCTAAAATTGTAGTTATGTTACCACGATTCAGGATGTCGCCGTTGCCTTGTGAGGTGTATTTGGGATGCCATATTGTACTCTTGAGGTATGTTATTGGGTGAAAGTTCCAAAACGACAGGAGACGAAGATTTTGTTTGTCCAAATGTCTGGAAGTTACTTATACCAGGCCCATTTTTAGAATCACCTGGGAACATATCCTCGCTATTAGACTGGTAATGTGCTGGCAGAGATGAGATTTTGGAAGGTGACACTGAAGGATTTGTGTGTCTCCGCTGTTGTGCCATTGTCACGGGATTGTTTGGCAGTGCTAGCAGTTGCGTCCTCTGGTTGAGTGGCCGAGAATCATTCATGTGATTTAAATTTCTCAGTCATGCCCGGAAGTCAGTGAGCAGTCTGTGCTCTGTCAATTAATTAATGTGACTGTTCTTGCTGATGCCACCCTGGTATCTGGTTCAGAGACTGCCTCCAAGGTGTCAGACTGGTAGAATTTTGCTGAATGGGTTGGGTTATTATTTCAGCTGCCAGTCTTATTATGCCAGTGCGGTGGTGCTGCAGTGGCATGGCCTACCTTCCACGGTTTCCAGTGTGCAAGGAGCATATTCTGTAAGTGTGCTGAGTTGTAGTTTTTGAGCTATCGGTGGGGACATTAGACACAATGTGTGCTCTGCTGGAGTTGCCTCAGATAGGCGTCTCACTTTGATTTTGAGGGAAGGCGCTGTGGTCCAAGATTGGGAGATTTAAGTGGACGGCAATATTTTGCCCAGCTGCAGTTCGCTGTTTCTCGATTTGAAAAAGTCCTCAATCATCATTGCTTGTCTGATGGTCCTTTGGGTATTAGCCAGGTCTTTCGTTCTCGAGAGCTGTTCAGGTGAGGTGCACACAGGGCAGCCATTCCAGTTTCCTGAAGTTCAGGGAGGTTTGTTGAGTTTTTCTCCTTGAGTTTGGCAATTTCTTTATTTTTTATATTTAATGGTTCATGGTTATCTTGCACTGTGTGAATCTCTGCATTAACTGACATGGTATTCTTTAGAGGGTTGTGTTTTTTCCAATTTTTACAAGACTCTGTTAGGGCTAAGATTGGGAGCAGTTGTGCGGCTGTGCCAGTTTAAACCAGTGATGACATTGTGTTGTGAGGGTTGGCATTCAAGGATTGTGCTTTGCCAACCATTTTTACTTCCTGTAATAAGTCTTTCACTATTGAGGGTAGAGCGAACAGTTTATACATAAGGATGGCACATGCATTCATTTGTGTTAGGCGTGGGCGATTAGATGATTTTTGAGCGCTTGTAACTAAATTGTTTATTGTTGCATTGAGACATTCAAATCATGAGTCTATTGTGGATGTATACTGGGCTAATGTTTCAAGTAGGGAAATTTGAATATTAAACTTATTGGACTGATATTCCAGGACTTTAGCTGTAGAATCTAACCTATTGATTAATTTCTGCCAGGTCCTAATATTTGGCAAAGGGTTGGTTGAGGAGTCTTGCATAGTTGTCATGACTTTGGAGTCGCTGATGGATATGGCATCATTTGTAACTGAAGAGTTGATAGTGATTTGACAGGCAGGGGGGTCGGCCGGGTGCCCTGGTCCTGTTTATTGTTTGCCATGTTCTCTGTGCCACTACCAGTGCAAAGAGGGGTTGGGCCCAAGAACCACACCCAAACCAGGCCTCTATAATAGTTTAAACTGACAGAATGTCTGGGTGCAGTGTTTAAAGTATAGACACTTTTACAAAAACCACCTCAACAACTAAAGTGGTTTGGTGTTTTTATTACACCTACATTAGTTAATCAAAATTTTTAAGCTTTCAACATTTAAAGCATGTCAAGGTCAAAAAGAACACATAGTTAAAGACATTAAACAAAACATGTAATCGCAAACAATTGACTGTGGACTACTACGAACAATATAATACACAGCACATGAAATAACAAAACCAGTCCTATAATTGTATATGAACAAGATGGCGGCACAGATTATTTACAATTCCTTAGACTGCAACCTGCCAACAACAGCTAGTCATGAGATTTATGATTACAACAGGCTGATTGCCCTGTTTGTACACTAAGCGACTCAATAGCTCAGCAAGGGAATTTTGACTAGCTGGGTCTGGTCGACGTGTTTCGGAACCCCTATTTTCTTTTGGGGTTCTCCTCAGGACCGCCAAATGCGATGCAGCGCGCGCAACGAAATTCGTTTTATTGATTTAATTGTCTACTTACCTGCATTCATCCGTATTCCGGTGTTTACTACCCCCCACCCTACCCCGCCCCACGTCACCGCCCAGTAGCACTCCCACCAGGAGCCGCTACTGAATGAATCTAGTATTTATTTATCATGCATAGTTAATTAAAACCATTACATGTCCATTAAAACACATTAAAAAAACAATACCAAATAACATGGAATCAATTTAAACTGACTAACTATTAGAACGATGCAATATCAGGATCAGTCAGGATGAGCTCAACACAACAGTAAAATTAATCGAAAAAATATTAAAAATCCACAGGGGCCATCTTTATGAATATCCCTTTAAGCTTCATCTCCTGAAGGACATGAGTCTTGATACCTTTTCAGGTAGTAAAGTGCTTATCGTGCTTACAATCATTAAAGTGCCATTGTGCTGCAGAAATCCTCCAGAGCCTCCATAATTTACACTGTTCCAGAGATTAGTTTGCCATGTAATACCAGGAATTTCAATAGTTTACAATTGATCTCGGGATCCAAGGGATCAAGACTCTTTATAATAGCCATCCGACAAATTGGGATCCCTGTTCGTTGAAAATGGATTTCAGCATTAACATGTGTGACTTCTTTAGAGCTGAACATATACAAACCAGATCTATCATATATTTCTTTGGGGTACCACATAATCTGCATGATTTAGAACCTTTGTATTCCATGCTGGTTGGTCAGCCAAAGATGGCAGGACCCCTAGACTGATGGCCAACAGTTTGCTCTTTACATGCGCTGGGTATGTCATGCAAATATGTGCTGCTGGTTTTAAAATGTTATAGAATTGTATTGTCATCCAGGCATGGGACCAAGCAGTGAATTTGTGCTTGTCATCAATGAGAGAGAGTGCAGTCTAGCGGTTTTATTGATGGCACAGCAGAAAGCAGGATACAGTAGATTTAAGTTCCATAGATCTGTTGTTTTTGTTTCTTGTAATGAAGACTTCAGATATTTACTGTAAATCGAGTGGAGGTCATTTTCCAAGGATTGCCATAGAGCGCTGACCAATGGGCTACATTGATTTGTCTGTATTTTGTAACATGTTTTGATAGTGTTATATGTTCTCTCTATAATTTGCTGCAGGAGCCCAAATTCCAATCGGACTTGTGTGGGAGAGGCATTCAGCGGAAGCCCAAAAACTCGTGTATAAATGTTTGTTTGCTGTTTATCCAGATTTGGTGCATCTTTCCCATGCATGAAAGCACTTGCATAGGCCAACATAGGGAGTAATTTCACAGAAATGACAGCCAATGGTGGCTTGAAAGAGGCACCGTTCAACTTCTTGACGAGAGCACAGAAGGCGCAGGCCAGCGCTTTGCTTTTCTTCTCCATATACTATTTGTGCACCCGGAAATTCAATTTATTATCAATGTTAAGACCCATATATTTGTAGTTGCTGAGTTCTTCTAGACATACATCCCGTAACTTGATTTTAAGGATGGGCAGGACCTTTCCAAATAGACATTGTTTTCGTCTTTGTTGTATTTATTTCCAATTTGTTGGCTCCAGCAAATTCTGTTAATTCTGCAGTTGATCTCTGTAAGCCTACTCTCGTGAAACTCAATAGGATGCTATCATCCACATATGAGAGGTGGGTAAGTATTAATGAGCCTAGTCTCGGTGGGTGTGAGTTAGCCTGATCGAGCCTGGGGGATAGATTAGCCATAAAAATGTTGAAGAGGTAAGGGGCACAAACACAGCCTTGTTTGAGGCCAATAGCTATGGGTATGCTCCTGGACAGTCTCGACCCATCTCCCAGCTTGTTTTGGATCCAGGTATTTGTATACAATTTCTCAATGGCTCGCAAAGTTTTGTCGTGGAGGCCCCAATGCCTTAGTTTTCCTCATAGGAGAGCTCTATCTACCCGATTAAACGCAGCTTTAAAATCTATGAAACAAAGATGCAATTTCTTTTTTAAGCGCTTACATTTGTCAGCAATTGTTGTTACCGCTAACATTTTGATGATAGTTCTGTAGCCTCTCCGAAACCCTGTTTGGTTTAGGGGAACCAAATTGTTGGTGTTAGACCACTCAACTAGGTCCTCCAGAATTAATGTAGCATAGTACTTGGCTTCTTAGTCGATGAGCGCGATTAGCCTGTGATTCGCTGGGTTGGATCGGTACCCTCCCTTGAAGATCGGGTTTATTATCGACTCTCTCCAAATGCTGGGAATTAGACCAGTTGACTCTACCTCATTGTATAGCGCAGTTAGCGGGCTGGGCCAGTATTCAGGATCTAACTTATAAATGGCCTGCGGGATGCCATTTGGGCCTGGCGCCCCATCACTTTGTCCTGCAATACTTTTGCCACTGTTGCTTTTGTTCGCGATTGGTTCGCTGGTGCAAATGGCTGGTGCAACTTCCTACATGTAGATGTAGCCAGGTCTTTTACATCTTTTGCCTGAGCATCATTGCTTTGCTCTTGCTATGGAGTACATTTTTGTTTAGAAAATGTCATCGTTAAATGAGATACCCTATCCCTTTCGAGGACATGTGAGCTGTTTAATATTTTTGCTTCCCTACCAATCCTGTTGACCGTTGTCCAAAAGGCTCTAGTGTTGGTTCGTTTATAGTTGAAAAAGAGCTTTGCCCAGAACTCATCAGCTCTTGTTTCCTGCACTAACCAAAGTTGTTTTTTATATTGCTTCTTCAGATTTTGTATGTTCTCCCATGTGGAAGTTGTAGCGCAGGGTTTTCTGAGCTTCTTAATTGCTTGTATGAGTTCATCCCTCAAGTTTAACGTTTTTTCCATCAAACTCTGGTTTACCTGGTTGTTTACCTTGTTCTGGTCATCAATAATGACCATTTTAGACATTTCAGGTTGATTGTTTCTAGGCTTCCAATTTCCACTGGTGCTGGCAAGTGTCTTGCTGGGTTTTACCTCAGCACCAGATGTCGGTACGAGTGATCCCTCTGCGTGGTACTTTTGATTTTATACTTTATTAACTGATTCAATAGTGGTAAGGAAAGAATTGTATAGTCAATAACTGATACTGAGGTTGTTCCATAGTATGTAAACCTCGGAGGGTTGTCGTCGTGAGTTCTACCATTAACTACCCTTAAGCCCAGATGCTCCAGGGCAGGGACCAGGTCTTTCTCGGTGCTGTCAGATCATTTTTGAGGATGGCTGGCTTGTGGGAAGGGTGCCCAGATAGCATTTCCGGCTGCCAGATGCTCGCCTTCACCCGGTGTGCATATAAAATTGGTGTTAAAGTCACCTGTCACCAGTATTTCCCAGGTGGGATTTGTGAATCTTATTTCTGTTAACTTGATGACTAATTTACTGTTTTCTATCCTAACCTCTATTTATCTTTAATTATGGTTTTCTGTAAGGGATTACATTCATCTACATCCCTGCAGAGCAAGCACACCTTCCTGGTAAAAAACACCTTATAAAAATTAATAAAAGTAAAATAAAAACAGAATTTATGTTGTCAGGCCAATACAAAGAAGTAACAAATGGAACATATATCTCATTAAATATGACCTTGGGCACAGGAAAATAGAAACATTGCTCGGCTAGCAGAGCTAACCGGCTAAACGTTTATCATAAATTGACCAGAGCATGGTTGTCTGTCAGTGGCATACATCGTACAAATTACATGACAAGGAGGTGGCAGAAGACTATGAACAGTAGAGAAAAACAGCAACACCTGTATCCTAGTAGGATAATAATTTCCAGTGTGTCTTCTACTCTCTTCTACTTTTTATGGATCTCTTTCCATTTGATTTCACAAGCTTGGCAGCTGTCCCCTTTACACTCCCTTCCCTTATCAGCCTCTGTCCTCTTCTCCAATCTCCTCATTTTCTATCTTACCTTTTTATAGCAAACAGAAGAAGCCCTTTTCGTGAAAAAGTCAGTGGCAGGTAGGGTTGTATTCCTTTGCATTCCTGTCACTATTATTTTGTTTTCTGAAGCCTATTGTTGAGACCATGTAAATAATATTGTTTTTTAACTCTAAAACTGGCGGGATGTTTTGTCAGCAGCTTGAATTGCCATCTGTTCTGTACGGGGAGCCAGTGGAGTTTCCTGAGGGGGGGGTGTATTTTGGATTCGTCTGGAAAGACCGAGGATGAGTCTGGCTGTAGCATTCTGTATGGTGTGAAGTCTCTGTAAAAAGTGTACTACGATTCCTACATAGAGGGCATTTCTGTAGTCCAGTCAGCTGGTGATGAGGGCCTGTGTCATGGTGCATCTCGTGCTTAGGGTAGCCACTTGAAGATCTTACATAGCATGCACAGAGTGAGGAAGCAGGCAGAGGAGACTGGATTGATCTGTGATTTCAGGGTGAGCTTGTAGTCAATGATGATTCTGAGGTTTCTGGCGTGGTTGAAGGGGGTGGGTGCGGGTCCTAGGTCTGATGGCCACATGTTTCCATGTGTTGTTGCTGTTGCCAAAGATCAGTACTTCTGTCTTGTCCGTGTTCAGCTGCAGGCAGTTGTTCTTCATCTAGTCAGCTACGTTTGTCATGCATCTGTGGAAGCTGGTTCTGGTGGTGGTGGGGTCATCAGTGAGTGAGAGGATGAGTTGGGTGTCGTCTGCGTAGGAAATTATGTTGAGACTGTGGGATCTGATGATGTTGGCCAGCTGGGTCATATATGCATTGAAGAGCATGGGGCTGAGGAATGAGCCATGGGGGACACTGCAGGTGATCTTCTTGGTTTCACAGATGAAAGGTGGGAGTGGATCCTCTGGGTTCTTCCAGTGAGGAAGGAGGTGATCCATCTGAGCGCGTCCTCTTGGATGCCGATGTGTTGGAGTCTTTCAATCAGTGTGTGGTGGGATACGGTGTCGATCGTTGCCCAGAGGTCAAGGAGGATCAAACCTCCTGTTTCTTCTCAGTCGAGGAGGCTTTGGATGCCATTGGTGGATGTGATCAGGGCGGTTTTGGTGCTGTGATTGCTGCGGAAGCCGGATTGGGAGGCATTGAGTAGCTGGTTCTGTTCCTGGTCTGTCATGAGTTAATTGTTGATGATCTTTTCCAGTACCTTCTCTGGGAATAGGAGCAGGGAGATTGGCTGGACATTTTTGAGTTTCTGGTGTCGGCGGTGGGTTTTTTGAGCAGTGGTCTAACTTTGCCGTATTGCTAGGCATCGGAAAAGGTTGCAGTGGTGCTAGAGGTGTTGAGTATGATGGTGAGTTCCTGGCCGATCCTTTGGTTCCCAAGTTTGAAGACGTGGTGCAGGCATGGGTCTGTGGGAGCTCCCCAGTGGATGGATTTCATGGTGGAAGTGGTGTCCTGAGTGGAAAGGATGTTCCAGGCGGTCAGTGTGTGGTTAGTGTCGGTTATGGTGGTGGCATATCTGTTGAGGAAGTCTGTAGGTGTGGGTTGGGGTTTGAAGTTTCTGTGTATGGTTGCGATCTTGTCGTGGAAGAAGTGGGTGAGTTTGTTGCACAGCTCCTTTGAGGGTGTGATTTTGTTTTCGCTGGCAGACGGGTTGGAGAATTCCTTTATGATGTTGAAATGTTTGCTGGTATTGTTGGCGCTGGTTTCGATGCGTGCGGCAAGGGCTGTCTTCTTTGTGGTCCTCAGCGGGTGAGGGTAGAGGTTGAGGGAGGTCTCGAAGGCTGCCCTGTCGGAGTTGTCCTTGCTGGTGCGCCATCTCCTCTCCAAATGTTTGCTGTCTTGTTTCTCTGTTGTGAGTGCTTGGTAGTACCAGCTGGCCTTTTTGGAGGATTTTCTCTGGGTGTTGCTCTTGATGAGGACGATGCTGTCTTCTCAATTGGTGATCCCGGCAGTGAATTTTTTCACTCCCTGTTTGAGGTTGGTGGTGATAGCAGGGTTGGAGGTGTTGAGGGCGTTTGCCCAGCTGGTCTCTGAGATTTTGTTCCACCTCCTCATTGCTAAATCATTCTTGCATTTCGCTCTTTTAAATAAACTTCTAATGAACACTGTTCATTCTTTGTTTCCAACTGTATCGACGACAAGCATTTCCTCTGAGGGTTGTTTTGCTATTCAAGCCACACTGCTGTTAGTGATTAAAGTTTGCAGTCCTGACCGTGTCTACCTCCTAGGATCCAGAGTACTGGTGGAGGTTAGCCACCACTCACATAAAGACGAATAGATGAATCTGTGGCTTCTGTCACCTATGGCCAGAGATGAGGATTCCCTAGACTAACTTGTTGACTTAATCAATTATTGTTTAGTGGAGTATCCCTTTACTTTTAGTTCTTCGGTTACCTGCAAGGTCCTCATTTAGAGCACCTAAAAGTGCAACAAATGTGAAGTAATTTGACCGATTTAGAACTTTATGTATTACTTCATCACAGCACCCAAAATACATACATGTTGAAACCAGCTTTTTGCTGGGCATAACTCTGCAAAACTAAACAAAGAAAACTCATGGGAATATATTGTTTATATCACAGTCCCCATTTATGTGCACAAAGTGCTCAATCTTTGGTAATAATACATATTTCAGGAGCGGTAACCAAAGTTCCATATCAGAACTATCAGTGGAGTTTTAATACGCAACTCTAAAGACAATAACTGGCTCATTCCATCCTTGAAGATAATTTCATTAGACCACATTAGTTGGAATTCCCCCAGAAAAATGCCTGTCAAAACTACAAGCACATCTGAATATGTTTCATTTCCATCATATCTATGTTGATCAGGAGACAAATACTCTCAGTAGACATCAGAGTTTCACGTCTGTAATAAAAGATAAAACTTTGATAGTCTTGGGGACAACAAACGACTACGATTGACTCATAGAAGTCATACAAATTGTTGGATTGACTTCATCAACTCAAAGGAGAAACATAATGATAGCAGAACACAGGCTACTACTTACATGATTCAATGATGTACATCCTGGAGAATGGCTATACATTCGTTAGCATTAAAATCTCAACCTTGCTTACATGATTGCAAAACTGAGCACTTGGATGTCACATTGCATGACACAGTTTTGCAGAAATACATTCTCGATATGAAATGGTGAGTATCAGGAGAAGGTTGGGTGTTTCCATGCATACCAAGGAGCCACATTGAGCTGATGATGTGCATCCATGAAGTATTGTGTGCAACTATTTCACAGTACAGGATCAGGGCATCATGAATTAGTCCAGGAGATATTGTGCAGCAATGAATGAAGCAGAAGTCAGCAACACACGCCATCTTGACATAGAATTTATGCTGCATTTTGCAGTTTTTATTAGGTTACTCTCCAGCCTTTGCTGTGACCAGTGGTATGTGGGCGCAATCAATCACTCCTATCACACCGGTAAACTCTGCTGTGCCATCAAATGTAGCCCTCACCACTTACACTGTCCACTATATTCGGCAGGGTGCCCATAAATGTTGCCAGAATTTATGAGCTTGTAGCTTTTGCTGACTGGCGTTTATTACCCACTGTATGCTGGAAGTAGATCATGGCACAGATTTTCAGTACTGTAATTTTAGTCATTATGACATGGTAGTCTATATCACAAAGTTGTGCTGTAGTGCTTCAACATTGGCAGACACGAAATGCTCTTTGGTGTCCATATTAATTCACTACGTAGCGGGTAGCTGTGACTCTGTCATGTTCAACCACTTGAGACTTCTTCAGGCTATCTCCTACATCCCCAGTAACACTTGTTGCTCTAGTTGTTGCCTCGTACTCTTCCTGGAGCTGCCAGGCATTGTTAGACCTGGTACTCTCAGCAGGGTCACCCCCACATCTTTTGCCTTTTACCCTCCACATTCTGCTTAATTTGTTTTTGTTGGCATCAGAATTCTGCACACTTTAACACTGCTAACCAGTGCTAACGTGCTTGTGCTCTTACCCCAGTGCATGGTTAAATTGGCTGATACCCAATTGGCATATAAAAATTAGCTGTACCTCTCTTGTAGAGTGTTATACCATATACCCAGGGCCTGTAAATTAAATGTTGCCAGTGAGCCTGCAGCCCTGAAGTACCCCTTAAGTAGCACTTTAAAACATGTCTCAGGCCTGCCATTGCAACCTGAATGCAGTTTTAAAATGCCATGTTGACTTGGCATTAAAATCCCCTTGCCAAGCCTCAAACTCCCCTTTTATTACATATATGTCACCCCTAAGTAAGGCCGTAGGTGCCCATAGCAAATGCCGACGTGTTTCAAGCCGCAGGGGACCTCCAGGGGCTCCCATCAGGGCTTCTCAATTATATACACATTGGTATGATCCACAAAACAAAAGACAAATGTGTCACTCTTACTCCTACTTCAACGTTACTGGGGCTTGAAACGCGTCGGCATTTGCAGTAATAGGCATTAAGACCAATACTGAAGGGATGCTAGATACTGAGGAACACTGAATGAAATTTTGTTCACAGTTTGGAGAATTAATTTGTATCTATCAGTTGCAAATAATTAATTTGTATTGACCAGTTGCAAATGATACATTGGTTTATGAATTATATTGATGCTTTTGTTGTATTTGTGATAAATATATGTAATGTATATTGTGGTAAATGTTGTAAAAATATGTGAATGTTTGTAAATATTGGAATTGTTTTTTGATATGTGTTGGATTGGAAGGATTAGAAGGATTAGAAGTCTTTTTTTCCTACGTTCTTCCTAATGTATATAAATTCAAAAAGATAAAAGTTATTTAAAAAGAAAGGTTGAATAAATGACCTAATCACATGAAGTAACATATTGTGATCATTGCAGTAAGGAAATTGCATGAATTATCCAGTATACCAGGTTCCCCCTTTGTTGTACCTATTGAATACGGCCCGTCATGGTATCTGTCCTTTTAGGGCCTTACCCCTTTCTTTGTTTAACTATTAGAAAGTTGGCATTTTCCTGCCTTTTTGTGCCTATTGCCTGGCATGGATCACATGACTGGGTGTAACTTACAGTTAGACTTTGTGAATTCCTCCCAGACAGTCACACAATATAGGGTTTTGGTGGGCCTGAATGGGCCATCTGCTGGCAAGATGGGGGGGCGCAGCTGAGCACAGCCCCACTTGCATCTGAATAGCCTGTGCTGTACTTTCACACAACGGGCATAATGATCTCACATTGTCACTGCAGCCAGCAAGGAACCAGGACAGGGGAGTCAAGCCACTGTCTAGAATCTTCTCCTACTTTCCAGAACCAGGGCACCAGGGTATAAAAGTAGGACCTCAGACACCAACTCTTCAGTACACTGCTGGATCTGTGGATACTCTACTAGGAAGAAGGACTGCTGTGCTCCTGAAAGGACAGCCACTCTGCTGGACTGCTGCTCTACAAGACTGCTGACCTTCCTGAGTTGCTGCCCTGTTTATCCTACTGCTCTGCTACCTTCTGCCTGGGGACAAGGACTGGCACTCCCCTGTCTCAGGACATCCAGAGTGACTCACAGGGGCTAGTTTGCTGGCCTCTTGTTCAAAGCCGCAGGGACACTAAAGGCCTCCTCCATCTTGAACCCACACCTGGACCCAGTCTGATTGAGGCCTGACCCTTGACTTTGAGGCTTCTTCCGCTACATTCTTCTCCGCAGCAGCAAATCAGCTTCAGTGGTCCTCCGCTAAAGGGGTTTCCGACCATGTGGAACTGTCTTCGGCTACAGGGCTCTGCCTCATCCCACTGGAGATTTTCGACTTTCATTTCAGAGACTAAAGGGCTCATTTATGAAAAAGTTAAGCAGTGCAGCACAGCAAGTCAACTTGCTACGCTGCACTGCATGACAGGGAAAGGGCAGGAATGTGCCATATTAAAGGCAATATGGCGCATTCCTATCCTTTCCCATGCGCTGTCTCCCTTTTGGCAGCCAAGCGCAATGCTGTAAGGGTGCCTTTGTTGCATGCAGGGTTGTTTTTCTGCAGGTAGAGGCACCTTCCTGCACAAAAAAATCATGTGAGGCAAATTCCTCTTTCTATGCGTGCACGCATAGAAAGAGGAAGAAAAGTGGAATAATAGAGATATTTCCCCATGAAGGCGTAACTGTTTGGTGCATTCCCAGGTTTGCCAATTCTGTTAAATCTGGAAATGAGTCAAAAATCATGAAAATGTAGCTCTCCTCCGCCATCCAAAAGGCCTGGGGATTCCAACCCTAGGCTGGTTTGTAGATTAGGGGGCCTGGGACCCCCAACTGTGGGCCCTAAATGGCATAAACAACAAGGGAGCGCCTCTGCACTTCCCCTGAGGAAAATGAGCAGGTGGCAGGGCCCGGGATCCCAACTCTGGGCCCCCAGGCAGCCAGGAGGATGACTCGGGAGTGTCACAGCACTCTCTCCATCCATTGTGGGCCTGCCCCATTTTCCGTGTCCATATCTGGGGGAGCGGGTTGCCACCACAGAACCCAGCACCCTCCCAGGAGTGGGCATTGTGAGAAGTGCAGCTCGTCCGGGGGAAGCCAGGGGTGGCTCACTGCCCCTGAACAAATGAGGCACGCCGGGGTGCCCAAGTGGGGCAGGGCACCCCCCCCCCAAAAAAGAAAATGCACGATGTGCGGCATGAGGCCACGTGGCTCCCCCCGGCTCAGAGGGAGATCCGCTAATAAAATATTCACTGCTCCGGAGGAGTACCCCATAATGTCCTGCGGGCTGAAACTGACACAAACCTTTTCTGCTGTTTGTGGTGGCCCTGGATGGAGGGGCAACCACCAATCAATCAACAGAAAAGGGCATAGGGGAGTTGCAGGAGCATTTGCAGTCCCCCCCCTCCCATAGAGGACCAACCCAGGATTTTCACAAGTTTAAAGCATTCCTCAGGCTGGAGCATGTGCTTTTTAGCTGGGAGTGTAGTACCCTCCTGGCACTAAGGTTATGGCTGCAATTACTGTGGCCTGAAGATGTTAAATGAAAGATACGTGTTTTACAGCACCCCCTACATGTGACGTCTATGGTTACATGTTATGTGATCATAATGTAATGCTCTCCCTAGGGCTGCTTTCATAATTGCGTTTTCAATGGTTGACAGTATATAAAAAGCACACAAACACATGTGATGTTCATTTTTAAATGCTGTATTGAAATAGTGCTGCTGACAGTGACCACTGATCAAAGTGCATGTGCTTTATTAACATTAATAAGTGCATTCAACCATGGTTATTTTTGATTAGTTCATTTACCCCTAAAAGGATGATCTTTGACATGTGGTTTGTTGATCTTGACCCCCTTTAGGAGGTCCGAGGTGATTAATTTCCGCCAGCCTTATGTATATTTGTAAATTACTGCATAGTTTTGGGTAGTGTGTGTAATAAATGTACTTTTCCTTTATCAAAAGAGAAAGCACAGACTGCCCAATCGGTTATTGTGTGTTATTATTGTGGGCCAGTGAATTGCGATTACTAGCCCACACCATCTCCCTTGAGTAGACCTTGGACTGCTCTGCTCCGCTACCCTGAGAGAGTAAAACGCTCCAATGGGTGTTTGGTTCCCAGTGGAAGGCAAATGTGGATCCGTTACTTGTGCAGGCCACATTACTAATGGCCTGTTTCCATACACATTGCCTCTAAGTTAAGCCTGACTGCTTTTGTGCCAAGCCACCTAGGGTTAAGCACAGGGTAATTTAGTTACTGTTTGTGGATCAGCCCACAAGGGATTGTGGCTGTTGCTTGACCAGAGCTCACATCCCGGCCAATCAACAACCCAATTTCTAACAAGCATATTTAATGAGTATGGGTATACCTGGCACAAGCAGGGAATGACTGGCAGCTTATAGGCACCCTAGAGAGAGTTTTGGCTCCTATCTGTAGGATGTGTGCTAAATGGCATCACTGAACCACTTTATTAGGTTGATTCTATTTATTTATATTCATTTTCATGTGGTTTATGAGTTTTCCATCCCATTAAATATTGAGTTTGTAATAGCTTTCATTGATTACTCATTTGCTATTTGTTTTTGGATGAGGGGGCTTTCGGAACAATGTTTTCCTAGTCTGCTGTTGTCCTTCGTACTCACAATTCGATGTTTTAGCGCCAAATTTTTTTTTACTGGTGACAAAATTAAGGGGCATATTAGCAACGAGGCGATAAACAATTATTGCCGCTTTTGCGTCCGTTTCGGACGAAAAGCGGCGATAATTTTATCGCCTAATCAGCAAGGTCACGCTATCGCGTGAATCCTTGCATTATCGCCCTTTCCTCAACGCCCATCTTTGCATCTCTAATGAGATGCAAAGTGGGCGTACTCCGGATGGACTACGTTGCAAATATCGCTGATGTTCACATCGCGATATTTACAAGGCAGCCCACATGATTTTAGCAGAGGTTAGATTTCGGCGAAAACGGCCGTTTTCGCCAAAATCTAACGTCTGCTAAAATCCTGACTTAGCCATCCCTAACATAGGGGTGGATTCTGCTGATACGACCACAGGGTCGTATCAGCAAGGTATCGCCGCTTTGCAGGGAACATCGCTGGAAAACCAGCGATGTTCCCTGCAAAACGGCGATAACCTCGCTATCTCTGGAATTTTTATCGCCCTGGAGAAGCGCGTTGTTAATAACGCGCTACCAGGGCGATAAATTCCAGAGATAGCCTGCGATAGGGAATCTGTCGCTAAGCACGGCCAGCGATAATTATCGCTGGCCGTTGATAATATGCCCCTAAACTCTTTTACCGTGCTCTAAAATCACAAGCAGAAATTCTGCACGCGCTAATTGCGTTGTATTTGTAATGTTGACCGGCAGCGCGCGCTAATGGGAATACCTTCCAATTCGGAATAAATCTGAGTGTGAGGAATAGGTCAAAACTCGGAACGAGTGTAAACGCAAGCACTAACACAAGAGCAGAAAGACGTTTAGCTGAAGGATGCGGGCGATTAATCTAGATCATAAACACCAGGCACCTTAATACGGCTTCCAAACATTAGAGTTACAAAAATTATATAGCATGTTATCTCAGATATAAATAGCCCACAACAGCATTTTTAGCTAGGATTAATGTCTAATTGCCTCCGGGAGATACCCATCCCCATCTGAAAAGTACATTCTATCTACTGGCACAGACACAAACAAATTACGCTTCCTGTTAAAGGCAGCGGAGAAAAGCTCTCTCTGGAAATTGACTTAAGTGAGCTCTTTGAAGATGACAGGAGATTGTAAAAACTCTGTGCCAAGGTTAACAATTCCAAAGTTGATGCCAAATTAGGTTTGGCTGCAGTTAGCTGAGGCGCTTGGCTGTCATTTACGGACATCTCACGGCTTTCCCACTACACCTATGAATCAATTCGAGAGCAGCAAAACCAAGAGGCGACGGTTCATTTAGTCAGTCTCAATGTATGTCGGCCTGTCAAAACCTGCAGGACATTTGTATCGCAGAGGCGGCAGGGAAAGAAAATCTCTATAATTTTATTGTGTCTCTGCTACTCGAGCTAAGGCCATTTTATGGTCCCCTGACATTTTACTGTTCAGGAGAGCTCGCCAGACCGCGTAGTAACAGCTGTGCGTTCTCACATGGTCTCTGCCTGCCAATATGTAACTCCCAGACATCTAATTACTGTAATTGAATGACTGTTCATTCGCTACCTGAGGCTGTTAGATCTGCCTGTTCGAATAAGAGGACACATGGCAGGGAGCATACATATTTGCCGAGCGTAGGCCACAGCACATGAGAAAACGCGGGTGAGATCCATTGGGCAGTGAGACAATGGTATGTAAACATGGTATGTTTGATATGATATTTTAATAGAGCTATAACTTAATAAATATGATGTTCCACATACCTGAAGGCTCAGTCCTTACCAGCATGTCTTTCAGACATTCTTTTTAATACTTGGAGAACTTTACATTTACTAAACAGTCTTGTGTTTGAAAAATATTTTCACTGCGGTGCGGGGTAGTTATTTAAAAAAAAAATATATATATATTTTCAGATGATTCAGGGGATTGTTTGAAGCAAGTACAACTTTATATATCATACACCCAAAAATTAATTTGCAGATTTGTGGATATTGGAATTATCCCCCAAAACGGTTTATACAAATGTTAACAACATGCAAGTAATTCAGGCTCTCTTTCAGCTTTTGTTAAAACCGGATGCATTGTTGGGATACTTCTGGAAATCGGAGATTAGGCTGTTTGAGTAAATGAATTTCACAAAAATATGTGGCTGCCTGCATTGCACACAGGGCGATAACATGGGCAGGTAGCAGCTTAGTGCAGCATTTCCCCGCCAGGCTGGACACCTTCACCACTTGCTTCATCCCCCTCATGGTGTGGGGGAGCGGTCAATGCTACACATCTCCAGTTATGCCACTTCCTGAGCAGGGGTCTGCCTTTATATACGACTTATGCAAAAACAACAGTTGATGGACAGAATGCAGAACAATGTCATACATTCAACCCAGTACAGAGATCTGGGCCTAAATCCATCGTTTTTTTTTGCTCACCATGCCATTCCAGTTTGAACCCAGCCATATGCAAATCAGTCTTGACCCTGTGCCTCATGGTAACAGTCCAGCCCGAACTGCCAAGCCAGGTCCTCCCTGGACTGGAAACAAGCATCCTAGGACCGGTTTCAGGGTTTCACCCCTCTTCAGCCAGGATAGCTTGATTCCAGTGGCATGGAGAGCACGGGACCCACGTCTCGGCATACCCGTCCCACTCGGGGTGACAAATGCAAAAACAACAGTTGATGGACAGAATGCAGAACAATGTCATACTTTCACCCCAGTACAGAGATCTGGGCCTAAATCCATCGTTTTGTTTGCTCACCGTGCCATTCCAGTTTGAACCCAGCCATATGCAAATCAGTCTTGACCCTGTGCCTCATGGGAACAGTCCAGCCCGAACTGCAAAGCCAGGTCCTCCCTGGACTGGAAACAAGCATCCTAGGACCGGTTTCGGGGTTTCACCCCTCTTCAGCCAGGATAGCTTGATTCCAGTGGCATGGAGAGCACGGGACCCACGTCTGGGCATACCCGTCCCACTCGGGGTGACAAATGCAAAAACAACAGTTGATGGACAGAATGCAGAACAATGTCATACATTCACCCCAGTACAGAGATCTGGGCCTAAATGCATCGTTTTTTTGCTCACCATGCCATTCCAGTTTGAACCCAGCCATATGCAAATCAGTCTTGACCCTGTGCCTCATGGGAACAGTCCAGCCCGAACTACCAAGCCAGGTCCTCCCTGGACTGGACTGGAAACAAGCATCCTAGGACCGGTTTCGGGGTTTCACCCCTCTTCAGCCAGGATAGCTTGATTCCAGTGGCATGGAGAGCATGGGACCCACGTCTGGGCATACCCGTGCCACTCGGGGTGACAAATGCAAAAACAACAGTTGATGGACAGAATGCAGAACAATGTCATACATTCACCCCAGTACAGAGATCTGGGCCTAAATCAATCGGGTTTTTTTTGCTCACCATGCCATTCCAGTTTGAACCCAGCCATATGCAAATCAGTCTTGACCCTGTGCCTCATGGGAACAGTCCAGCCCGAACTGCCAAGCCAGGTCCTCCCTGGACTGGAAACAAGCATCCTAGGACCGGTTTCGGGGTTTCACCCCTCTTCAGCCAGGATAGCTTGACTCCAGTGGTATGGAGAGCACGATGCTTGATTCCGGTCCAGGGAAGACATGGCTTGGCAGTTCGGTCTGGACTGTTCCCATGAGGCATAGGGTCAAGACTGATTTGCATATAGCTGTGTCTCAACTGGGGTGGCAAAGTGAGCTAAAGAATGATGATGGATCAAACCCAGATCTGTGACTGGGGGTGGGTGTTTGAAAAGTTTCAGCGCTCCGTCCATCATCTCCTTGTGTTTGCTTTCTTCGCCGTAAGTTGGCAGGGTATGCCCAGACGTGGGTCCCTTGCTCACTTTGCCACTGTATTCAAGCTAGCCTGGCTGAGGAGGGCTGTTAGCCCGAAACCGGTCCCAGGATGCTTGATTCCGGTCCAGGGAAGACATGGCTTGGCAGTTCGTTCTGGACTGTTCCCATGAGGCACAGGGTCAAGACTGATTTGCATATAGCTGTGTCTGAACTGGGGTGGCAAAGTGAGCTAAAGAATGATGATGGATTCAACCCAGATCTGTGACTGGGGGTGGGTGTTTGAAAAGTTTCAGCGCTCCGTCCATCATCTCCTTGTGTTTGCTTTGTTCGCCGTAAGTTGGCAGGGTATGCCCAGACGTGGGTCCCTTGCTCACTTTGCCACTGGATTCAAGCTAGCCTGGCTGATGAGGGCTGTTAGCCCGAAACCGGTCCCAGGATGCTTGATTCCGGTCCAGGGAAGACATGGCTTGGCAGTTCGGTCTGGACTGTTCCCATGAGGCACAGGGTCAAGACTGATTTGCATATAGCTGTGTCTGAACTGGGGTGGCAAAGTGAGCTAAAGAATGATGATGGATTCAACCCAGATCTGTGACTGGGTGTGGGTGTTTGAAAAGTTTCAGCGCTCCGTCCATCATCTCCTTCTGTTTAAATACGACTTGGCTCCAATGGTCGTCCTCTTTGGGCAATCCTCTACAGCGAAACTCACCCTACCATGTACCATGTACATGCTTGACATTACTGATGTAATGCAAGTGTTGTTTTATTTTCTCTTGTTGTGCGTTGGAGGTGACTTTACAGGATGATTCAAAGGACTTTGGTGTGAAAAGCAACCACAAGAAAGAGCCCATAGTGTCTTCATGCCAGTGCCCGGATAATACTTATGGCAGGGCCCTGGGACGAAAGTGACGGTGCCACGTTATTCCCACAGGCAGTTGTAAACCTGAGCACCTGAGGCCTTGCCTCGTAATGCTCTACCTCTGAGTGTGAGTGCTTGTCATGGACTAGGTTCAGCACCAGACATTGTGTATTCCTAATTCTCATTGATTTATCAGGGAGGCAGTCAGCCTAGGTCATATCATCACTGGCTGCCCTTGAATTGCCTATGAGTTAACTAATTGCCTTTCCAAATAAATCTGCAACAAAACTTTCTCCAAACAAAACTGGTAGAGTCTCGTTCATTTTGCTTGTGGAATTTTTCTTTGCCTGCAATTATTCAGTGTAATCCAGTTTGGGGTGTCTGTGCACCTGGCTACGGGATAGCTGTGCCATGCAAAAGTATGTTTTTTAATCGCTTTAGGACCGGTTCCAAACAGGTACTCACAGCATATTTATAATTAATCTTCAAAACAATACAATTGTAAAGCGTTTCTCCTATAGTTTAAGAGAAGCATTTGCCAATAAGCATGAACAAAGCCAATAGGCTTCTCTTTTGTATAGTGCATGTGTAGTGACATACGTTATGCATGCATACCCACAAAACACATACATGAGACACAGACACTGGTGACAGCACATAAAGACGCTCTATTTCCCTCTTTCCTTTTATCATCGTCACACTGACAGATAGTTTGTCCTTTACAGAGCAGAGATAGAGTAAAACAGACTGTAGAAGATCGACATTTTTGTGAAAATAAACTAACAAGCACCACTGGTGATATAAATAGCAGCATTAATCAAGGTTAAAAACCATATAAACCCCGAGTTAAAAAAAATGTGTCTATGGCTAACATATCCTTGTACTGTGCAGTGAGTTTCTACTGAGTTGCACAGTTCATTGCTAAATGTGTTGTAGAGCCCTCCTGTGTCAGTGATTGGCCACCATGTCACAGTTTGAGAACCTTGATTGATTGATTGAGATATTTGTAAAGGGCAGCGTTTATCCTAGAAAGAGTTCTCCGGTGGAAAAAAGAAAAACTGAAAAATAATGCCTTTCTGAGTGAACTTGTGTGCTTTGAGCAATTTACAAAATTTAACAGATTGGCTTTGGCTTGGATGGTCACAGGAAGAATATTCCAGATCTTGGCAGTGGTGATTGACAATGAGCGGCCTCCCATACCCGTACAAGCTTTTTTGAACAGAATATTTAACAAGTGGAGGGAGCTGGAGCGAAGGATCCTAGTGGGTTGATAGAATGAGGAAAGGGTGGATATGTAACTATTTTATAAAGGGTGATAAAGAGCCTTGTGGTCGAAACAGATAGCCTTGAAAATGTAGCTTTTTGATCGGCAGGCAATCGAGCTTTGCTAAATACCAAGGACCAGACAGGCAGCAGAAAGTTGGATGAGCTGAAGTCTCTTGATGAGAAATGCAGGGAGCCCGATATACAGAGCGTGCAGTAGTCAAGGTGATTAATGATCAAAGCCTGGACAAGAATAAGCTTGGAAGTTAGGGAGCAGGAGAACAATCTTATCAATCACTTTCAGCATAAAAAATATGTGGTTGTTAGCTGGTTGGTATGGGCTTTGAAGGACAGACTAGAGTCAAAATTGATTCTGAGATTTGGGGGCAGTGTGGTTTGGGTTAAGACAGACAGACACTGACAGTTGCGCCACCAGTCAGACGTCCAGAGCAGGGATCCCTAAAATGAGGACTTCGGTTTTATCGGTGCCCATTCAAAGAGAGATGTCATTCATCCATTTAATGACCTGGCGGAGACATTGTTTAAACTGAATCTTAAGTTAGGAAAAGTCACCTTGCAGCATTAGTATGATTTGAGTGTGTTCTGCATAAAAATAAAATTGGTGTGTGGGTAACAATCAGGTCAGCCAGAGTAGCAACTTGGAGGGTGAAGAGCATGGGGCTCAGGCAAGATCCCTGAGGAGCCCCCATAGTTGTTAGCCCTAAAAGAGGAGCGGACCTGATCCATGGAGACCGCCTGTATTCAACTGTCAAGAAAAGTAAACCAACTAAGGACTGTGTCTTGGAGACTGGCATCGGCAAGAAGTATAAGGAGAATGACACAGAACATGTCAGAGACGTGAACTGCCTTCCATGTGGGGTTTGTAGTGGAAGTAGTAGGGGAGTAGTGACATTCAAATGGAAAACAGTTGCAGAAGCAAATACAAAATGAGCGGTCAAGTAAATTCATTTTACGCTAACCAATGTAAAAAACAAGCCCAAGATGCATAAGCCTTGAGTCCTTTAAGAACAAGGTATACAGATAAATACTAAGTGCTTAGAGCAAACAATAACTAAAAGAGATGACCTAAAAATAATCATGACTGGTATTAGACTCATGCGGTTGATACAATTCAGAAAGTAAAGTACAGGCAAAGAGATCCTGGAAGCACGAATTGATAGCTATTATGGTGGAAATAAAGGAAATAAATAAATACAACTTCAAAAAAGTTAATTCAAGCCCATGAACAGACCAGAAAAATGACAAGAATAAACTTTAGAAATTCATATCTCTGGTTCCCCTTATTGGGTTTTTGTCATATTGGTGTCATTTTGTCTAATTATTTTTACTTTATGTTCTAGTTCAGTTTGAGATATTAATTATTTGGTGTTTTGACGTTATTACTGTTTTAGTACAGCATAAATACTTTGTGAGGAAGTGGCTTGTTGCAGGTTCACCCCCAACTATTGTCCCACTTTTTGAATGTGGAATTTTTTGGCTGTTTAATCACTTGGAGAGTGCACTGAGGCCTGCTAACCAGACCTCAGTGCTACTGTTCTGACCCTTAAAATGGTATTTGTGACTGGCTTATACCCACTTGGCCTAAGTTAACTTACTTATAATTCCCTAGTATATCATATGAGGGATACTCAGGGCCTGTGAGTTAAAGTGTCCCTTATGGGTTGCAGCACTTATTGAGCCACCACGAGTGTGACAAAGGAAAAAGGCCATAGTCACACCGCTTTTAAAAAAGCGAACCCTGGATCCCACAGCCCTAAATAACTATAGGCTTCTATCCCTTTTACCCTACCCAGTGAAAACTTTGGAATGCTATGTCAGTAAATCATTATCACATTACTTAGAAACCAATCATATACTGTAAGATGAGCAGTTTGGCTTCTGGCCTAGGCATTGAACAGAAACTGCCCTACTGACAGTCATGGATGAACTTAAAATGTGAGCAGACAAAGGTCATACAGTATTATTGATTCTGCTGAACCCGTCTGCTGCATTCGATATGATCAACCATGGTATTCTTTTGGATAGGCTCTCCTCAATTGGAGTTGGGGATACAGTGACTAAATGGCTGCATTCCTATCTTTCTAAAAGACAGCAGGATGTAGCTCTTCCCTCATACTGCTACAAATTCAGGGACATTAAACAGGGTGCCCCACAGGTATCTTCAATCAGTCCCATAATATTCAACATTTATATGAGTCCACTGATCCCAAATATTAAATCTTTTAAGATCAATTTGGTCAACTACGCAGATAACACCAACTGATTTTATCATTGTAAGAAGACTTGTCAATGCCACTGGATACTTTTCATGGATACATGCAAAGAACAGCAGCCTGGCTCAAACCTAATTCACCTCAGTTCAGTGGAGACAAGATAGAGATCTTATGCTGTCCAGCAATGAAAGTTCTTACCCTCTTCCTCCTCCTTTTTGGCCCATACCATCAGACAAGCCCCTGGTGCCCTCAGAGACAGTTCAGAACCTTGGTGTAACATTAAAAAAAAAGCTCAGCTTGGAAGCCCATGTGATCAAGATGGCTGGAACTTGATTCACTCTAATCAGAACACTGCACAAGATACTCCCACATCTACCCACTCGATCTAGGGCACTAGTGGTACGAAGTGTAATTCTTAGCCGTTTGGACTACTGTAAAGACCTATTACTAGGAGCCCCAAAATATCCGATTAAGAGACTACAGAGAGTCCAAATTAGTGGCAGCCAAGTTGGCCCTAAACAGACCAAGAAGGTCATCTGCATCTCAGTCCTTGAAGGAACTACACTGGCTCCCACTGGAACAGCTCTGTTGCACCTCCCCAATGGGAAGTGTCTCTCGAAATGCACTGCCAGAATACAATCTGGATTTGTCAAGTCTGTAAAATAATGTTCAAATTTTCGATGGATGTTTCAGCACATAGTTTATTGTAAGCTGTATGTTTATAATCACATCAAATTCATGAGATATATCGTTCTTTGAATCTGTATACTTCCATGATCAATGAAACAAACATATGTATTGTCCCTAATGCATTTCGGGCGTGTCTCCACCCTTCATCAGGGGTTAATTTCCTAAAGAAACCAAGAACGAGCGAATGAGACGACATATTCAAAAAGAAAAAGATAATACTGTACATTTCATCTATACTGCGTAACATGCAAAATAACATGATTCCTCATGTCTTGAGGTCTCATGGTGTTTGTGATAGATTCAGTAGGAAAATATAAAACAGTGCGATGGACGGTTGAAAATAAGTGAATAAAAGGTAATGGTGCTTGCAACTAAAACAATTTCTCAGAACGTGAAATATACTTGTGATTGTGATGGTTTCAAGCTTCTAACACGTTGTGAATAAAGACGTGAAAGCTAAGGCGTGTGATTATCAACGCTATGGGTGAGCAAGTTCCCAAGAGATGATGAGGTTGTTATGCTCGAAACACGGGTCATATAGATACACGTAACTATGCATTTAAGGTCCCATATGGCTGAAAGCCAATGTGCTTGTAACGTCCGACCGGTCAAAATCGTGCAGTTATCGCGCAAAGAAGCGGCTCGCATGCATGCTTACGCGTGTATTATAGCTCGAATGGCTGCTGCAATTTACCTCCGAACACTGAACTTCGGGACCTGCCGTGGTTGGTACCGCCAGTTACACACATAACTCGGGATATGCGTCCCAACGGTCGCCATTAAAAACAAAGGTGCAGAAAGTAAAAAGTAAAGACGGCGTTACTAAGCTCCATCACATCAACAGTGGCTGCCATCTTAGAGTGGTGCTTATAAGTGCCATGGTCAAAAATTCTTGCAAAGTTTAACAGACATTGGAGATTAAAGAATGATTGAAAAGTAAACTAAAAGGTAAAAAGAAGAAGATAGGGGATATGCATATGAAAACATTAAGAAGAAATAAAGGTTGACAGTGCGAACAGCATAAGAGGTTCAAAACGAAAAGGAAAGAAGGAGGTTGCCAATGCAAATAGCGTAAGAGATTAAGGAATGATCAAAACGGAAAGAAAAAAGAAAGAAAGAAAGAAAGAGGATGGTGATACGCATATGAAGACATTGTAAATGGTAGATCTAGGCAACATGGATCACAAGAAACAACTGTATTCAATCCGGTCATTGAGACCATTGGGTGTCAACGTATTCAACTTCATGATCCAAAATGTTTCACGCTGTATTAGAAACTTGCGGTTATCTCTTCCTTCTCTGATGCCAACAACTTCACAAACTAAAAACCGCAATTGACTGATGTTGTGATTGTAAAGTGCGAAATGTGTGGCCACCACTGATTTTGGATTTTTATTTCGAATGTTACTTTTGTGTTCGTTGAGTCTGGTTTTGATCTTCCTTTCAGTTTTGCCGATGTATGCCAGTCCACACGGGCACTAAAGAAGATACACCAGGTTTTTAGAATCACACGTGGCTGTGGTATAGAGTCTGATTTTGAAACCTTTTGTCGGATGGTTCACTGTGTTCCCTTTGATGATGTTGTTACAGTTGCCACAATTGTGGCAAGGCACAGTGCCTTTGTAAGTGTTTACATTAGTGTCAGGTCTTTTTGTTTTGATGAGCTCTGCCAGATTTTTACTCCTGTGGTAAGCGAAGAGTGGTTTCTCCAAGAAGGATTGTCTGAAATCAGGTTCAACCTGAAGCATTGGCTAATGCTTTAATATTATCTTTTAAATTTCCAACTTTTAGTCAAAAATTTAGAAACTATCACCACTCGTTTAGTTTGTGTTGATCGTTTTTGTGTGGTCAAAAGCTGGTTGCGGGATATCGCGGCTGTTCGAGTGGTGGCATCGCTCAAAATGTTCCTTGGATAACCTCTGTCATGAAAACGATCCACCATGTTTGTGATGTTCATGGATAGTTGTTCCTGTTCCCAAAAAATTCTCTTTACCCTTAGTAATTGGGAATAGGGCAAATGTGCTTTAAGAGCCTGTTGATGGAAACTGCTAAAATGCAGTAAATTATTGCGGTCTGTGCTTTTCCTGTACAAAGTGGTCTCCAATTGTTGATTACTAATGTAAATGACAACATCTAAAAAGCTGATCTTTGAGTGATCGATATTGTATGTGAACTTGATCCGGTCATTTACCTGGTTCAAATTCTCAATGGCTAGCTTTAGATCTTCTTCAGGTCCTTCCCACACAATAAAAATGTCATCTATGTATCTTAAATAAGATGCTAGATGCTTGGTCCAAGTCTCCATTCTGAGGATGTTGTCAAGTTCAAACTTGTACATGAAGAGATTTGCGTAGCTGGGGGCTGCGCAATTCCCCATGGACGTCCCCGTTAGTTGAAGGAAGAATTTTTCATCATGTACAAAGTAGCTGTGGTATAATGTGAACTGAAGCATTTCAAATAAGAAGACTTTCAATTCCTGACTGAGGTCAGATTGTAACAGAGAATGTTCAATTGCTTCGATGCCCAGATCATGGGGAATGGATGTGTACAAAGCTGTCACATCAATTGTGCACAGACATATTTCTTTGTTCCAATCAATGACTACACAAAGGAACTTCTACGCACATCTCTTCATGTACAAGTTTGAACTTAACAACTTTAAACCAGGTAAATGACCGGATCAAGTTCACATACAATATCGATCACTCAAAGATCACCTTTTTGGATGTTGTCATTTACATTAGTAATCAACAATTGGAGACCACTTTGTACAGGAAAAGCACAGACCGCAATAATTTACTGCATTTTAGCAGTTTCCATCAACAGGCTCTTAAAGCACATTTGCCCTATTCCCAATTACTAAGACTAAAGAGAATTGTTTCGGAACAGGAACAACTATCCATGAACATCACAAACATGGTGGATCGTTTTCATGACAGAGGTTATCCAAGGAAAATTTTGAGCGATGCCACCACTCGAACAGCCGCGATATCCCGCAACCAGCTTTTGACCACACAAAAACGAGCAACACAATGCTATTTGCATTGGCAACCTCTTTCTTTCCTTTTCGTTTTGAACCTCTTATGCTGTTCGCACTGTCAACCTTTATTTCTTCTTAATGTTTTCATACGCGTATCACCTATCTTCTTCTTTATACCTTTTAGTTTACTTTTCAATCATTCTTTAATCTCCAATGTCTGTTAAACTTTGCAAGAATTTTTGACCATGGCACTTATATGCACCACTCTAAGATGGCCGCCACCCCAATTACTAAGAGTAAAGAGAATTGTTTCAGAACAGGTACAACTATCCATGAACATCACAAACATGGTGGATCGTTTTCATGACAGAGGTTATCCAAGGAAAATTTTGAGCGATGCCACCACTCGAACAGCCGCGATATCCCGCAACCAGCTTTTGACCACACAAAAATGAGCAACACAATGCTATTTGCATTGGCAACCTCTTTCTTTCCTTTTCATTTTGAACCTCTTATGCTGTTCGCACTGTCAACCTTTATTTCTTCTTAATGTTTTCATACGCGTATCACCTATCTTCTTCTTTATACCTTTTAGTTTACTTTTCAATCATTCTTTAATCTCCAATGTCTGTTAAACTTTGCAAGAATTTTTGACCATGGCACTTATATGCACCACTCTAAGATGGCCGCCACTGTTGATGTGATGGAGCTTAGTAACGCCGTCTTTACTTTTTACCTTCTGCACCTTTGTTTTTAATGGCGACCGTTGGGACGCATATCCCGAGTTATGTGTGTAACTGGCGGTACCAACCACGGCAGGTCCCGAAGTTTAGTGTTTGGAGGTAAATTGCAGCAGCCATTCGAGCTATAATACACGTGTAAGCATGCATGCGAGCGCTCTTCTTGCGCAATAACTGCACGATTTTGACCGGTCGGACGTTACAAGCACATTGGCTTTCAGCGATATGGGATCTTAAATGCATAGTTACGTGTATCTATATGACCCGTGTTTCGAGCATAACAACCTCATCATCTCTTGGG
Organism: Calotriton arnoldi; assembly: GCA_963921515.1. Taxonomy (NCBI): domain Eukaryota; kingdom Metazoa; phylum Chordata; class Amphibia; order Caudata; family Salamandridae; genus Calotriton; species Calotriton arnoldi. The sequence continues at coordinate 231,365 of CAWUFW010015462.1, forward strand.
AACTTGCTCACCCATAGCGTTGATAATCACATGCCTTAGCTTTCACGTCTTTATTCACAGCATGTTATAAGCTTGAAACCATCACAATCACACGGATATTTCACGTTCTGAGAAATTGTTTTAGTTGCGAGCACCCTTACCTTTTATTCACTTATTTTCAACCGTCCATCGCACTGTTTTATGTTTTCCTACTGAATCTATCACAAACACCATGGGACCTCAAGACATGAGGAATCATGTTATTTTGCATGTTACGCAGTGTAGATGAAATGTACAGTATTTTCTTTTTCTTTTTGAATATGTCGTCTCATTCGCTTGTTCTTGGTTTCTTTAGGAAATTAACCCCTGATGAAGGTCGGGAACACGCCCGAAATGCATTGGGGCCAATACATATGTTTGTTTCATTGATCATGGAAGTATACAGATTCAAAGAAAGATATATCTCATGAATTTGATGTGTTTATAAACATACAGCTTACAATAAACTATGTGCTGAAACATCCATCGAAAATTTGAACATTATTTTACAGACTTGACAAATCCAGATTGGATTCTGGCAGTGCATTATGAGGGACACTTGCCATTGGGGAGGTGCAACAGAGTTATTTATACGCCCAGGTCTAGGGGATGATACCTCGGTGCACGCCCTCAAACTACCTTTAGATTACAGAACTTTGGTTTACACCTTTATAAACTCTGGAATGTGGGATCCAATACCTTTTGATTTATCATTTCCCACTGGAACAGAGAATAAGGTTTGAATCGCTCTGTATTGTCTTTAAGGCTCTTCATGGTCATGGACCAGCTCCCCTACAGAAAAGAATAATATGGCATGTCCCCAAAAGGAACCTACGCTCATCCCCAGCCAGCTTGGCAAGTTTGTTCAGATTCAAAAAAGCCAGATTTGGAGGAAGAGCCTTCACCATTGAGGCAGTGCACCTTTGGAACAAACTCTTCACAGCCCTGAGACAATCAGGCAAGCTTATTCATTTCAGGAGAGACCTAAAAACATGGCTTGTCCCAGTAATCTAGAGCGTAGGTAATAGCACTACCCTAGCCAGTCAGTTGTGGTCCAGATGCTTCACTTCATGGCACCACATGCCTGTAGAGGAGTAATACAGTGCCAGGATACCCGTTGGGTGGCAGTGCGCTCTATAAATGCTTCAAAATAAATAAATAAAATAAATCAGTTAGGTGCCGCTGATTGCCAAAGTACAGCCCAGGAGATTGAGCCCTGACACTCAACGTGGCACCCAAATCTACTGGACCTAGTAGAGTTGTTGAAGTGAAGTTTGGTCTCCCAAGATGGACACTAGCCACAGTTAAAAGGGAACCACTGGCTTAGCTTTGACCAGACACCAGTAGACCGGTGGCAACTGGTTTCTGACTGGACTTCACCTGGACTTCGACCTCTGTGGTCAAAATCACCCTACTGTGTTTGTGTACCAAGGGGTGGCCCCGGGAAGACCCCTATCACCGGATCAACATCCCCAGCATTCACAGCATCTTCAGCATCCTGTATCCCTTGCATCAGGACGATTTCATTTGATGTCTATGGTGGTTCGCCCATTGAGCCTGGAACTGAACTGGAGACTGCTTTAACTGCAGCATAGCTGTCCTGCCAAGCTTCATTGGCTCCTGTGACTCATTTACTACCAGAGTTGGTCACCCAAAGCAGGCCAGCATAGTTGCTTACAACTTTACAAAACTTTGCAAAAGTTTTGTAAAGTAACCGCAGTAGTTGCCAATGTTTGTTTGCAATTTGAATGAAAAGCAGTGAATTATTACTTGCTTATTGATTTATATCTACAGAAACTGGTGTATTTTGCTTGTTTTGGTGTCTAAAAAATCTTAAAAATAAGAGGCATTTGTATCCATTTGTTTCAGATTTTCTTTGTGTGGTGTTTTTGTTGCTTATTCAACTGTTTTGATACTTGCAAATGCTTTGCTCTTGTTCCTCTGACAAAGCCCGGCTGCTCAAAGCCACAGCTACTCACGGTTGAGCTGAGGTTATGCAAATGAGCCTGACTGGGCTCAAGACGGGTTTGTGAGTTTATTACATGGTGAGAACGCACAACCACACCATATAATCAATTGCTTTCCTCACAACAAAGTAAAATTTCCTCAACCAAGAGAAAACTTAAATGAGTAAAATTACACCAGCATGACAACAATCCAATAAGGGGAATGGAAAATATGATTTTTCAAAGATTTAATGCAGAAATCTCTGAGAAAAATTAAAGACCCATTCAATAGCCACTATTCATTGTTGACCAAAACCTAGACGTGATCCCTAGCTGACCATGATGCAGCACAGTTCAGATGCACCGAGTAGATTTGTTCTAGTTAAAGATTTTACATTCTGACTCAGTCTCTGAAGTGGAAGTCAAAATCTTCCAGTGGGCCACGGTTGCAAGCTGTGATCTCTCGAAGGCTGATATCCACTGGACGAGGTTCCACTGAAGTCATGTGTTTCACCAGAAAAAGCTCAGAGTGGGGGAAAATCAAATTCTGCAGCTGACAAAGTCCGTCTAGCAGGCAGATACTTTCATCACCTATTCAGAGTCGAGTCAAGATTTTTACCTTATGACTTAGCCTATTTTATGTCGTTCAAAATCTTCCAGTGGAACAAGCCTGAAGCTTTGTCTGATGAAGTCACTTTGAAATCGGACACCTTTCTGCTAAAGTCCCCATTACACTCTGGAGGTGGTGAATGAATAAATGATGAATGAATGAATGAATGAAACTTAGAAAGCAAAACATATACCCTAAGGCGTCTTGGTGCTGAAAGACCTACAACCAATTTACAGAGGAGCACAGAAACTATCGCGTGAAGAGTCACGTTTTCTGGAGCTTGTGAAATTGAAGATGGGATTCTGAAGTTTTAATCACCAGTGGAAGGGAATTCCATAGTTTGCTGATCAGGTAGGAAAAACATTTTCTACCCCGTTTGACTCATTTCACTCTAGTCGTGGACAGACTGATTTTATTAGCTGATTGAAGGTCTTGGTTAGGGGTATTTCACAAAAATCTTGATTTTAGGAAACTAGGACCATTGCAGAAAAATGTTTTACGCTTAAGGAACAATACATTAAATTGAGCCCTGCTTCGAATGGGCAACCAGTGCAATTCTTTTGTTACCGATTGATAATTGGTTATGTTTAAGATTAAGCGGGTATCCACATTCTGAGTGACTTGCAATACTCTCATGATGTTAAAACAAGATGATACTGTATTTCCATGTTTTGTAAAGGATAGAGTGGAATGAAAAACCATCCCTAAATTCCTAGCTGAGGAAGCTGGGACAGATGGTGTGCCCAGTCCCGATGACCACCAGTTTGCCACATTGAAGGAAGTAGAACCACCGAAAACCAAAACCTAAGTCTTTCTGCATTAAATTTAAGTCAGTTTTAGTTCATTCACTGAGTCACACCCCTTATACATTGTTGGAAGCTCGTTGCTGACTTCAGATTTCCATTTCCAACAGTAGCAATTATTTGGGTATCATCAGCGTACACATACACTGTGAAGGCAAATGATCTAATTAATGCTACTAGAGGGGCAACATACGAAGGGTGGGACTCAGGGACAAACCCGAGGATTACCACATGGGAGGGAGATCAGAGCAGATTAAAATCCGTCTCATACTACAGTCTGTATCCTTCTGGATCAGAAAAAAAGCAAGAACTGTAATATTTTGCCTTTAATATCCATTTGGGAAAGCTGGGTCAACAACACATAGTGCAACACTGCATCAAAGGCTGCCATTGGTCTAACAGTACAAGGACAGCAATATCACCCCTGTCCACTACAATTCTTATATCATTGGCTATCCGACCAGTGCAATCTCCATGCTGTGACTGACCTAAAGTCCCAACGGGAGTCATTAAAAGATTGTTGTTTTCTATATGGGCCATAAGCTCTTGGTTCAAGGGCCTTTCCAATATTTTTGCCGGAAACTCTAAGAGGGATATAGGTCTATACATTTTAAGAAATACAGGATCTGCTCCGGGTTTTTTAATAAGTGGCATTATGGTTGCTTTTTTTCCACAGAGATGGAAAGATACCTGTGTCAATGGCCTTGTTGCACAGTTCAGTAGCTGGACAGAAATAAGATCTGGTATTAATTGAAGGAGAGGAGGAGGGCATGGTTCAGTCAGATCTCCCGATTTAGTCAAGAGAATCAAGTCAGTCACCTGAGAGGTAGTAACATTGGTCAATCTGTTTAACTCAGAGATGTTAAAGTTATCGTGATCAGTATCTAGGTTAAAGGTTTTAAGATCTTTAGGAGCTGGAATCTCTTGATAAATGTCTGCTATCTTACTATAAAAAAAGAGTCCCAATTTGTGTCCTTTCAGAGCTAGAGTTAACAACTTTGTTAGAGAGTTCATTTTTTATTACAAAAAGTTCTTTAACAGAATTTTTAACATTGTTTATTTTGGAAGCAAAAAACTTTGATTTTCTTGGAAAATAAGGACTTTATACTCTTTCAAGGCTAATTTGTTTACTCTTACCATCCAAGCTATAGGTTCATCTCCATTTTTGTTCTTACCTGAGGTACTTTTGCTTTGCTGCTTTAAGGTCCTCAGAGAACCAGGGTGCAGACGGTGAGCTGCGATTGTGTTTTGTTTTATGAATTGGAGCAATGGAATCCAGGCTGAATTGGATGGGTCAAGATTAGATTCACGTATTGTGGCTAATAATGCTTTTGTCAGGTCCTTTTGCGTGACTTTACTCAAAGCCCATGATAAATTGCAGTTGTTTATGGCTTTCTGGATCTAATTAAAAGATCTATTTGGTCATAAAATGAAAGGCTAAAACTTTGTTGTCAGACCACATTAAAGGAGTGAAACTCGTGACTTCAAGGGATTTATTGTTGGTGAAAATGTTGTTCAGAGTATGACCTGCAGTATGAGTGGTTTTGCCCACTCTCTGATTATAGTCAAAATCCACCAATAGATCTATCAGGGCATCTGTGTTTGGGTTGTTATTAGACTTTAGATGGAAGTTTAAATTGCCTAAGATAGTAACATTTTCCTGATTTAAAAAGGGCTCAATGATTGAATTCATGGTGTATATAAAAGGACCTCCTGCACCGGGTAGCCTATACCAGAGAAGGTATGTAAAGGATTTATTAAAAAAGAGAAATTTGTAGCTTCACACCAATCAACTCTGATGTTTGTGGCTCTTCCTGAGTATTTCTTACAGCAATACCCCCTCCTGGTTTTTTTTGTTCGATCTTGTCTTAAGATGGAGTAATTAGGAGGGAAGACTAGAGTTAGATCATGGCCTGAGCATTCTTTCAACCAGGTCTCCATCACAAAGATGAAATCTGGGTTGCAAGAGTTAACGAGTAGTTCAAATTCAATTTTATTTTTAGTCGGCTATCTGGCATTTAGTAAAAGGCATTTGACTAAACAATTCATATTATATCCATGTCCTTCATCTTACTCAGTTACGCCAGTAACAGTCTTGTTGTCACGCTTGGCTATCAGGTTTCAACATTTGAATTCACACTGCCTACAGAGCCACTTACAGATATTAGAATCAGTAGCTAGCTCCAGATTGTTACATTGAATCTGGAATTGCCACAAACAATTCTCATAGCTACGAGTTCATCGCTCGCATAGGCGAGGCGGCGCAGGTGTCTGGTAAAAAAAGATCCAGGTGTCCTGGTGCGTGGTGTAGTCTGTGCATGGACAGGCACAGACAGGCTTTCCTTTGGCACACCAGCAGCATGCCTTCTGCGTGCGTACGCAGTGCACATGCACTGACCCAAGATTTAAATAACCCACCATGCAAAGGTGGCGTAGAGTGGCTTTGTTGTGACGCGACACAAAGTCTTGGTCAAATTAAAAGAAATGGGAAAAGAAAAAGCTTAACTGGAGTGCAGCCCTCCTACTCACCACAGAGAGCTCCCCCTCTTTGTTGAGCTACTGACAAAATTTTAAATAACTAAATAAAATGTCCCTAAGGCCAAAGCATAAAATTAAAATAATGGGAGCAGTGCACTTCCAAGGCGGTGCCCACGTAAAAATGGAGCCAGGCATCTCCTTGCAAGAAGACCAGCCGATCGTCTGGGAGTACAGGGAAATGTAAGAGGGGCCAATGATTTCCAACCATCAAATCATCAGAGCTTCTAGTAGTAGATAGAAGGCTCCTCTAAGGAGGCGAATGGCTGTGCGGACGGGCTGACCCAAGATTTAAATAACCCGCCATGCAAAGAGAGCATGACTTCATTGTGAGGCAAAGCGAAGCATCTGTCAAATTAAAAGTGATGGGGAAAGAAAAAGCCTAACTAGAGTGCAGGGCTCCTACTCATCACAGAGAGCTTCATCTCTGTGTTTAGCTACTGTCACAATGTAGTATAACTAAATAAAATGTGAGAAAATGGCCCTAATTCCAAAGCATAAAATTAAAATAATGGAAGCAGTGCACTTCAAAGACAGCATCAAATACAAAGTTCACAGCATCAAATGCCACTCTACCACACCACTCACATGGACCCACCACTCCATCATCCAATTTCAAATCAAAACCTCAAGTCAACACCCCGCCCAGGTTCAGCATTCCAAGTTGCAGCTGGGGAAAATCAAGCCACAGACTGGTACTGTGCACTCAGCAAAGATCAACCTAGCCCCACAGACCACCCCAACAAGGACATCAACAACTTCATAACTGGATTAAGAACTGTGGGGATTCCCTCACACCCATCACACCCAACAAGCATAGTAAATCAAACAAGCAGGCCAACTGGTACACAGAAGACCTCTGAGACAACAAACAACACTGTAAACAGCTAGAAAGGAAATGGAGATCCAGCCACGACACCACAGATAGAATTACCTACAAGGCTGCACTCAGATGCTATTACTAGCAAATAAGAGACACCAAGAAAAAGCAGTAGTGGACAGCATCGAAGAAAGCTCCAACAGCTTCAGGGAGATTTTGTTAAGGATTTCACCTCACTTTTAGCCACTGTCAACAACATTGCTGCCTCCCAACAACTCTGTGGCAACCTATCCAACTTCTTCCAAAGCAAAATAGCAAACATCTACAGAACTTTCGCACACCAACCTAACCCCAGAGAACTTGTTGCCAACCTATCCACCAACAACCAAGATGGCCATCTGACTGAATAGACAACCCTCACCAGAATGCGGACCATCCACTCGGAAACCCCAACGGATCCATGCCCCTACTATATCTACAACCTGGGAACATCACCAATCAGCACCACCCTGACCCACATAATCAACACCTCCATCACATCCACCGCTTTTCCAGATGAATGGAAACTTGCAGAAATCAACACTATCCTCAAGAAGCCCACAGCTGACCCAAATCAAATGAACAAATTCTGACTCATCTGCTCCCCTATCCAACCAAAGTGATTGAGAAGGCCAACAACAAGCAACTCACAACCCACCTCAAACTTCACCATCTTCTAGACAACACTCAATCAGGATTCAGAAAGAACCACAGCTCCAAAATAGCACTCATCATGGCCACTGATGACAGTAAAATCATCTTGGACTAAGGAGAAACAGCGGCCCTCACCCCGCTTGACCTCTCTGTGGCCTTCCACTGTCTTTCATAACACCCTCATCAGAACCTCCACAAGACTGGCATTCAAGGATCTGCTCTCAATAGATCTGTTAGTTCCTCATGGGAAGAACCCAAAGGGTCGGGCTGCCACCCTTTACATCAGAGACCAAGAGATTGATATGCGGTGTCCCACAGGGATTGTACCTCAGTCCCACCCTTTTTAACATATACATGGCACCGCTCGCCCGATCACAAGACATCACCATCATCTCCAACACCGATGACACCCAACTCATCCTCTCCCTGACGGACTACCACCACCATGACCAAATCCGCCAACTACTTGACCATGGTAGCACACTGCATGCAAACCAACTGCCTGCAGTTAAACTCTGACAAGACAGAAGTACTGCTCTTTGGCAATAAGACCTCCACATGGGACTCCACCTGGTGGCCATTGGAGGTACAACCAACACCCACACCCACAGACCATGTGAGAATCCTAGGGATCATCCTAGACGACAACCTCAACATGACAGCTCAAGTCAACACAATGTGCACCTCCTGCTTCCACATCCGATGCATGCTAAGAAAGATCTTCAAATGATTGCCTCAGAACACCAGACACCATTACGGTAGCACTCATCACCAGCAGACTGGACTACGGCAACACTCTCTATGCCAGAATCTCCAAACAACTCCTACATACACTGCAGACCAACCAGAACGCCGGGGCAAGATTCATACTCAAACTCAATGCTGCACCCACATTACACTGCACCTCAAGAAGCTTCACTGGCTCCCCATTCACAAGTGTAGCCGATTCAAACTTCTCACCCATACAGACAAAGCCATACAGAACACAGGACTAGAATATCTGAACAGCCACATACACTTTTACCAGCCCACCAGACATCTATGCTCTGCCTCACTCACACACATTCCCCACATCCGCAAATTCCAAACTGGAGGTCGCTCATTCTTCTACATCACAACCAAGACATGGAACGTCCTCCCTCAGTACATCAGAGCCGCCTCATCACTTCTTGAGTTCCGCTAGAAGCTGACAACCTGGCTCTTTGTATAAGCACCTTGAAGACCACACACCTACACACTTGCACAAACGCCTGGATACCCTCTCGGGGATTAGTGTGTTATACAAATCAATACCTTAACATAACATGGCACCCATGTAAAAATGGAGTGAGGCATCTCCGTGAAAGATGACCAGCCGATAGGTTAGGATTGCAAGGAAATTAAATAGGGGCCAATGGTTTCCAAACAGCAAATCATCAGAGCATCTAGTAATAAACAGAAACCTCCTTTAAAGAGGCTGTTGTTCACTGGTGGAAATCTAAAAAAGAATCCAAGCCCTAACTTTTCAAAGTTTCTGAAGCAGCCTCTTTTGATCAATTATATGGCTCCCAGGAACTCAGTGAGGGCACTCAGGGTCCAGGACTAACTCCAGCACAGGCTGCCAGAAGGGTCCAGTCCAATTACAGTTCCAGCTGATACTGGTTAGCTGGGGACTTCACGAAAATGCCTTTTAAATCTTTTTGTGACCCTGTAGCCACACAGTGGATCAGTCAACCGACCCTTGAAGTCCACTTTTTAATCCTGGGTACATGTGGGAGTAGCTCCAGCCTTCAAGTCTCCACATAGGTCTCAAACAGTTCCATGCCTCTTCTGTTCTTCATAGGTCCAGAGAGTTTTCTGATGAGCTGTTGGTGAGGAGCCAGCTTTGTAGGTTTCACTAGCCAGCAGGTGAAAGTGACTCCTGGATACTCCCTAACCAATGAGAAAAATGTTCCAAGGGACAACCCTTCCCACTTTTGCAGCACATCCTATTTGTCACAATCCAAACTATCCCATAGTGCACTATTCTGAGTAAAATCCAACATGGTAGAATCTTTCTGCCCTTGAAGGGAGTTTGTGTGCAAGCTAGATGGTGTTGAGAGAAATGAGCAGTTTCCTCCTGCGTTGTGCCAAACTGGTTCAGGGAGCAGTTCCGCCTCCCACTAGTCTGGTGCCAAGCTGGCTTCAAAGGGCCTATGGAACAAAAGGCTTCTCTTCCACAGGTTTCCCTTTACACTTAAAAATAAATGGGCAGGCTTTGCCCTGTTGCCTGTCCTTCCTGGGCTTAGAGGAATCACATTCCTCACAACCCAGGCCTAAGTCTTATTCTTGGAGCAATGTTCACACCTCATTAAGGGAAAACACTGACAGGGTCTAACTGCTGGCTAATGCTAATTAGCCTACTGGAGGTAATGCAGATAAAGAATAACTTTTTAAAAGTCACTTCTCCTTAATATTTACTAAAAGTTAGACTTCACCAATTAATTGGATTTTTAATAAATATAAAAAATAGTGGTTTAATTGACTTTGCACCTTATCCCAATCCAAAGTTAGCAAACTTATAATTTTACCTGAACTTTAGTGTATCTTATGGCACAGCTATCGCCCTAACAGTGAAAAAAATCTTTGGAAGCTATCCATTGGAGGGTATATGCCAACATTAAATTTTCTAATGTACCACTTTCAAATACTAGGCACCCTACCTTGTGGGTTACAAGGCCTACATAGGGATGACTTATTTAATGCTTAAAGTTAGTCTTCTTTCCTGTCAAAAAGGGTTATTCTAACAGGTTTCTAGCTGTAGGAGTCAGGCTACACAGGAGGACCTAAAGCCATGTTTTCTTTGCCACTATAGTTCTCACAACAAGTGCTGCAGTCTCCCTGTGACATCTAACTTTTCATGCCATTGGAGTATTTTCCTTACCATCAATTTATATATGTCAGTTTGGGATTAGCAAATGTGTCCATGTTTTAGGGGTCAGAGTGTACACTTGGGCCTCAACGTGTAGAGTTAAAAACCCAGTTATACCTGTCAGTAAAAAATGGGGTGACTTTTTGTGCCCGGTATAATGATTACAGTTGGATACTTGACATAGGTACCATTGTGTCAAAGAAAAACACTGAGTAAGTAATCCCATTTGTTGAAGTTGTTCTTTTAGGTTTGGGTTTTTAAGAGTTTAGTCTCTAATTTGGTGTGTCCCCTGTTAAACAGACCTCAGATCTAAAATATGCTGCCTAATACCATGGTCCATTTCTGCAGGTGCAGGTCTAGTTAACATAAGTAAACTGACTTAAAATATTGAAAGTTCACTGGGTTGAGAGCGGGTGTTTTCAAATATTAACAACCACAACAGAATATGCTGCCTAAATGTAGTGCTCATGGGCACCCATGTCTGGTATGTCTATAATGGGCTAATTAAAATGGAGACCAAAAAATATATTTTCTCCACCTGCGTCCAACTAAGTCTAGTTTGAATGTTTGTCTCATAGATTCAGTTGAAAGGCCATAAACCTCAGCAGCTCCATTTATAATAAAATGGGCAATAAATTGTTATATCGGATGCAGTTGTGGTTATAAATATGATTTTTTTTTAAAGAAAGCTACTAGAATATGAGCCAGAACTTACAAATTATCAAACAGATGCAAATTATTTCAATCAACTCTGATGTTTTGAGAGGTAATTTAAAAAGAAACCTGCCTATGAGTGTATAAAATCAAAATTGTACAGATAGGGCTGTATTAGACATAGGGTGATTTGTCCCACACTGTGCTGTGATGCAACCTTAATTTGGTGCGCAGGGCACAGGCCCGAAAAATGTGCCTTGTTTCGTTGAATGTGCTGCTAAGAGTACAACTGCGAAATTACCAACAGCAATCTGAACAGCACATTTGCGAAATGCTGACCGGATGTTTAAAACCACTGGTTTGCCTTTCACTTGTGGTGGAGAGTCTACTTCAGTTTAAAGAGGGGCCGAGATCCTCTTGCAGGGGTGCAGTGTATTACTGGAGATCTCAGCACAGAAAAGTTAGGAAAGGAAGAAGCAAAGATCTCCGGACGTGGGTTTGTTTATTGCATGTTGCAGTATCTGAATTCATACTACTGGAGTACTACTCTACATACACCAAAATGTCTTGTTAGACCTGGCATCCTTGGCATGATTGCCCCAGTCTTTTTGCCTCTACCTCCTGCATTTTTGACTGGGTTTCTGGACTTCGTTTTTGCTGGTTTGTGTACTCTGAGCACTTTACTCCTGCTGATCAGTGCTAAAGTGCAAGTGCTCTCTGTGTAAATTGTGATTATGATTGGTTATCCATGATTGGCATATTTGATTTTCTGGTAAGTGCCTAGTAAAGTGTACAGTGTGTGCACAGGGCCTGTAAATCAAATGCTACAAGTGGGCCTGCAGCACTGTTTGTGCCACCCACATGACTAGCCCTGTAAACATGTCTCAGGCCTGCCATTGCAGTGTCTGCAAGCGCAGTTTTAGACTGCCATGTCAACCTGGCAAGTGCACCCACTTGCCAGGCCCAAACCTTCCCTTTTACTACATATAAGGCACCCCTAAGGTAGGCCCTAGGTAGCCCCATGGGCTGGGTGCAGTGTATGTGAAGGGTAAGACAAATACTGGTGTGATTTAAATGTCCTGATAGTGAAATACTGACAATTTCGTTTTTCACTATGGCAAGGATTAGCTCTCCCATAGGTTATCATTGGAGCTGCCTTGTAACATCTTACAAGTATAACTTTCAATTGGGAAGAGCTAGAGATTTGGAGTTTGGGCTCTGAGCTCAGAATTTAAAAACACATCTTTAAGTGAAGGTAGTTTTTAAATTGTGTGTTTGAAAATGCAACTTTTAGAAAGTGGGCATTTTCTTTCTTTACCATTCAGTGCCTCTGCCTGCCTGTGGAATCAACATCTGGTGTAGAATGACAGTTAGGCTGTTTTGTGCATTCACTATAGACAGTCACACAAAGAGAGCAGAGGTGTGCCCTGCATATCCTAATTGCCCATCACCAGGCTATTGGGCCTTCCTGAGCTAGAGTGATGGGAGGAGTTGTCACTAACACCTGAATAGGGATGTGCGTGGCCTGTGAAAATGCTGTCTCCACCCCCCTGTAGTGTGTCTGGAGCCAAGACAGGACGAGGAAGGATCTGTGCACTATAAAGACTATCCCTTGAAATATGCCTAATTCAAATGCCAAAAAGTGTAGAAGTATTGGACCTATAATCCCTGACTTTTAGAACACTTTTGGATCAAGAGGAGACTCTGCCAAGAGGAAGAGCTGGAGAACTATCAGGAGGAGTACTGCCCCTTTGCTGTGTTTGTTTTGCTAGGTTGGCCTGCAGTTGCTGCTTCTGTCTTGGAGAGACTAAGGACTGGACTTTTGCTATGGTATCCTGCTTGAGAAGATTCTCCAAGAGCTTGTGCAAGCTTGCCTCCTGTTTGAACTCTCAGGGCCATTAAAGACTTCACCTGCAGCCCCTGAACTCCTCTGCTGGATGGTCTGACCTGCCAAGTGGTGCCAATTCCAGTTCTGGGCCCTTGGAGGTGATTTTGCTGCTTCAAGAACTGAAAATCCATGCATCGCCCCATCAGCGGCATTTTCTCCTGCCGCAAGCTTGCCGTGCAGTTAAAAAGCCAACTCATAGCCTCAGTGTGGCAAAAAAGATAGACGCAGCGCCTGTCCGTGACTGAAAGAACCGCGACAGCCCGAGTCCAGAGCACCATGTCTCTGACTTCCAAGACCACTGCTCCGACTCCAACGCAGGCCCTCCAGTGTGGCTGAAGGAATCAATGCATCACCTGCTCGCAGCTGTAAGAATTGACGCAGTGTCTGTTTCGCCACATCGACTCAAGCACATCCAGATTTTCCACACATCGCACCTGTGCGCTAAGTCATCATCGATGTTGGGCTTCAGTAAGCAACCGAGACTGTGTGTCTGGAGAATCGACACATCACCTTCCCTCACAGAAGGAAACCGATGCATCACCTCCCCTAACAGAAGGAAACCGACACATCACCTCCCCTGCGTAGCAGTAAGGAACTGACGCATCACTGCCCTGAGTAGCAGTAAGGAACTGACGTGTCCCCTCCCCTAGAGCAATGAACCGACGCATCACCTATATTTTACAGAATGTTTCTTCAACTTTTTACTATTCCAGACTTCAGAAATCTGTCAAGTGTTTCTATTTTCAGGCATCAATATGAGCACAGGAACTTGCTCAGCAAGGTCTACCTTTGAGTCTGTGCTAAGGATGAGGCTAGGGGACTGTGAAAGTAAAAAAACAAATCTTCTGGCGCCAAAGTCTGGACCATGTGAAACACAGAACTAAGGTTTCTTAAATGTCTAGTGGATGGTTAATAAGAAATTCTTTTATTGTGTTTTGATACATCTTATGCAGGTCCTAGGGAAATGCATGAAGTGACCACTTTAGATGGCCTTCAAATTTGAATGATTGAGACTTCTTATCTCCCTTCAAGTGACTAGTAGCATAGGCATCAGCACAGTGCTTGCAGAGACACATTAGCCATAAACCTCACCCTAAGTGAGGGGCACATGGCAGAATATGAATGTGTTGTTCTTGTTTCAGAAATGCTGCAGGGAATTTCAAACACCTAGATATGCTGCCCGGAGACAGAAAATGTCTGCACTTAAGACAAAAAATGAAAAGGACTATCACCACTTTTGTACATATTGTGGTTAAAATAGTCTTACAGACATGAAAAGATCTTATAGTACAATGAGGTTGTAGGATTGGTACATTAGTCATACTCCGTGTATCCCAGCAGTGACCTATACACATTAGTCCCTTGAGGCTTCCACCCATTTGTCCACATGAAAGATAAAAAAGGGAAGAAAGGCAGGGCATAAGTGAGAAGAGCTCATTGATGTCAGCAAAGGCCTGTCTAGCAACAGAATTAGATGCTCGTGACCATGGATACAAAAAATGAGAGCTTATTCAAAACATAGCGGGAGATAACAATGACGCAACAAAGATAATAAAAGTTTCTCAGCTGCCACTAAATCAACTGGAGTAGAAGAAGGAGGAGCTAAAGTTCTGTGAAAAGTAGAAGAATTCTATTATAAAGTACAATGACACATTGATTTAAAGTCTCTAATGCTGTAACAGCCTCCAAGCCACATCAGCTGTTCAGTCAGCGGCTCTCACACAGCCTTCAACTGAACATTCTAACTGTCAACAGAATGTTGGTAAGTGCCATATCAGAGGGAAGGGCAGGGGAGAGCAGGAAAGGGGAAAAGGGGTTACAAGGGAGGCAAATGGAAAACAATTAACACAGTAATAGATTGCCTATTATAAAATACAACAAATTCCCTCACTTGGATCAAACCTCCAGAAAAAAAGAGCAAATACAAATATGGAGTCGATTGATTATGATCACAAAACATTAACTGATCATGGCCCAATCAACGACTTTCCAGCCCAAACATAAACCTAGCACCTTTGGACAACATTATGAATTTATTTGTGCTTACTTAACCATGTCCATGTTTGGACCTCAATATATTTTTCTCCCTTCGAATCAGGGTCCAAACCAGTTTACTTACCAGAGACTTCTTTATTGAATTACAGGGATGGTGATCTCTGGCTAGCCTGTGAAGGATGTTATAATTTGCTGGTCTTCACACCTCAGCTTTTTTCGACACTGCATGGTTACAATAAATGTGGTCTACCATGTCACCCCTCCTTCATTGTTGTGGTGCTATCTCTCTTATAGGGCCAGGTTCTACTTTGAGAGCCCTATATATTCTTTTGTCCAGTATTCTTGTAATTTTCACTTTGTTCCTCTCTGTCACATCCTACCGTCTTTTCACATGAAGTGCAAGTCCTATGCTGATGGCAATTATATTTATTTTAATGTTTCTTTTACTCAATCTTATTTGAGCAACCATTGTAAGAAAAAGACTGTATCTAAGGACACAAGTATTTCATATTTCTTCTGTTCAATGGGTCAACAATTTAAAATATGCCATTTGGAATAAAAAATAATTATTTGTAAAAACTTGCAATATCCATTCCACTCTTTAGATGGGTGGTTTCCATTTCCATCATGATAAAGGAACTTGTGCCTGAAAGTTGACATGTACCTTGGCCCCAGGAGGGCTGAAAAAATTATTTTAAAAATACTTCGGTGAAACTTGAATCGTTAATAACTCTTGAATCACGTCAACAGAGTGCTTAGCCAAAAACAAAGCATACAAAAAGACTTCTGAACCTACTAGAAAAGGTCGCTCACCAGCTACAAGAATACACTGAATCCAAACTTTGTGGGAGACTTCTCCCTCCAAACTGAACAAATGCCCCCCCCCGAACAAATCCCCCCCCCCCTCCCCCACTTGATACTCCTTGACCTCTCAAAAATTTGTGTCGCCGGGACCAGGGGCGCAACTCAAAGCCCTTTCAGCCCAATGGTTGTTGCACGTCTGGCCGGGACGTCTTTCCTCTTTCCACTGTATCAAAGAAAATTCTCTTAGCCGGAACGCAGTGCAAACAGTGATCCTTGTACGGGTAAAAATAGACTTCCTGGTGCACTTCCCACAAGTCCCATCTCTTTAATTATACATTACATATTACGGGTAGCCATATGTCACAAGGAGCAATTTAAATGTTTGAGTCCATGCACGGCGGCCCTGGCAACATCCAAAACCCGGCCTCGCAATAAATTACAACATTTAATCAAAAACGTGCACCTAATTCCGCAGTGTACCTTCAAATGACAAAAACGGATGGCTTTGGCAGGCAATTCAATGTCCCAAACTCTAGAATGCCCTGAACCCCAGCCAAACAACAGAATCGAGACACCTCCAATTTCAACAGCTCTTAGAGACTGAAGGCTTCAGAGAGTAACCCTCTGATTGGGCGCCTATACAAGGGCAGCAATAGTGCAATACCAAGGAGGGGAGGCTTCAGCTCGCATTTGGTCTTTCCTCCATGCCTTTCCTTGGACTCTGTTCTCTTCATTGTAGCACTTTAAAGAACTAATTAGTAGACTAGTTTTCACATGTAATATGAGAAACACATTCTGCATTTACTGCACAATGTTCACATTTTCACATATCTGGATGTTGAACAAACAAATTGCCAACAGGACAGGGTACATTCTAAATGGTAAATGTCAATAGCTTGTCCTTTAAACAGTAATGAGATCGTTCAATGCGTAGCCTGGTGTTCCACCCTGAATCTGTTTAGTACATTTTAGTATTAGCCAACATGATTAACTTTAAGTCAGGCCTCTTTGTATGTGATGATTATCGGTTGAGCAGATGTTCTTCTGCCAAGCCTTAATCCTCAATAACAATGTAAACACAGTTACATAAAGCAATTTGTCTATTGATGTGACCGAAAGAAAGCATAAAAACAGGTTACAAGAGATGCAAACAGCATGTTGGATCAAACATTTTAAACACACAATGTACTTTAAAGTATTTTATATTAAAATAACACACCAAAATGTGCCTCTCCGTCTTACTTCTAGGTCTGCGCACTTGTGTTTGTGAGTGAAGAGGTGGTCTTATTTATTTATTTATTTATTTATTTGTAATAAAAATAACAAGAAAACAAATCTTAAATGAAATAACATGTTCTTTTTCTGGTGTACATTCAAACATAGCAATCCAAATTAAGGCAAGTGATTGTCTGTGTCTATGAAGCATCCTCGGTCTCTACAAAGAATGCATTACTTCCATAAACGAGATTTATAGGAGATCTGAAATGTATTCAAAAGCTTTCTTTTCTTTGTAGGAGATTCTGGAACACTATTTTGCAGAGTAAGGGCCTGATTATGAGTTGAAGTGTTAATTATCGCCCCTGCTAAATAACAATACCACGGGGTGCGTTATTTATCTGGTGCGATAAATAACACCAATTTTGAGTATATGGGGAATAACATGCAGAATTTGGGGGCATATTAGCAAGGGCCTTATCGCCCCTTTAGCGGCACTTTTTGCCGCTAAAGCGGTGATATTTCTATCGCCCTATTAGCAAACTGTCGCTAACAGCTGTTAGCGGCAGCTTTATGGCGAAAGCGACGTTTTGGTGCCGCTTTGCATGTCAGCGATATATATCGCTAATGACATCCAAAGTAGGCGTTCCCAACTAAAAGCGACACAACTTCCCCCTATTAGCAATGCCCGTGAAGCGATAAAAAAACTCGCGCTAACCGCGATTATCACTGGAATCTAACACCTGCTAAAAACCTGACAACCATTCTAGTCAATGGGAGGTGGATTGTAAGGTTAAGTCCTCACCTGCCTATTAGCAAGCTTTTCATTAGCGGGTTGAATTTATCGCTGGATTTCTCATGCTATTGCTGGGTTTCGCCGCTATCGCTGGATTTTTTATCGCCTTGGAGTAAGCGTTGATAATAACGCGTTATCTCCGCAATGAAATCCAGCGATAGCCGTCGATAAAAAAAACAGCGCTAAGTGCGCTTTGCGATAATTATCGCAATTCCTTGGTAATATCCCCCTTGGTGTTTGACCACCAAAATCTGCATGATACTTTAAATATTGTATGTTTCCCCATTTGAATTTCGGCAGGTTTGGCCTGCTGAAATTTAACAAATGTTGGGTTATTGAAGGCATCTGATAATTATCAGATGCCTTAAATAAAATCAAGCTTCTAATTCAATCCCGTGCGTTTACACACGGCACTGAATTTACGGAGCCACTTATAATTTGGCCTTAATGGACTGATTATGAGTATACACCTGATAAATACCGATGCCATGGGTACCTTATTTATTGGGTGTGATAAATAGCACCTATATCAAGGTTCTGGAGAATCACAGGCAGACCTTTGTGTCTAACCCACCGAAATCCGCACTGTATGCTTTTTACCTGTTACATTTCGTAGGTTTGACCTGCCGAAATTTAACGAGGTTTTTAACACATTCGATAATTATCAGATGCGTGAAATAAAACTCAACTTTTAATTCTGACCCCTGCTCAAACAGAGGTTTATGCAGGGGTCGGAAAATAATGAACCACTCGTAATCAGGCCCTTAGTGACAGATTTATGTAACTATAGTTACACAACTCACACGTACAGTTTTCCTTTGATGGCCCACAGACTCAGTTTTTACAACTGATCTGGACAGGTTCAGCACTCATTGCACATAAACCCCTTACTGTGTATTGTCTCAGTAATTACATTAGCAAGCATTCACTTTAATGCGCATTCAAATAAAGTTTAGCAAACTGGAATCTGGAGATTAAGCTGAAAGTCTCCATTTCACAAACGTTTTTCAGAGGTTTTTTTTTTTTTAAATTAAAGTACACTTACATGGATGAGAAGTGGCGAATTATCCACTGTTATGGTTAATTGCTGATAGGAGGAACTGCTAGCGGGACGGTTCTGAAAATTAATTTATCATCCACAAACTCACATGTGAAAACACAAGGTAAACTATTCCTTTTAAAATTACCGCACCTGTCTCACCTTTCCCAATGTGGAAAACTTTAGGCAACACCACCATCCTGTATGTGGACATGAGGACGTTAAATGTTAAGCTTGCAGATACACATTAAGATATTTTTCACCCATTAGCAGTTTCCACCAGGTACATTTTTCCCACTAGGAGCACCAGTAAATATATACCAGTCATATATTTCTAGGAGTACTTCTGAAATTCTTTGTAAAGTCGATTTTCAACTTTTCTCTGTCCAGTTTTGCAAATTGAACCACTAGAGTGTAAGCAATTTTTAGTATGGTGTAGCCCAATTAAATCCAAGGAACGGTGCTTGTTTGTTGTAAAGAAGGGCAGAAGCAAGGAGAAATAAGTAGTCACAAAATTGTCCTTTTCCATTCAGTGGAAGAGAGGGAGCATGAAATGAAAAGTTCTATATAAAGAGAAAGGGAGAAGAGGCTGAAACAAAAGGTCTCAATTTTGTAGAGACAAGTAATGTTGTAACTTGTCTTGCTGCAATACATTCTTCCCTAGTGCTCTGTTCCTTGCTGCTCAGCCAGGGTGAGTGTGATGTCTCGGAATTCTGGTGTGTGCCTGGTTGACTGAGTGTCAGTTGGTGAGAGTGGACTGAGCAGCAGGGAGGCTGCTCCTGGTGGGGCATATTTTCCATCTTACCAGTTACTTGGAACCAAGTGTAACTGTGAAGACAAACGGCTGCCCTCCCCTGGAAGGTAACCTCTCTCCAGGCAGACCCAATAGCCCATCCTGCTGCCCATCCAAATTCTCCGCCTCCACCAATGGCTCCTCGGTATGCTCACTGGCATTCCTTGATTCCAACCAGGTCCTCAGCGCCTTTTGGTATTCCTCCTTTCTGGTGAGGCCTCTTACTAAGTCTTAATAAACCTTTCTCATAACCTACTCTACTGCCTATTGGATTATCTACATGCAAGGATGTTACCTCCATTACAACAAGTAAATCAGCATCCAGGGAGTTATGGTCAAGCATAAGTGTAGATGTTCTAATGTCATGAATTCACAAAACATTTCAGGAGAGAATAAAATGAAAATGAAAGGTTCTTGAAAAAAGAGAAAGGGAGAAAAGGCTGAAACATAGGGTGTAATTTTGTAGAAATGAGTAAATCAGCATGTAAAGTGTTATGAGCCCACATAGGTGTAGGTTTTTTAATGTCAGGAATTCAGAAAACATTTGAAGATTACACCTGGTAACCTGACCTGGCAACAGTTTTCCAGGAGAATTGCTTTGTGAATCTCTTTCTTGCAAGTGGGAAATATACATGCACATCTTCCCACTAGAAAAAAACAAGCATTGCCAATATCAGTTGTTTCGGTTTTTATATGCTGAAAATATGTTTGTGAGGTTGAGTAGCCAATGGGTAGCAGTAAATAATGCTACATTCTTCCATAGAATGAAATAATGAAGCTTGCACTACTGCTGCTCAACCATCATCTACGCTATATACCAGTAAAGTTTTGTGGATACCACTCTCGGGTGTTTAATGCCAAATGGGTAGAGGGAAGCACAAGTTGAAGAATGCAGAGATCAGTACAGGGTCCAGAGGACAGCAGCAGAAGAGTCATGGAAGTAGGGGCATCAGTCTGGTGGCAAAGGCAAGAGAGCAGCACAGGGACCTAACAGAGCAGAGATCAATGCAGGGTCTCTAAAGGGCAGAGAACAGCACAGATTTCACATGGGTAGGGAGCACGGCAAATGTAAGAGTGCAGGTTTCAGCAGAGAGTCAGCAGCAGGTTGAACTTCAGCATCGGTCAGAGAGGGGGAGTGCATTACAAGGACCAGCTTGGCAGAGAGCTGTGATATGTTTTTTTACAACTTTTGATGCAAATATCGACCTTTTTAGAATCTCTAAACCCTCTGGCAACATAGAGGCTAGGCCAAAATACCAACCCAAGCCAGGGAATCTGGTGGGCTGTAACCCACAAACCACCTACGTATTACTTGAGGATGGTGTATACAGAGCAGAAATCAGTCCTGTGAGACTACAGAATTATTTGTTGTATTAGTGAGTTCTGAAGCTCCTTTCACCACAGATGGACAAGAAATCCACACCACATATTTCACAAAGGCTTTATTAAAAATGTATGCCCTAATATAGTGCACAATATATGAATAGATATGCCTACAAAAAATAAACACAATGGTGGCAATGAATACATTTATAAACAAACTACTTAAAAACAATCTACAACATTGTGATAGCATTGGATATTTTATTGCATTAAATAATGAAATCAGTCTTTGGTAAGCAACTCTTCCGTTTTAGACCCTAGCTAAATGTGCTTATCCACAAATCGCCCTTCTAATTTTCTTAGCTGGCCTCTAGCTACATACCTTAGCTAAACAACATATTTGTGGTCAATGAACTTCTGTATTTTAAGAAGGTCACTCTGTCTCAGTTATGACGTTCCAAGCTTATAAGTGTTTTGCTCAGAGTAGGACAAGGTCTTTGCTGAGGATATTTGCTGAGGATATTTGCTGCACAGCTCACATGAAGCACCAAGATGATGTGTTGTTTGGACATGAAATACCTTGAAAAAACAAGAGACATGAGGCGTTTGACAAAACAGGCACAGTTTGTTTAATTAAACAGAGCAGCTGGGAGAACAGTTCCAGCACAGCATCTGAGGACTGTCTCTATTTACAATCAGTCTGCGGCCTCTTTTTGTACAGTTCATCTTGAACAATAAAGTATTTCCAAAGGTCCATGTATGGCAAGGAATGTATGCTGCTGCCTTTGGAGTCATAAATTAATTGTCTATGGGTACAGGTGGGCCTCAACCTTGCGTGGACATTCTGTGTCCAGATGTCCGGCATGTGGAGCACGTGATCACTCCATGTGCTGTGTTCTGATTGGCTATATGTTCCTAACTCATGTGGCATCTGACTTTATGGTGTTTTGGGAGTGCGCATACCCCTCCGGCCATATGTGCTTTATTGGTCCAAATCTCCCTGGACCATTGTAGTGTTGGTGCGCCTATCTGTGGGATAGATCATGGGTTTTCCTTTCATGCGTTTATCTGCCGGCTATGTGCCACCCCACCTGTGACTGGTCAATCAGTGATCTCGGGCCTAGGTCTGAGAGCCTGCCTGACCACGTATTTGTGAGTCCGGTTGATGTGAAACTCACAACTGGCAAATTTGGTAATAAAGATGAGATTTCGTATTCATATATGAATGTATAATTTTTCGTACTAGCATCGATTTTTTCGATATTAACACATGCCTCTCTGCAAAATGTATGTCTATACCATGCTTAAATACACTTTCCTGATTATTATAAAAAGACAAGATGTGATGTAAAACACCAGGAATAGCATTTGAATTCTGTTGCATATTCACTAAAGCAGATCATACAAAAATAACTTTAAAACATATATAAATAAATGATGCACTATTAACTTAAAAGACAGCAAATGTTTTATGGTGGACATGTGCAATCAATACTAAATGAACCAAATGTTTATAAATGAAAACTGTGCGCTCAGATACATGAATATATGCAATGCAGTAAGGGGCACTTAAAAATAAAATGCAAAGCACACTTCAACAGTGTAGGTTTTGGAATGAGAAGAAGTCAGTACAGAGTTCAGAGGGGGAGGGCCATCACAGATAGCACAGGGCTCAAAGTGGCTGGAGGCAGGTCTGGATGAAAAGGATAAGAATCAGCACTAGGTCCAATAGGAAGCAGCACAGTGTCTACAGTGGACAGAGAGCAATGCAGGGCCTAGGGGAGGGGAATTAAATGATTCAGAGAGGGGCGGAGAGCAGCACTGGATGCAAAGGGCATATAGAACTGGGCATGCTCTAGGAGCAGTAGCACATGGTCCCGAGGAGGCGATGGAGCACCACATTGGCCACTGGGTCAGTTTGATAATTGTATTTGTATTGATGATTAATTGAAATCATTACAATATAAAATGTCACTAAAAAGACCATGCTAATTTCTTTTGCATCTTTAAATAATTGAGCAGTTGATTTCCTCATCTATTACACCCAGTTTTTATGGAACAAAAGTGCAAATGCATTGTGAATAACAGTTTATGTGTCCAGCTTCTTACTTAGAGTTCTTAGGTGATAGTCCAGGGTGCGGTGAATGGGCAAGCGTTTTATTCACCAGGCAAAGGAATTTAGTTCCCTGGCACACCAGGGGAGTTGAGTCTCCACTTAGCCAACAAATTACGGCTTGCCTGCAGGTGCGCACGTGCAATTGCAAAAAAGAGTGATCTAAGTTGCTTCCTTCTTTGTTCTAAGAAGCACACAGCCGACACATGTTTCGTCGTTAGACGACTTTCTCAAGGCTCAAAATCAGTATCCAAATAAAGAAAAAGAAAACGTAATCGAGTTGAACACCCTTTGCTTCAGTTTAAAAAGGGGTTCAGAGATATTACTCCATACAAAGCGAAATTGTCTCTGCCACAGTTCAGCGTTACGTCCCTCCTACCAGCAGGAAAAACAGGCGACTCGTTCTGATAGACGAGCGGAGGCAATGTAACAAACCTCCAAGAAGACAGGCGTCTTCTGTAGTAATCCGTATGTGTATAGTTCCCTGCTCGCGGTCAATAAAGCTCAGAACGTAATATCTCTGAACCCCTTTTTAAACTGAAGCAAAGGGTGTTCAACTCGATTACGTTTTCTTTTTCTTTATTTGGATACTGATTTTGAGCCTTGAGTGTGTCGTCTAACGACGAAACACGTGTCGGCTGTGTGCTTGCTTCATCAACGTGTCAACTTATCAAGAATTGTTTCACCTATGGTCAAGATTGCGCCTTATTGTTTGCTTTCTGATTATTAATTGTGAAATTAAATTGACTACTGACGAAAAAGTCGGTTGGAACTGTTTACTGTGCTGTGCTCTGTTGTTTAATTTTCTAATTTGAAGTTTTGGAGTAAGCTTTTTCCTTATACTGAGTAACACTGTTGGTGGCCCAGTGTTTACATTGAGCACGCCTTAAAAACTGTGTGAAATTACGTTTGCAAACTCAACAGAGGTGCTGGCTCTTTCTCTTGAAACCACTGCCATCATCTGTATATAACACCTTCCATATGCTATTACCCACTATTATTTGTTTCATAAAACACCATTGCTCCTCCAACATTGTCTGGTTCCATTCCAATAGGTGTCCTAATTGTGCCACCTGAAAGCATATCTTTAAGCTAGGGAACCCCAAGACACCACTCCTGTATGTTAGTGTGAGCACACACACAGATACCCTTGGTCTCTTCCCAGACCAAATAAAGTTGTTGATTATTCCTTGTAGCTTTTCCGTAATGGGTGTTGGCATTGGTGGGGGATAGTTTGGAGGAAGAAAGGATTCTGTGCAAAATCGTCATCTTTACTGCAGCTAATTGGCCAAGCCAGGACAAACTCCCTTAGAGCCAAATTTGCAAGTTAGTCTGTATTTTTCTTACAAGAAATACAGAATTGGCTTCAACTGTTTTGTACAATTTGGGGTTATTAGAAATCCCTAGGTATTTTAGGGAGGTTGATGTCCATGCAAACAAGTACATTGATTGCAAAGCCAAAGCTAATGGTCTTGGAACCGAATTTTTCAGTATTTGGGATTTCGATATGTTGATCTTATTCCCTGCTATGAGTCCATACATTTTGATTTGTTCTGATGAGGTGGGGAGTGAGTCAGCATGATCTATCACTAGAACATCAGTGCATACGTATATAATTTGAACTTGACTCTATCTCTGTGTACCCTTTAATTTTTGCTTTGTCGATTTTCTTCGCAAAGGTTTCTATGACTAAAGCAAAAAATCAGTGGGCGCAAAGGGTAACCTTTTCTATTTCCTCTTCTGACTTCATATGGGGAATAGAAACAGCTGTTTAACTTAACTATCCCCCTAGATTCCTGGTAAATTCCCTATTTTCTAGTTTTAGTTGGGAAGCTGAATCTCATCATTGCACCTTCTTTAAATCCCTATAATACACAGTTACAGGCTGTGAGAAAGTCATCCTTTTTGCCCTGATCACCCCCATTTTTTGACTGATTCTGATGGTAAATGACTCTGACTGCGCCCTGGGGTCTGCTAGCCAGGCTCCAGGCCAGTGCTCTGAATAAAAATGTATATGGTAATTAGGTGTCATTACAATTGCCACTGACAACCTACCTGTAAGTCCCCAGTATATGGTAGGGCATCTAGGTTTAGACGCCCAGCAGGTTTGAGGCACTTAAGTGGGGACTGCTGTGTTACCTGCTGTCATTTTAAAAGTCAGCCCTGCTTTGCAAGCTGCTTTTAAATTGAAATGACATGCAAACTCGACTTTGGGCTTAAAGGTACTTCTAAAGTATTAAACTACCTTATTCTTACATATAAGTCACTCCGAAGGTCTACCTCAGGTACCTGCAGGGTAGGGGGCCATGTAAAAGTAAGCAGGGACATTTTAAACGTGTTTTAGATGCCCTGGTGAGGGGAAAACTACCAATTTCATGTTTCCTCTATTGTAGCACTTTATCTCCATAGTCTAACATGGGGTACTGTAATACAGTGTACCTAATGATAGGAATGAGCTAAAATAATATTACAAGGACTTAAAAGAATGGTAATAATAAATTCAACAACTCGCCACTGTTAAATTTATCATAACTAATACAGAAGAGAAGTTATAGAACTTTCTTTTTTGTGAGCCAAAATCCAGCCTTCTAGCAGCCTCTACTGATTGGCCAGCCTTAAAAGGCTTAGTCAAACTACTTTGATGAGGTGATAAGTGGCCGCGCAGAGACAGAGGTTATCTGATGGGGGGAGCTCTGCAGCTGCAAAGAACAGGACAGGACTGGGTAAATCAAACTGGGCTTCAAAATGAGCAGGACAGTAAGGAATGGCAGCTGGGCCTCCCACCTCTTCCTGTACTCCCCAGTCAGATGGCAGCCCCAACAGTGGAATTTGCAGGAGTTCTGAAAAAGGGGAGTTAAGGTAAATGAGTCACACCAGTGGGTTGGCTTCACCAGGTCTGACTCCCAAGGAGAGAAATTCTCCATCTTGAATTTTAAGGTGCAGTGCTTTGTGGGATAAGAAAATGCCACACTTTGGAGGAAGCTGTTATGCATTTTGGTGGCACCTTATACCCCATTGGTCAGGGGTGCCACCCTGCTTGTTACCCAGAAGATTGAATAAATATGAAGCTACAAGGTGAAGAAGGACTGCCCTGCTGGAACCTTGGCCTGCACCCCAAAACTTGCACTCTGAAGGACTGAACCTGATGCGAACTTGGACCTACAGCCCTGAGGACTTTGCCTTGCTCCAAAAAGGATTAAGGAGTGGACTCACTGAAAGAAACAGGTTAACAGAGCTTCCCTGCACCATCTCCCCAAGATGTCCCCAGCATGGATTGCGTCCAGTGGACTTTTAAGGATTTAGCTAGGTGCATTGTGGGAACTGTGGTCCCAACTTCTGAAGAGAAACTCAGAGACTCTGGAAACTTG
This sequence comes from Calotriton arnoldi, assembly GCA_963921515.1. Classification (NCBI taxonomy): domain Eukaryota; kingdom Metazoa; phylum Chordata; class Amphibia; order Caudata; family Salamandridae; genus Calotriton; species Calotriton arnoldi. Next base: position 257,668 of record CAWUFW010015462.1, read on the forward strand.
GATTTGTTTTGTGGACACTTTGAACTCTCAAGAGTAACTTCAAGAAGAAGTTCCAGATGTTTGGAGAAGTCTGGAGCAACTTTTGAAATAAGCTTCATAAGTTGACCGAATTTCGACGAGAGTGTAATCTCCTGGATTTTTAGGTTCATCCTGATGAAAGCTCCGGAGCTCAAAAGTTCCAGGATTTTACCAAGGCCTCGCGCTGAGCCAAGCTGCCGTTGTCGACTTGAATCCCGGCCTGAAGAGGAGCTTAGCTCGACGACAAGAGAAAATCCTCCAGAAAAGTTTCTAAGTGCGAAGGTAAACATTTTGACTAGGGCCTCCCACTTAGCGTATCTCACCAGGGCTCCATCATGTTTGGCCTCAAACTATGACTTTGTCCCGGTCAAGCACGATCAGATGTCCCAAGTTGATGCCATGTGTTTTTAAACACTAGAAAGTGTTTATTCTTTAAAAATTCATATGTCCGGTTCCCTATATTGGATTTTTGTTGTTTTCATGTCTTTTTATTCATGAAACTATCTCCTATTTTTATATATTGGTTGTGGATTTTTATTATTCGTTGTGTCTTACTTATTTAATGTATTGGTGTTTTTAAATGCATCACACACCTGACTCCTAAGTTAAACCTTCCTGCTCACAGCCAACTACCAAGGGTTGAGAAAGGGAATAATTTATTGAAACCTTGTCTGGACTTTATATTGTGTTGGTAGCCTCATTGCTAGGAGTAGGTGCCTACTTACCCCTACTAATAATCCACCTTCAAACACAGGCATTTCGGTGTTTAGGGATAGAATCAGGACATGTTCCTGGTTCCTATGTATGTTGTTTATTATGTTTAGATACTGTCTCTGTCATTGTCTCCAAGAATAAATCCACTCCTCTGTTAAGCAAGGTAGAAAGGGGTTTAATTGTGCTTGCAAGATATCTGTAAATATTTTTGTGTCTATGATGAGTAAGGATATAAGTTGATGTGACTCACATCTTGACTGACTGATCCCTGATTTTGGAAACCCTGTAATTTGTGCTTCAGCCAAAGTGGGTTAGTGAATTAGCCCCATTTCAGTGAATTAATTAAATAGCCTGGTTAACAATTGAGCATGGATACCTGCAAAATATTTATAAAATTTATGGCCTCATTACGATGTCGGTCAGAAAGGCTCCGAACAGCATTCGGATTTTCCTAAACCGTATTGGGACCTATGTTTCCGACTGAGTCAGAAACATTTCCGACCGACCGATTACGATGGAAAGGTAATTGTTCGGTCATTCTGAATCGGTTCTGACCGGCATTCGGAAACTCTGAGTCGGTCGAAGCCGAATCGTACAGCTCTACGGACCGCGTTTCCGACTGACGTATTACGATGTCAGATTCGGACAGCCTTTCCAACTCGTCACTTTTACGAGGCTTTCCAGTGTGGGAACGCCCACCCTGCATACATTATACCTGATGCAGGTATAATGTGACGCAGGGTTTACAATGTGAAGCATCTCCCTAGATGCGTCACGTTATAAATTGGCCGCTTTTTTTACGCTTTTCACAAAAGTGACGCAACGGCGGCGCAAAAGTGTAGCAAGGGGCTTGTAAATCTGCCCTTTAGTCTCTTAGGGCTCTTTTGGTAGATACAATACCATGATGTCCTTCATGGGCTATTTCAATTACCTGTTGTCTTAGGCTCTCAGGTATGACAATTCTTGAGCCTCTCAATACAACACCTTCTTTAGTCACAGACAGTTCATTCTGTACAATTGTTGACTTTTTGAAACTTGACATCATCAGCAAGAGGTCAAACACTCATTTTCCAGGATTGAGCCAGAATGATGTCTTTGAGGATATGAATGTTCTTGTCAGCATTTGTGACTTCAATAATCTGTTCGATTGATATGGCCGCTGGTGTACTGGACTTCACAGTGAAGTTGATGTACTCCTCTGCTGGTATGGACGCTGAACTGTGACAACGCAGCGGTACTCATGAAAAATAATCACCAGTGATCTTGGTCTTTACCCTGCTTGTGTAGAATTGTATAATCATACTCTTGCAATCTCACACCCCACCTCTCACTGCTGGGGGCATCTTGGCTTTCCGGTTTCAGTAGATGGTGAGCAGCGTTTGGTGGTCTGGTACAATGGTGAAATGTTTTCCGTACAGAAACACATGAAAATGTTCGCAGGCCCGCACTACAGCCAGACTTTCCTTCTCCTGCTGCGAATAGGCATGTTCTGTGTCAGATAAGCTCAGACTGGCATAGGCCACAATGTGTCTCTGAGTATTCGGATGACCATTATGTTAAGCAAGGATTGCCCCCAGCCCCACCAGGCTCGCATCTACTGTGATCTCTGTGTGTAGTTTAGGGTCAAAGTAGGCCATCTCGGTTACATTTTCAATTACATGTTTTATTCTTTTGAAACTTTGAGCACATTTAACAGACCATTAGAACTCTCTTAATGGAGCACTTGCAGTAGCAAAATCACAAATGTACCTTGAGCAATAACTGGCCACACCCAGAAAGAATCTCAGCATGGTGAGATCTTGCAGGGGGCAAGTAGCTGACAGTGCTTTTACTTTATCAGGGCCAGGAGTCATCACCCCATCATAAAATATGTGTCAAAAGAATTTGTGTTTGGCCTTGTGAAACTCACACTTTACTGCATTCAGAGTAAGACTGCATCAGCAAGTAATTGGCACACTTGTGTAAGAGCCTTGTCATGCCCCTTGCATGTTGCTCCAAATACCAGTATGTCATCACTGTAATTAAAAGCATTTGTGACAGGCTGAGTTATTCTACGTATAACATCCTGAAATATGTCTTCAGCTGACGGCACTCCAAAGCTCAACCTTTTGTATCTGCACAAGCCAACATGAGCCGAAAAAGTAGTGATGTACCTGCAATTCTCTCCCAACTCAGGTTGTTGATATCCCTTGTTCAGGTCAACACAGGAGAAAACTTTGGCTCCGTTCGATTGCATGATCATGTCCGCTACGTGTGGGCCAGGATGTCTTTCTCTCTTGATTGCTTTGTTGGCCTGGTGCATAGCAACACAAATATGCACTGCACCTTCAATGTCTTGTTTTTAGTACCACCACTATGGGTGACACCCATGGCCCATGGAGCGCTCAATGAAGTCATGCTTCAACAGTATTTCTAGTTCTTTCTCAATGGCTTCTTGCAAGTGGAAAGCGACTCTGTAGTGCTGCTGGGCAACAAGGTGAACATCCTTATTGATGTGAAGCTTCACTGTCATTGTCTTGAGCCTGCCCAGGCCATGAAATAACTATGTGGACCTGACTCACAACTTCAGATTGAGTGTGGAGGGTGTAATTGATAGATATCAGTCCCATGTCAGTAGTGGTGGCAAAGCAGAGTAGGCAAGCACTGGATGAAGCTCCTTTAAGAACATGAATTGGCACTAGCACTGATACTGTTTTATGTCTCAAAGTTTCTGTGAATGACTCTTAACTCTGCAATGGTTTAAAAGCAGAACTTGTGTATACCTTCGTGTTTGACTTTTCAACTGGCATGATGTTAATCAACGCACCACTTTCTATAATGAAAGTTATGGGGCAACTGTTGACCTTTATTGTAATCTTGGGGCAATGTCCAAATGAGTTTTGTTGTTTTGTTTGGTGGTTTGCTTTTGTCATTGGTTCTTCCTTGCAAGCAGTTAGACCTACATGTGACCATCGTTCGTTAGTCCATGCCATCAGCGCCCATCCATTTTAAATGAAATCATCAAATGTCTTGATCCATGCAGTCCATCCGGCGTCAATATTCTGCTTCTTCGCAATGTTGAATGGTGGTGGTGGTTTCAGAAACACAGCGGCATCATTCTTCGCGCTCTTCTCTACTGCAGTTGAGAGTATATGCTACTCAGGTGATGGCAGCTGTTCTTCTGAGCCAGTACCTCCTGCAAGCACTGGCCGTGTGCTTGTACTTGGGTCATGACGCCCGATCAGAGGTCATAAGGTGCCATCTTCTTTTTTGATGGTAAGTGATGGTTTCATCACTCATATTTGTTCATCACTGCTTTCAGGTTTTTGCATTGTACCTGGTTGTGGGGGCATCTAGCGTTTCGGTTTCTATCGTTGATGTCTCTGTGTTCTGCTATGGCGCAGTATCTCTCTTCTTGGCCTCACGAGTGAGTTTATGGCAGGCTTGTCGAATGTGCTACTCTGCAAGGCCTTCACCTTCTTTGGGAGCCAATGTGGGCTGGAGCAGGGCTTTGATTCCACACCCGCCAACTTCGAACTGCTTCTCATCGAAGCAGGTGCATTTAGCACATACGAGGAGTTTGCTGTAGCATTGGAAACTTCCAGGGAGAGCAGTCTTGTTTCTTCGGGGCACAGATCCTATACTCGTCACCAGTTGCAGCGTCCTCCCCAGCCCGGGAGCATGCAAATGAATATGCCACACATGGAGCTCTGGATTTAATGTCTTTTTTCCTCAGCATACAGTCTCACTCCGTTCTCTGATTAAGTCATAACCGTTAATAACCACACCTTAACACCTCCTAGCAAGTTACGTACTTCCTTCTATTCTGGCCACCCAGAACCACAAGGGTCCTAGTAAACATAGTCTCACGACACTACACATGAGGACAGATAACTTCTCAGCAAAGTCTCACTAAACCGGATTCGCTGCTGCTAAAAAGCTCCGAGAAGGAACAACCTGAATTTTCAGCCCAGAAGCTGTGCACCTTCATTGGATTGGTTTGGTGGGTTGGTCTCAGCCCTCTAGAGGTCTTTGGAGCCAAAACGTTTCTATTTCCAGGTTTCAGGAGATGTTAGGAGGAGCACACTTTGACATGGTCAAGGGTCCCAGGACCTTGGGGACAGCACTTGGGGGTCAAGACTTACCCCAGCACAGGCCAGTAGCAGCATCAAGAGCAGGTCCAGTTGGAACTGATTAGCTGGGTAGTTTCAAGAAAAGCCTCTTGTAGCTTGATGTGCCCCTGTAGCTTGAACAAAAGGTCAGCCTTACGACCCTCTGAGTCCACTTCCTTGTCCTGGGTACAAAAGGGAGAGTAGGTCCAGTCCTTCAGGGCTCTTCTCAGGTCACAGACAGCAGGTTAGTCCTCTGATTTTCCACAGGTCAAGTAGTGTTCTGAGGGGAGTACTGTTGGTGTCATATTTATGCCTAGCATTAGCTGTGGGTGGAGGTGATTTCAGACTACCCTCTAACAAATGGCATTAATATTTTCAGGGGTTATCCTAATAACTTTTGCAATGTTTCTTGTATGCAGCACTGTAAACAACCCCACAGTGGTCATCTCTACCTAAAACCAAGGTTGCAGAGCCTTTCTTTACCTGTACGAAGTTTGAGTGCCCAGCCCTGAGGTGTGGGCAATGAAATGGGCAATCCATCATCTGTGGTCACTCTAAGCTAGTTCTAGTGGCAGCTACTCTCTCATTGGGATTGACGTTTGCCTGCCTAGGGACAGAGGAAGGGCCTGCCCAGGTGTCAGCTAACATTTGCCTGTGACAGTGTAGGTTTCTTTAAAGTTAATCAAATTCCTGGGCACAGCCTGTTGGCCATTATGTCAAGGGAACAACATCTCCCTACACCCAAGGTCTTTTTCCTGCTAAGGGAGTTGATTTCACACCTCATCAAGGGAGCTATTCAGTAGGCCTGGGCGTGAAATTCTACTCCGCTCATGGAGTTTGTCGAGTTTTTCCCACTCCGCGCTCTGCGTTGCACGCGGGGTTCTGAAAAACTCTGCTCTGCATAGAAGCAGAGTTTTTTTGAGGCTCCCCAATGTTAAGTTGGCGAGCGAGGAAAATCTTACTCCGGACCTCCTCCCGGTGAGATTTATCAACGCGGGCAGTTGCAGATGGCCACCACCGCTCGTGTTCAGAAACCAGCCGTTCGCATTGAGGAAGCTGCTGTTCGAGTGGAACATCTACTTGAGCGGCAGAAAGAAGCAGCACCCTCTTGCGCTGTGCATGGTGCAGTTTGTGCTGATTTTTCAGCACAGGACAAACACCCAGTGCTAAAACTCTGTGCCAATTATAGAACTACGCGTCGCGTGGCTGAAGCTTTTGGTCACTTTGCAGAGATCCCGCATAGTGGAACTTCACAAACTCCACCCAGGCCTCCTCTTCAGTAGGCTTGGGCAGAAAACGCCACTCTGCTTGTGGAGTTTTCAGAACTTGGTCACTCCATGCTCCACAGTGGACCGTGGAGTTCCTGGATTCGGCCTTCAGGTGCAAAGAGAGTTTTTGCTTTTGTTCATGCTTCAGATTTGTTTTGGTATTCGTGCCACAATAATCTTAGGCCATCAGTGAGTGCACAAAAGACATCTCACCCGCTCATACGGCTGCTGGCCATGACGGCACCAATGTAGTGTCATTTACGATCGCGAATGCACCACCTGAGTAGCATTTGTGCTCGAAAAGCAGCTACATCTACAAAAATAGGTTTTTTAGTGGATTTTCTTCTCTAACGGACTGTTTAAGTTGTTTTTTGTGTAACAAAGCCTTTTTTTTCATTTTTTCAACAGGAAGAAAGTGCCACAGAAATTCCAACTTCCTGTTCCTGTCTAGTAGGTTGCTGCCACTGCTTTGTCCATCTCCTGGTAACTTTTCTTATTGATTTGGAGCTGGAAGGATCACTCTCTTTGTCTGCTGCATATATACCATTGGATTTAAGGAATTTGCGCCTCATTTCAATGTCAGTCGGAAAGCCTCCGACCACTGGTCAGAGGCTTTCCGACCGACTTGGAAGGCTTATATTCCGACAGCCGAATTATAAGGTCGGCGGTCAGAGTGTAAACTGGCTGGGGAAACCGGCTGGGTTCCGATGGGCTCAAGGAGCCTGTTGGCCAGTTGGAAGCCACTCATAATCCCTTCAGGAAGGCATTTCCGCCATCGGGATTATGATGTTGGTTTCCGACAGCCTTTCCATGTCGACCTTTCTGACATGGAAAGGCTGTCAACAGTGACTTTGGGGGCCAGTAGCAGGGCCCCCATCTCCTGTGGCCCTTTGGTTGAGGCCCTAGGGGGCACCTATGGTGCCCAACCGTCACATCCTGCACCGTGCGGCAGGCACCGTAAGGTGCCTGCCGCACGGTGCAGGGATGTGCAAAAACCTCCATTTTACAATGGGAGCTTGTGCTGCGGGCAGTTTCGGATTTTAAAATAAAAGTTTGCGACTGCACCATGTGCGGTCGCATCCTAATTTGATATGCAGAACCGCCAACCTATGGTCGGGTGGTTCCCTCACGGAATTGGTGTTGGGCAGACGCAAGTCCACCCGACATCATAATGAAGGCCTTTGTAATTGAGATTTCACAAGTAAGTTAAAAAAACCTGTATAAGGGTGTTGTTTGTTTGATAGAGGGCATGCACCAGTATTTTTTTGTACTTTTATTCGAATTTTCAAATTTATTGTGGTTGGTGGCCTGCAATTTCAGTAGGTGCCTAGTTATATATTTGGATTTAATTTTTCTTCCTTTGTAAAGGAACAATGTTGAACATTTCAGTATATTTTCTCTATGTTTATTAAATTTGCAATATTTATTTATTTTACTATGTGGCCTAGTCTGCCTAGGGTCTCTCCAGTCAGTAGGCTTAGGTCAGTACTAGTCATGGGTGCACGAAACAATGGTTTCTGTGGTATATTTTGTGTTAAAACATCATTTAGGGCTGGGATGGCATTGGACTAAATTTAAAATGTGGTGGGTTTTTCATGTATTTCACATTTTTTGTGTGCACGAAAAGTGTATATATGGGGTAATATTTGATGCCTTGGGAGGATGTGTGTTGTTGTAAAGTTTTTGTAGCTCAGTTAATTTTTGTTTTTGGCATTGATGAATTAATGGTAGTGTTTTCTTCAGTGTTACCATACCTCCTTTGTCTGGCCAGTGAGTGTGCATGCCATAGGCCACCATTTGTCTTTGTTATACATGCCATGTGGCCAGGGACCATTTTGTGCAGTCTTTCTCCATAGTCCTGAATGTGTTTTCTTTGTTCCCCATGCCTCCTTGCTCACTGCTGTTGTTTGACCATGTGGCACTGGCTGGCAGCCATTTTGTGCATCCAGCCAGTGTGCCTTTGCCACAGGCTTGCATGTGTTCTTTGTTCCCTATGCCTCCTTGCTCACTGTTGTATTTTGACCATGTGGTACTAGCTGGCAGCCATTTTATGCATTCAGCCAGTGTGCCTTTGCCTTAGGCTTGCATGGATGGATGTGATATCAGTTTAATAATATTCTTGAGGATCATTGTAGGATAGGTATATTAAGAATATGATTTTGATGAACACTGCTTATATATTACATGCATTTTTCTGCATTTTTTTATTTTGCACCTCCTTGCCTCACAATAGGTTTTTCTCCTCCTCCCATAAAAAACATCGGCAATTATTGATTGCTTTTTTTTTTTTTTTAATTTAATTAAATTTATTTTGTATTTAGATTTTTTACATTTAAATTTTGTATTTTTATATTTGTATGGTTAATGCTACTCCCAGCACATAAAGCACCCGGCCCCTATTCCATTCCTGGGGAACTTTTTAATTCAGAACCTTTGATCTGGGCCACATATTTCCAGCTGCTGTTTCATTCTAAACTTGCAGGTAGCCCGATCCCCAGCTCTTGGGTGACTGCAGAGATTGTCCCAATTTACAAAAAAGGGCCCAAAGAAGACCCTGGGAACTACAGGCCCATCAGCCTTATCGACACATTGCAGAAACTATTGTGTCATCTCATATTGTATCAACTGCTTGACTGGGCAAAGGACAACTGTGTCTTCTCAGAGCTCCAGGTGGGTTTCAGAAACAGTGTCAGTATGGTGGATCAAATACTCCATTTTTGTGCCCTATATTGGAAAACAGAGCCACTAGACAAGTGTCATCTTTATGTGGTCTTTATTGACCTGAAGACAGATTTTGATTCTTATCCCAGGGCAAAGCTGTGGGAAGTTCTGGGAAAGATGGGTGTTCCCTGTGATATTCTCTCTGTCCTTATCAGGTTGCATGCACACAATACTGCCAGTGTTAGCCATGGCAACTGCAGTGAGTTCACAGACCCTTTTAAGATTGAAACTGGTATTTGGCAGGGATGTGTGCTAGCCATGACATTGTTCACCCTTTATATTAACGATCTAGTGCACGCACTCAATTTTCTGGGTAACGATCCACCCAAACTTGGCCCTTATAAAATTGCCACGTTACTTTATGCAGATGACACACTTTTAATTTCCAAAACCCTGCATGGTCCGAATACTTGATTGCATTTTAATTTTCTGTAGTGACTGTGGTCTTAAACTAAACGTCAATAAAACTAGATTTATTACTTTTAATCCATATAAATCTGTTAGAGCAAATTTTTGTGCAGGGCATTGCTCTAGAAAAAGTGCAGGAGTTTGTATATTTTGGGGTCTGTCAATTCAGCATTATTCTTTTTGTAATGATTATTACATTTCCCCCTGGACTACATTGCCTGCCATAGGCACGCACTAACCTTCATTTTTTTTAAAGATTATTATTCCATTTACCCATGCAGCTCCCTGAGTGCCACAGGTGTCTCCTTTAGAATATATGGATGTAAAGCAAAGAGCTACATCGGTATGATGTGACTGTTATCCTGATTTGAAATTACATTTTATGGTATGGTGGTGTGGTTTGATTTTAAAGTGACTGATTTATTATTACCTAAGTAACCAACCAAACTAATATTGCCTTTGTCTGTACTAATTCAAACTGCAACAAAGCTACGTTTCACTAAATGTTTTTCTTGCTTATTCGCTTTTAGGTGCACAAGAGAAGAAGAGACATCACCTGCAGTACAGCCAAACAGAAGGCATGTACAGTGACGTCAATCCTCCAATCTCTTCCGCTTGTGCAGCTTAGTGCCACTGCCAACTGAGAGCTTTAAGATGGCCCCATAGAAAGCTGGTCCTAAGAAAGTGGTCAGTGAGAAGAAGCAGTTTTCCACCAGTGGCGTGCCGACCACAGCCTTTTTTGGGAGATGTGTGCCTGCCGGATCAGCCTCTGGGGAGGAACCTGGGAACAGCACTACCGCCTCAAAAGCACCAGTCCAATCTAAGCCCAAGACCATGTCTGTCAGTGAGACAGCCACAGCAATCAAAGTGACGCTGATGAGCAATGAAGCTGAATTTAATTTGTCCCTTTCACAAAGTAGTACTCAATTGATTCAGGAAACAGCAAAGTGGGCAGCAGCAACAGACAGCAATAGTACATCTTCCTGAAGTTGGAGCAGAACAGGAAGTCGAGCTTCCTGTGGAGCAAGAACCTCCTCCTGTAGAATCATTGGCTCCCAGATCTCTCCAAGCACCACTTCTGATGATGATGATAGGGACATAGAGTGGACCCCGGCAGAGTTCAGGAGCTGCCAGGAGAGGCAAGGGAAAAGAAAAGTTCCTGAAAGCCTTAGAATTATGGAAGGGAATGATGGCAAGGATCACGATAAACTAGTCATTGTTGAAGGTGACACAGAGGAGTCCGACATTGCTATTCAACTTGCTCCATGGGATGTGGCACAAGTAGCATGGCCAGCTCCCATATTTTCATAGCCCCAGCTGAAACATGCACCAACCCCTACCTCAGTAGAAGAATGCTCTGCAGAGAAGCAATCAACGACATGTCCACCTACCTCCAGTTCTTCTTCAGGCATTGGCAGTGGCCCAGTAAAAAAGTACTTCTCCGCAGGTTGGGACATTTTTACAGTTAGCACATAGGGGGGGCACATTGCAATATGCTCCATTTGCCACACAAATGTTCGTCGAGGTAAGCCTGGTTTACATTATGGTACTGGAGGCCAAACAAGCCATAAGAAAAAACATCACACAATCTGGTGTGAGGAGCACCTTAAAAAAGTTGCTGCAGCAACAGAAGGATCAGAGACAACTTCTGCATTGGATTGGTATCAAATGTCAGGTCTTAAGTCCAGTACAGAGACGATGACAAAAGAGGTTGAGCAAGTGGCAGCACCAGTGACCATTCAGAGGATGTTCCATGAGAATCTGGATGATATAAAAGAGGTTTATATGGATCAAAACCCATTGATGTATTGGGATGGGAAGATCCGCAGGCTGACTATAAAGTAGCTGGCGTGTCCTATCACCAGTGTGTCTGCTGAGCATGTGTTCAGTGCAGCTGGCGCAGTTGGAACAGTGAGAATGACCAGTCTCTCGCCTCAAAATGTAGAGATATTGACCATGATCAAAACAAACTAATATTTCATACCTCACAATTACACCGTTCCTGAGAGCACAGGAGGAGGAGGAGGATTGGTCAGAATCAAGTGTGTTAGCTGACCAAATTCAGGGTGAACCACCTGAGTTTGAGGACAAACTCTACTTCCCGGATTAGTATGCCAGTACTACCATAGAGCTTTTTAATTATTTCTTGTTGAACTTCTTTCTTTGCAAAAAAACAGTAGCTGGTGGAACATTATGTTTTTGTCATATTTATGCTGCCTCACTATTTTTAGTCACATATATGGCCAGATTGCAGTTGGACCAGTGTGCAGTGAAGAAGCCTCCACAATTCCTTCATAATATTGGAGCCAATGCCTGCCTCCCTCACATGCCTATGCTTTTTTGTATCACTTAGCAGGCCTGCCACAGAGGATCATTGATTTACAAGAGTACCAATACCAAATTCCAATGTGTTGCCTGCATCAAAGATACAATTGTGTACCTACTAGTTAACCTACCAGTGCTTGGATTGTAAGAGTTAACTACAACTATTGCAACAATGAGTGAGTGAGAGTGAGTGAGTGATGATTAATGATTTATGTGGTGGCACACAGTGAGGGAGAATGTTCAATTAATAGTAAACTTGATTTTGATGAAATGCAATTTTCGGTGCCTAATGGGTGATCATTTTTCCTGAAGGTGACTGGCTTTGACAAACTTGCTTAGCGAAAATTTACCTGTATGTTCCACTCCTATCCTTCTTTTTTTCATCACCTGGAAGGGCTGCCCCAAAAGATCATTTGATTTACAAGACTAACAAATTCTAATGTGTTGCTTGAATCAAAGAAAAGAAACAATTGTCTATCAACCACTGTGCTTGGATTGGAACAGGTAACTATTGCACCAATGAGTGATATATTATTGACTGATTGTGATTGATGATTGCTGATTCATGTAGTGGCAGACAGTGAGGGAGGGTGTTCAACTGTAATTTTTAAACTTTTTTTTCGATGATGTCCAATGTTTGGGGCCTGATGAATGATAATTTTTCCTGAAGGTGATTGGCCTTTACAAACTTACATAGTGAAAATTTACCTGTAAGGTTCACTCCTTTTTATCACCTAGAAGCATTACCCCAGAAGAGCATTTCATTTACAAGATTGCCAAATACCAATGCATTGCTTGCATCAAAGAGGAAATACAATTGTCTACCTACCACCGTGCTTGGATTGCAACAAGTAACTATTGCACCAATGAGTGATATAAAATTGAGTGATTGTGAGTGATTATTGATGATTCATGTGGTGGCAGACAGTGAGGGAGGGTGGTCAACAAATTTGTAAATTTGATTTAGATGATTTGCAATGTTTGGGGCCTGATTGGTGATCATTTTTCCTGAAGGTGATAGGCCGTCACACATTTAGCAAAATTTACTTGAAGGGTCCACTTCTTTTTTCTGGTTCTTCAGAGACCAGACCAGTCACTGTAATTAACAAACACATACCTATACAAAATACTGCAATTCTGTTTCTCTGCTTGTTTCTTCTACAGCAATACACTACACGTCTATCTTGCTCGGGTCGGGATGGGGATGGACTTACTTGGAGTCAGGAATAGGATGGAAGGACTCAGGGCAGAACCACCTCATCAACAGTTAGAAGATGGAAGTTATCTAATTCAAAGGGAAACCATGGCTCTGAGGCCTATTACTCAGCTATGTGGAATGGAGAGAGGTGAGTTGATTTGGGAAATGCTACTGAGAGTGTGTGTTGCATTGGTGGCAAAAGTGACACTCTCAGTCATCTTGTTTTTTGCTCTGCCTCTGAGTTTTCTTGATACACTCCTCAAGAAGCTTACCTTCCTTGTGTCTTTCTCCTTGACTCTACAATACAGTTTACATTTTATAATCCACAAGCCTTCTCGTCTCTTGCATGAACGAAAGGTGAAAGCTGAGCTCAACACTCCTGCTTACCTCCTGGAATGGTACAGACAGGCACCCAAGAGAGACGGTCATTCACAGAGAATGCAGACGCAAAATCCAATTTGACAATAAATACAGTATCATTTTTTTAACAATCATATTTTTAGAACTGGGTGGGTTCAATTCACTCCTCCATAATTTGATTTTTTCATACCTAGAAGACAGAACATTTAGATATCTGATAACTTGGGTCTCTGGGGCAGAAGGACTGTTTGCAGATGCATTTAACTGTACTGTGTCATACTCATTCCTTTGTTTCCTCCCATAACAGATTGATGATGATGATGATGTGGTGCTCATTGCCTTCATTGCTCTTGCCTTGTGTTTGTCTTTGTCACACCTTCCCTCAAATACCCTCTTCCCCTGGGCTGTGTTATCTCTTTAGAGGCGTGTCTTAATATACACCAAATAGACAGGACCACTGGAATTATGCGGCATGGGAGGGTTAAATTATGTGGCAGGGCTGAGTAAATTATGCAGCAAGAAAAGGCAAATTATGCAGCATTATATAGCACATTTTGTGATAGTATTACTTCACTATTTTGTCATTTTTAACCTTGTTAACATTGTCTGGGCATTAGTTGCACCTCAATATTACCAGTTTAACATTCAAATGTAACAATAAGCTACAGAATGTTGATCAGTCAACCCTTGCAAAGGGCCTTCCACTGAGCGGCAACACGTGTCACAGCGCTCTTAGTAACTTTTGAACCGCTTAGCTAGAAACATAGATTTTTTTTGTTAAAATCTGCAGATTATGCAGCAGATGGATTATGTAGCATATACGGCAAATCTATAATTATACGAAAATTGCCGCAGCCACGCAATCGCATAATTCCAGTGGCCCTGCAAATAGATTACACACTTTGTGAGGCGGATGTGGTTAAATGCAGCACCAACTCACTGCGGAATTTTCTTTTACCTGAGCAATATCCCACACCAGCCCCACTTACCCAACCACAAAGAATGTCATTCCTCAACGTCAACATCATCTTTCAGGACTTTGTTACTTGTAAATAAAATGTTGAACCTTGTCGAGTACAGACTTTGAGTACATTTTCACTGAATTGAGCATTTCATGACTTTGGTTTTCAAATTCCATGTTTACCATTGCTCCGAAAAATTTACTATTGCTAGTTTTTGTTCTAATATGTGGTATTCCTTTCTTTGATGTGTCATGGTGGTAGTAGTGTGTCCTCAGTCTTTCAAAAGCTATACTATAAATGTATATGTATAACCTACTAACTCTCTGCTTTTCTTTCAATTTAGTTGCCTGTGATCCTTTTGATGAATCCTGCAGTTGGAGATCACCTAGGTGAGAGTGGGACCTCGCTGTGATGACTTCCCTGTTAGCACACTACCACTATCAGGCCCTTAGTCTGCTGAAGCAGGATAAGGTACAGGGAAAAGGCATGGTAGGTAAGGTATAGAATAGTGGGAGGGTCACTGATGATGTAGCCTAGGCTTAGTCCAGTGGTTCCCAAACTTTTTTGACCTGTGGCTCCCTTGACCTAATTGGCAGTTGGCCGTGGCTCCCCACCATTTTTTTACCGGTGGGTGGTGGGGGGGGAGCTGCGTATGCCAGTAATGGAGACTACTACGCCTGTGAAAGCACGTACGACGCGTACGTACGTGCGCTCTTGGGCCAAACCATGTTCCCGGATTATGCAGGTGGCACGTATTTTGCGCTGCAGCTGCAATAAGCTTCATTTTCCTAACGTGAACGCGGCGCCCCTGGCTACTCATGACGGCGCACCGGGGTGCCGCGGCGCACAGTTTGGGAACCACTGACTTAAGGCTACGAGTATCTGTGCGATAGGGGAGTCCCGGGGGCCTCTCGGCACATTCTGCAGGGGATAACCCCAACATATTTTGTTACAATTCTGGATCAACACGCTTCTTCGAACTACTGACCATACTCCTTTTTAAGTAAAAGCATACAAATGCACTTGTGCAACATTGTGAAATGGAATTTATATGAAGCATCAGTGATGGATTAATGGTGACGGCCATTAGCTGTAGCGTCACTTGGTGTATTGTCACATTTGAGGCAATTTAACTTTTCTCAGGGACTACTAGACAATATATTTTGTAAAATGTAAGTGTTTTTGGCTGTTTTGAGTTCGGAATGAACGTTAAAAACTTTCTCTGCAGTGTCTTCTTGACAAAACAAAGACTAGCATCTTTGCATTGATGTAAAAAAAAAACGTCTGACAAAGAAATTAGACTAGAAGGTCACTCTTACCTGGACATCGCCTTACTCGGGAGACGATTCGGCAGATGTGACTCTGACTGCGCCTCGAAGGTCCTCTTGGTAACCTTATATCTATGCGTTTCTTAAACGTTCCTCATTAAAAACTATTGAGAATAGAGAAGCTCATCTTTTTCCTTCGTGCAAAACGTCGTTGATTGATACATAAACTTCACAAAGAATATTTGTGATGAGGCAGGCACTGCATTTGAGACACGAACCATCTTTGTTTTACAAATGTATTTTTGCGTTTGGTATTACGTGAACTGTGTGCGCTCTTGGGCCAAACCATGTTCCCGGATTATGCAGGTGGCACATATTTTGCGCTGCAGCTGCAATAAGCTTCATTTTCCTAACGTGAACGCGGCGCCCCTGGCTACTCATGACGGCGCACCGGGGTGCCGCGGCGCACAGTTTGGGAACCACTGGCTTAGTCAGTCACTGTAGTTAAAACTGAATGTTGATGAATGTCAAATTTGAACAGGCGTAAATCTATTATGGAAGCCATATGAACCACTGTAGTGTAGCTCCTATTTCCCTAATAGGCTCTGCACATTGGAATAATATATCCTATAGGTTTGACATAGGACTAAGGTCAGTATGTCCCTATCGAGTATATTAAACTTAATTACTTGTGCCAGCTAGCTCAGAGGCCACTAGAAACTCCTTGACACCAAGAAGGGAGTAGTTTCTGGCAGCCGCAAAACATGACCACTGTGTTTCCCTTTAGAATCAGAACGTGTCCCAGAGTCGTGGAAACAATAGATAACTATTTCACTCAGCTCAGTTGTGCATACTTAGTTTTCTCCAAGTTACACAGAAAGGAATAGACGGGCGTTTCAATAAAAGATTTATTGAACAGTCTTGTTTCTGGTGTAAGTAAAATGTGCTGTTACGATCACAAGACAGTATGCGAGATAAATAATGTACAGTGTGAGCAGTAAAAATAAATAATACTGCGAGAGCATTATCTTTTAGTACATATGCTGTTACATAAATAACACAGACTAAAAATGCGAGTACTCATACGATGCGTTTCTAATCTAGTTCTACCCCAATGTACCTAACCTAACCTAGGTGTAGGACGAGGTATGAAGTAGGTGAAGAATTCCTTACTAAGGTATACTAAGAGTATGTTAACCCCAGTATGCCTAGTATGCCAAGAGTCCCTCTAGGTTCTAGTCTGCTCCATACCTGAAGAATGAGAGAGGTTGGAATCTCTTTGCCAGACTCGAACTCCAACACCCCGCAAGGGAAGTTAGATCACTGGAAGCTGGACTCTCTGCGTGCAGGGATGACAGCATCTTCTCAGTGCGTCAGGCCGGGAAACGGGCTCCTCTGAAGTCGAGGTCTCCTCTGATTTACAGGGGCTAGGGAAGGTATATTTATACCTGAGAGTACCTAGGAATGTTTAGTATTGATGTGAGTCGGACAGCGAAAGACGTCATGAATGAACCCCCTAAGGAATAATGGTTCATGCATAATATATGAGTCCTTGAAGAAATCAATAGTCCTGGACTAGGGAAACTCCCGCAGCCTAAGGGTCTGTTCTTCAAGAACTCGTTGTGACGTTAGGGTGGACGGATGTCAGAGACCATGCCTGTATTTGGAGCGCACGGTTTAATGCCTAAATAAGGGATGGGATTTTATGCCTATATAAGGGCAGGGCGAATTGTGCCTATATAAGGACATGATATTGGAAAGCCCGTTTATGGACACCCTAAGAGGAATACAACACCCACTCCACTTTCGTGAGTACGATAATACTAAAATGCTAAACATTTAAAATGCTAAACATAAGAAATGGAGTACCGCATATTTCTAAAATATTTCATAAAACCATTTAAAAAGGCATTTAAAAACCTATTAGAATGCAAAAGGTCCTGTACATTTGAAGCATTGCTTTTCATTTCAGGCATAAAGTTCGAAAATAAATGCAATTGGAATGAAAGAAGCAGTAATATTTACATGTGACAAAAAAATGATCGATAAGTTTCTTAAAAATCAAAGTCATTTCATGTCATGAAAATTAATGAACTGTTTTAGACACACAAGATGACTAAGTGTCCGTGGAAGTACCTTGAAGTCTGTATTATAAGGCTAGTTCTACTTTAAGCAGATTGTAGTGCCATTTTCGTTCGAAAAATGGGAAAAAGTTCAATTTTGGTAGAGTTCCAAGTTGTTTTGAAAAAATGAAGGCCAAATTGTTACTGCATCTCTGGAACACTGTATGCTGAATCAGAGTCAGTTTATGGGTCTGGTGTAAACATGAGATCATCTACTTCTATAGACAAAACATCGTCCACTGTAGTTGGTGTCAGTTGGAACACCTTGTGTAGTAGATTAATTGCACAGAGATGTGAAGCTTCGCTTTCAGCATTGGTCGCAGCAGCAATGTTCGCGTTCGTTGTTACCTGTGTGCCTGTAGATCTTTCTCGTACCTCAGCAGCAGCCGGAAGAGTCTGTGAGATCTCAATGAATGCTGACATCAGGATTGGTAGCCTCTGGGGACAACACAGAGCATGGGCCGTTATCGGGTCCAGCAGAGTATCGACATCCGTTGGCGTAGCTGATGGAAATGTTAGACAGGTGTCCAACACGCATTCTTCACCGCATAGCAGGCATCGTAGAACAGGTAAGATGCAATCTTGCCAGATTGGTCTGAATGACAGGAACCAAGTTGTATTAAGGTCCCAATAGCTGTACTATTCGCTCACAGCACTTTCGTTCAAGTGATGTCTGCGAATAGGCTGGCCATAGCGCAATAGCAGGAAGAGAAATAGAATTCCGGCAACAAGTGCTAGAATTAATGATATGCCACCAAACACCCAATGTGCAAAGTTCAGGATGATTCCGAGTATTGCCTGGAAAGGTGCTAACAGACCGGAGCAGATACTCTTAAATACATGTATAATGCCAGTTGTATCAGACATGTTGAAGATACGTGATATCATTTTTACGAAATGTATAGGGCAGTTGTACGTATTAAAGTCTGTTTCTCAGCCGAAGTCCTTGCAACATGTAGATCATAGGTTTCTTTGTCCGAGGTCAAAGGCACTGTTTGCTGTAAAAGCATGGCTTTCATTCTGCTTAAAGTATCAAATCTTATAAAAGAGACGTTGAGCGAAGGCCATAGAGGCGACTCCCTGACTGTGTCTATTGGGGCAAACAATACTTGCATACAGCAAGTGACCCTGGAGTTGACCGTTACTAGATATGGGATGCCTGGCAACATGCCGCAGCAACTCTGATCATTCAACATGAGGTAACTCCCATTAGAAAGTTGTCCAAACGTTGGATTAATCACAGCAGCTGGTGTACCCTGCTGATGGCAAGACAAATTTGCCACAGAACCATTACAAGCCCCGTGTAAAGAAATGTCCTGACATATAAGCGAACCGCTTAGTGCAAGTTTACAGTTTGTACTGCTCAAAAACACTTCACGATCCCCACTCCAACATCTAAATGTATACGGTAAATCCCAAGATGTCTTAATGTATTCCTTACCCAACCTTTCATATTTGCCTGCTTGCATCTGTCTGAGGCAATACTGAAACTGAAAAGTACTCACAGGTAATGTTATTTTGCCATGAATAAGCCATTCTGTAGCTGGTTTTTCTGCCACTGTGAATGGTATCTTTTCCAGTTTTTCAATGCTCAGCACTGTATACCTTGCTCCTCTTTGTGCCAATTCGATCTGTTTATCAGTTAGATTGTATTCTGCAAACAGAGCCGATGTGTTGATGAAACGCCAAGGCACATAACCCGCTTGCAAAGATTGCAGCGTCCAGCTTAATAACATAATAGAACGTAATTGAGACTGGCCTTGTTGTAACATCGCCAAATCTTGTTCTAGTATGTCGATAGCAGAGGATACAATGCCATCCAATGAATGTATTCTGGAGGACAAAGTTGTTAACCCATTGTCGACCACAGAGAGTGTTTTCTCTAAATTAATACGATCAAATTCACGTATTCGTTCTGCAGCCTCCATCTGTGATACTTTCCATGCTTCATTATAAGCAGCATAAATGCGGCATATATGAAACGTTTTTGACGCGGTTTTCTTGGTCCAAACAAGAATTCCCTAAGGTCTGCGTCCTTTTTAAGTAAGGTTAAGTGTTGTTTCACATCGTGTAGTGTAGACTTATGCAGCCAATCGAGGCATAATTTCCCTACACTGTATGTTGTTACTACCCCCGGGTGTTGTCTCTGGACGTATCTTGGGTCTGGCCTATTAATAGTAAAGCCCTGAGTTTTATTCAGGAAGCTTTCCTGACAGTAATTCGTGTCTGTGGGCCAGATCAACCATTTTTTCCAATCAGGATTAGATCTGTTGAGTTGTAGTATATTGTCAACTGTCACCACTGCCTGTGTATCGTTATCTCTGGCAGGTGTTGGTACAGAAGGTGTGTTCATCTCTTTGATCTTGGCTAATCCAAGACAAGATGTTTGTTGGATGGTTTCATTCAAAAACATTATTTGTTCAGGGATGATACAGGCTCTAAATAAAGCTTCTATCCCCTGCACTTGCCAATCTTTAGTACCCCAGACTGTTTTGGTGTCTATTGTGTCTTTCCAAAAGTCGAAACCCTGTCTAGACAGTTGGGCATTAAATAACGCAGAGTAAATCTGTTTTGTATTTGTTAACATAATTTTCAGCCCTGTCTTGTTTACATTTTCATAGTAAAACATTTCTGGTTCAGATGTATTGTATCCTGAAAAATATGGAAACTTACTAGCAAATGTTTTTGAACTACCTTTAGGTGGTGTAGGACAATGTTCCCATTGGTTAAACATAAACACATTTCTTGGATATGCAGATTTATGCAAATAATGATGACCATAGTGGTTATAACAATACATTTGTTCATAGTCTGATGAACCCTCTAAATATTCATGTTTAGAAAATGCAGCAGATTTTTCTAGGTCAAACATTATATCATTGACAGTCTCAAAGTCCCAATCATCTGAATAGGTACTGGACGTAATTAGATCACTTAGTGAAATTTTAAACAAATGTGGAATGTTCAATTGTTCCGTCGGGCTGAAGACGTCAAAATCTGTTTTGTCCCACACTATACCATCCTGTATAGGAACAGCTGTGATGTTCACTGATGACAAGTCTCTTGCTTCACGATGGGAAGATTTATGAGGTTTCAAAAGTACGTTCACGTCTTTTCCTTCAGTGTTCACATGGATGTATCTGCCACTTATAAGCACGCTCACAGTTGTTATCAAAGCTAGCCAGAGCAGGAAAACAAAAAGTCCAGATATAATCCAGAGTTCAATCCATGGAGAAACCTGGGGGCATATTAGCAAGACCCACGTTAAACTTATCGCCGTTTTAGCGGCAGGAAACTGCCGCTAAAACGGCGATAATGGGCTTGCTAATATGCGTTATGGAATTCCAATAGAAGCCCAGGTTAGATGTCCTGCACATCTAACCTGGGCTTCTATTGGAATTCTATAACGCATATTAGCAAGCCCATTATCGCCGTTTTAGCGGCAGTTTCCTGCCGCTAAAACGGCGATAATTTTAACGTGGGTCTTGCTAATATGCCCCCAAATAAGTCTTTTTCAGAAAGTGAAGAATGTCTTGTACTTGCTGCTTGAATTTGAATGATGCTGGCGTCGTTTCAGGTTCACTCGGATCTTCTGAGAACGTATCAAAGTTAATGAAATAGCCAGAAGCAGTTCTGTCAATTGTTGGAATTGCATCAGGATTTGTAGAAATCACTGGAACTAGTTCATCACTTGTTACGTTGGTGTAGACAGGTGTATTTGGACGAACTGTTACTTGGTGTTCAAGAGGGACGAGTTCCATAGCGTTGTTGCTTAGTCCTTCATCTGCTACAGCTGAATTCTCGATTGTTATCAGTCTTTCAGTCTGAACCTCTTGGATAGTAGCGAGAGGAGTGCGTCTGCTACTAGGTCGGAGTCCACGAGGCCTACTATTTAGTATTGGCCACATACTGTGGTTTGATCAGGTCGATGGACACAAATCTTTTCTCCTTTCTTCCGGCAAGGGGCGGCAGAAGTACTGTTCTTGTTCCTTGAACTGCTAGGACAGGTACTGGTTGTCTGTAAGAAGGTCCAAATTCCTTCTTGTCCGCAATTTTTTCTCTGACTAGATCCCCAACTTTTGGAATCCAGACAGGCCTTGCTGGGACAGCCGGTTGATCCCCAGTGGTGGTTGGCTGTAGGAATACGTTGCTTTGTTGCGATCTTAACTTGTTTAAGTCCTGTAAAACAGCCAAACGATCTTTGATATCAAAGGGTTTATTTTCCACCACTGTGCCTACATGTTCAAGGTCTGGTACCCACATTCTTGTCCCAAATAGGACCTCATATGGAGTGACCCCCCCTAGAGAACTTCTTGGCAGGTTGTTCAATGAGCGTTGTACCCCACTAAGGTGTTTGACCCACCCATCACCCGAACCTAATACCCTAGCTGTTATAGACTGCTTTATGTCCCGGTTTTTCCTTTCCACAACAGAATTTCCCTCAGGATGGAATGGAGAGGAGTACCGCAATGCAACGCCCAGACTGGCCATGGCTTCTTTGTAAGCCCTAGAGCTAAACGCAGGACCCTGGTCAGAATGTAGCGTGCCTATTGCGTATATGCCGATAAAGACTCGCAAATCTTTTATAACAGTTCGAGCATCAGCTGAGCGCTGAGGCCATAACCATAGGAACCTAGAGCATGAATCCACTGCAACCATGATATATTTATAGTTACCGTCCCTTTGCAAGGGACCGCAGTGGTCCAGGTAAACACAAGCTAATGGTTTGTCTGAAATTAACAGGGGTGTCTGCGCAGGACGTTTCACTGTTGAGACTTTCATCTGTTGGCAAATATCACATTCTAAAACATAGTTTTTAGTTTGTTTCCGAATGCCAGGCCACCAATATCTTTGCTTGAGTAAAGATACTGTCGCTGAAACACCCGCATGGGCAGAAGCTATCCCTTCGTGTGCTGCTAGGATTAGTCCTAATCTGCGTTCCTTGTTTGGAATTACCCTATCCCCCACTCCAGGGATTCGAGCAAAGGAACGTTGTTCGCATCAATTACATAAGAGTACTTGAGTGGAAACTTTTTGGTAACGCTGCGCTGCTGCCTTTGCTTGAAGCATTGACAGCCAACATTATCTCACCGTCTATTTTTGTTTTTGAACGAGTGATCGCAGCTACGGAAGCCGTCTGCACAGCCCCTTTGCGGCTTCATCAGCCAATGAATTCCTGCAACGTGAACGCCATCACGTTGATGACTCAGTGTGTGGATCACGTGAGCCTTTGGTAGTTCGTTTTTCAACTGAACTACTTGTTCCCAAAGCAGTTTATGCTTTATTGTGCCACCTTTCGCATCTTTGAATCCATTTTCAAGCCAGTTTTGTATATAGTCATTATACGACTGAACACAGTAAAAGGAATCGCACACTATTAGTGTGGGAATTCTCGATCTGTACTTTCAAGTGCCAGTTTGAATGCTTGTAGTTCAGCTCGCTGAGCTGTGCAATCTCCTAGAGATTGAGTTTTTGTGACCATAGGTGTGAAGATGCCATTTCGCATGCGACCTTTAACGATTGCACACGCTGCACTGTAAGCTTGCTTACTCCCTGTTGCGGGCTGTGCGGATCCGTCAGTGTAAATTATGAATTCGTACTGATCGAGAGGCAGAATTTCAGTAGGCAGAGGACATTCATGTTCATATTGCAGGAATGCTTGTGTTTTTAAATCTGGATCAAAAACATATTCAACATCTGTTGCAGCAAGAGAATTAACCCATTGTATCCATCTTGGATGTAATGCTTTAGCATTTGGAATGCTAGCTTTTGTGACAGCTTCTAAAGCTGGTACCGGGGTTACGACAATAATGCGTTTCCCTTGGGCTAAGGCTCTTTCTTTTGCTACAGCGGTTTGAACTGCTGTCAGAATTTTTCAGTTGAACTGAAGCGCATTTCCGCTTGTGTGTACAAATGGGATTTGTATGCTATTGGTATTTTCTCACCCTCATTGAAGGTTAAGTAGGTGAATCCACATTGACCCGAAATTATTCGGATCACCAAATTGTGTTGACTTACACGTGTTTGTAAGTGATTTGTTGCTAACATGTTAGCCTGGAGTGAACGAAGATTTCTGTGGGTTCCTGTGTCCAGTTTCTGATCGAAAAATAAGGTTTGATTAATGCGTAGAGAGGTTTAACCCTTTCTGCGTAATTTAAAATGTATGTTCTTCCCAAATTTAGGAAACCCAGGACTGATTGTAAGTTTTTTAGTGTTTTTGGAGGTTGGAGCAGCGCACACTTTTCTAAAAAGTTAGCTGCCAAGCTCTTGCCTTCACTTGAAGGCTCATATCCCAAAAATAGGACATTGAGATGGGCAATTCGGGACTTTTTAAAGTTGAACTTGTAGCCCTCAGAGGCGAATCCCAATATAATGGTGCTCACCCTGTTCAAGTGTTTTTACAGGTCATCGTCTGTCAGATAAATGTCATCGACATAGGACAATGCCTCATTGTCATAAATTTGTAGTAACTCCGTTACCCTCGCTGAGAATAAACCTGGGCTATTCTTGAACCCTTGTGGGAGTCGACAAAAGTGACGCTGGGTCCCCATTATGGAGAATGCTGTTAAGTACCTGCTTTCAGGTGCTATGTTTTGACAAAAGAAACCATTTGAGATGTCTAATGTTGTTTTATATTTTTTACGCACAATGTTATTCATTAATGCTGTGCTATGTGCATTTTGCACTGCAAAAGTTTTAGAACAAGTGTTTAAGTGTCTGTAGTCCAAAACTAGACGATATGTATTGTCTGGTTTGGAGACAGGAAACAAAGGATTGTTCATTGAGGAGGTGCATGTTTCAATCACTCCTTGATATTCAAGTTGATCTAAGATCTCCCTGACCTGTTTTTTAGCTTCTTGCTTTATTGTGTACTGCCGTTGTGCAGTTGGTTCATGTTTCAGATGTATTTTATGGTGAGGTGAATCCTCATCCCATCCTACATGATTTTTAGGTCTCGCCTAAGCAGCGCGCATGCGCTGCTTAGGAAAAAAGACCTTTTGTAATCGACACAGCTTTGCAGGCAAAAACGTGCACGCGTTGCATTGCTTTCAATGGCAACGCGTGCACGTTTGGCGATTCCCTTGCGGGAGCGAGCTTTGGCGCCATGTGTTAGCAATTATCTCTCCTGGCATCGCTCGCTCCCGCAAGGGAAACGCTGCCTGCTCTCGGCCGCACTCCCCCCCCCCACCTCCTACTTGCGCGAGGCGCACGCGCTTGTTCTTATTTATTATTGTTGCTGGCGCGGAGCATTTGGCGCTTTAATCATCACCCGCAGTGCTGCCCAGCACGTACACTGCTCTCGCATTTACAGGGAGCGGAGGCGTGCAGAGATTAAAAGTCCGGCGCAGAGTTTATCACAGGTCCGTCATGTATTGTTTCTGATCAGTGCACTGAAAAGGCTCCGGCACTTCATAGCAGAAGGCGACGAGCGTTATCAAGATATTTTAACCGGCAATATGTCAGACATCCCCAAATTATTTTTGGTTTCCGGATTTCAAAAATACATTTAATCAACTGCTGCTTGCCTAGACATGCAGCCCTAGCGCTTCTCGTCATCATAGCATGGCGGCATGCAGGGCTTCCTTTTTCTATTCTCCCAATCTGCTTTTGGAGGAACTGGTTTGCTCTGGGTCATCCCGTCTCAGATTCCGCTGGTGCTGTACACCCTGCTCGGTGCATGCTACTTCAGGAGACTCCAGTAAACCCTCGAGGCTTGGTGTACTCTACCCGACATTTAATGACACAGCGGGAGCAGAGGAATGATAGCAGAGGGCCCTCAGTGCTTTAAGGCCTTCGACTCTCGATGCTCCTCCCACAGTGGTGGCCTGTGGGGGCGGGGCTTTAGAAGGCACAATGAATCTTGGGCATATGCCAGAGGTAAGGAGCATCTGTCTCTGGGAACCTTCGGTTTCACAGCCCCATGCTAACATCCATGATAGCCTGTTGCCCCCTCAAGCTCTTCGGACACTGGAGACCCCACCTCCACCACCAGCGCTATCTGGGACTGACTAGCAGAGTATCAGTCTATCTTTATCTCTCCCGGCTCTCTGTTCTCATTCCTCCAACCTTGTGCCCCTGTCTCCCTCACTCCTTCACTGTACTCCATCTTTCTGCCTCTCCTGTTCTTGCCCCCCCATTCTCTTTCCCTCTCGCCCTCCTGCCTGTCTTCCCTCTCTACCTTCCTCTAACCGACTCTCTCACCCTTTTGGTGAGCTTCCTCCCTTTCTCTGTCTTTTCTGTTTTTCCCTCACTCGCTCACCCTCCTTCTAAGTCCATGCGCGTCCCTGTCCTTCCTCCTTTTCTCCTGCTTCTCTCACCCCATCGTTTCTCTGCCCCCCTCCTCCCCGTGCTGCTGTTTATTCGGTGGCTCGTCTTTACAAGGTGCCCTTCAGTTCATTCTCTTATAATGCTCCTCCCGTTCTCTTATCAATTTTAATCTCTATTCAGCTGATTCAATAGCACTGTACTTTAGCAGCGTGACAAGTTAAACACCCTCTTCTGAGGCAAATGCATACATTACACCAACACACGCCTCTCTACCTCCCACCTCTACTCACATTTCCCTCCTTCATCTCTCCCTCTCTTGTTGTAAGTTAACTCTCTTTACCTGACCAGAGACTAAATCCCTGCCCTTCTCTCTAACTTACTTCTCTACATACCACACTCTGTGACTAGCTGTCACTTCTCTATACCACCCAATACATTTCTTTCTCTGTCGCACCTTTCTGTCCCATGTCTCATTCCTTTACCGAAACACTCTCTTTTTACCTGTCTATTTATACATGGCTACGTACCTACCACACTATTGCTCTACCTTTAAACTCGCTCTGTACGTCACACCTCTCTTTCAATAAACCTCAGTGCCCCACAGCACTTACCTCTCATGACCTCAACTTGCCACCTCTCTCCGATCCTACCTCTAGATCTCTAGCTCTCTGCTCCTCTCTTCTCCTCAAGTGCCCCTCTCTCTCTCTCTACTTTCTCTTCTTTCTGCATCTTGCTGCTCTGTTTGCATCTCATCCCCCTTCATTTCTCTTCCATTTACTTCACCTCCCTCTTAATTTCATCTCTTTATCTTACCCTTTCTATCATTTTTGCCATCTATACCTTACCTTTCTCTACCTCTCGCATGCCTCTTTCTACCTCACCATTCTCTCTTTCATTTCTCTCTCTGCCTCACAACTCACTGCCTCATCTCTCTCTTCCCCACTTCTCATACACTATCTAGCCTCTCAATTTACCTCACCTATTGGCCTTCTATATCTCTCTTTTTATTGATGTCCTCTTTCCCTCACCTTTACCATTATTTTATTTCTTTTTCTCTACAATGCTCTCTCTACCTCTTCCACTCCATCTATCACTCCCTTTGCTTTCATCTCTCTTTCTATCTCCTTCACTGTTTCCGTTCACTCTCTCTGCTTCCAATGTCTCGCTCGTTTAATACATCTGTCTTACCTCTGTCTCTCTCTCCCTATTTCACCATTCTCTACTTCTCCCTCGCCCTTTCTCTGTATTAGCCTCATCTCTCTACCTCATCTGCACCTCTTTTCTCTCTACTTCTCATATCTTTCTATTTTTCATCCCACCGGCTCTACCTGCCTCTCTGCCTCGCTACTTTGTTTACCTGACCTGTCATTCTGTGCTTCACCTTTCTATTTGTGCTATCTCATTATATAACTTGCCTCTCTTCCTATCTTATTTCTCTCTAGACCTTGTTTTCATAGTGGTTTTTACCCATGTCCTTATCCATTTGTTAACTCTTTTTTTATTTTACTGGTTTGACAATTTTGTTTTGTGTTAACTTTAATACTGTTTGATTCTTCCTGGTCTTAGCACACATGCCTGCTGCTTTTGCCATAGCTGTAAGCAGAGATTTACTTCCAACTAGATTCTGGTTAGTAAGTTGGTAGATGCACCCCTCCCAAATTAATAACACATCGCTGACAATAGGCATTGCTTGAAAGACGTGTTTTCCTCTATTAAGGTATTCTGTGATCCCACGTGTGTGCAGAGATATTCGAATGTGTATGAATATTATTGAAGATGCCATGATAGAGAATAGAGCGGCTTTGTTGCACATCGTTAGGTTTACATATTAACTGACAGTTTTATGGAGTTGGTTTGTCTCTAATAGTTGATCACCTAGAAGCTTGTTTACTTGTCTCATATTCTGCTTCTGTTGTCGAAAATGATAGCTCCTTAGATTCACAGACAAGGGGTTACCTTCCTTCTCCATCATGTACGAATCTGGATCCTTAGGTGTCATAACAACATATCTGACTAGAGTATGTTTGAACAAGCATTGGCATAGCCAATAGGTCTCACCTTTGGGACCTTATAAGTGTTTCGCCATGCAACAGTTGATGTTGTTGCACCAAGGATATTGTGCTGGATAACTAAACACTTATAAGGTCCCAAAGGCGAGACCTATTGGCTATGCCAATGCTTGTTATATAATGCTGGGGCCTGGGCCACTGCCCATTTCCTGGCATATGTATATCTCAGATGCATTGGTATATGGTTGGAGAAGGCAGGCATAATTATGTCCTCGCCATGTGGGCACTCCCTGACAAATTGTGGTGGCCAGTCTTTTTCTGCTAGAAGTATGTCATAGTCCTTTGATAGTCTTTCCCAAAAAAGTGCTTTCACCTGTCTAGGTTTGTCTCCCTCCATCCGGAGTGTTATTTCATATAACTTTTTTGGAGTACTAACCCTGGTGTCTACAGTCTCAACTGTAATGTACTCATTCAAGTCCACTATCTCCAGAAGTTCCTTCAGGTTCTGGCGAACTATTGTGACTTCTGCTGCACTGTCCAGCATTGTCTGAGCCCATTCTCCGTTCTTGAGTTGTGTTCTCAGTATTCTCGGCATGTCTGATCTTTAGACCTGCTACTTTCTTTTTGGAGAATTGAGTTTTTACTTTGGTTTTTGGAGCGTGTTTGTCGTCTTTCGATTTCACGCGTTCTTCTCTATGTTCCGATCGTCTTCTTCTTTCCGAAGTCTGTGATGAGATCTGAAAGGGACGAGAGGAACGTGTATCAGTATCTTGATACCTATCAGGTTTTCTCAAATTATCCCTATTCCTGAGGTTATACCTCCTTTCAGAGGGCTCCTTTTGAGGAGACCTACCTCGGGATTGAGAACGTTTCTCGTTTGATTTTTGTTTATTAGACTCCCAATTCTTTTTAGAAGATGTAGGAGTTTGTTTAATTGAGTCCTTCTCAGGACTTTCAGATAGCTTCGGCTTCACTGGTCTTCCACCCAAACTATCTCTGCCTAATTCTGCATAAGATTGTTCTATAATTCTGGGTAGCTCTGTTTGATGTTCTGTAACATCAAATTCCCTTAATTTTTGGCGGATCACCACTGCTGCTGCCTCCCCTTTAATATTAGATAATATTATTGTTGAGACCTGGTCGAAATTTTTCAGTAATTTCATACCTAAATTTAGAGCAGGCTCTGCCCCATATTCGTTTTGAATTTGTTTCAGGACATCAGGTATTACCGCAATTGACGGAATGCCATGTGTTTTGGTATAGATGGCAGCAAAGACTGAGCAAAAACTCACACAAGAAAGGGGTGAGAGGAAAATGAACCCTCTTCGACCTCCCACTTAATACTGTAATATCACACACAGAAGAGGGAAAATAACACGTGCGGGTGGGTGAGTGTAGGGGAAATGCACCAAATTGATAAAACTGCCCTCATACACAGCAAGCTGTGTCATGCTTCATCATAGGGCTGCTAACACACCTCCGCGTCAGCCCAACGCTGGAGGTGGAGCAATAGGGAAGGGGAAGACAATACAACATACAGTGTCCAATCACAGGTGAGAAAAAAGTGCAGGAATAAGTGGTATAAAACTGGTATCCAGGGATCCTAGTAGTAAGTTTAATAATAGGTCCCCTGTCCTCTCCGAACACGAGGGGCTCCGCAACTTTTGGTAACCGAGCATTGACTCATGGAGGTGATATCCCCTTTATTTCCGGATTGATAGGAATGAGGGTGAATACACAGGGATCACAGTGTTGAGAGTCCTGAGGAAAGCCGGGGTATTAATGGTGCCGGCTGAAACATGTCGACATTATAGCAGTGTGGAGGGGTTGGCGTCTCATTATAAGCTCCCCAACCTAACATCCACTATTTTGTTTTAATTCTGGACAGGGGACCTATTATTAAACTTACTACTAGGATCCCTGGATACCAGTTTTATACCACTTATTCCTGCACTTTTTTCTCACCTGTGATTGGACACTGTATGTTGTATTGTCTTCCCCTTCCCTATTGCTCCACCTCCAGCGTTGGGCTGACGCGGAGGTGTGTTAGCAGCCCTATGATGAAGCATGACACAGCTTGCTGTGTGTGAGGGCAGTTTTATCAATTTGGTGCATTTCCCCTACACTCACCCACCCACACCTGTTATTTTCCCTCTTCTGTGTGTGATATTACAGCAAAGACTGAGCCCCAAGTGGTGCAGTCTTCCAGTTGTGGTGTGATCCCCATTGGTAAACTGATTGTCAGTATTCTGTGTTTCTCATACGGGCTAGTATTTGGAAATACTGCTTCGATTTGAGTAATTTTTTGAGCTATCCAGAAAGGAATTTGCTCACGTTTTGTGGGCATTTTACCCATGACTGCGTATAGAGTCTGTGGTGTAATTTTTAGAGTGTTCCCCTGATGAGGGGTTTGATTTGGAAGTGTTAATGGTGGTTGGACTGTGAAAGTCCGCATGACATATTGGACCAATTGTCTGTAGATTTTTATTAACTCTGTGAGTTGAGTAAGTAAATCCTCATCTGACATCTCTTCAATGTCAGGATGAGATGTGTAGCCGGCTAGAATCGGCCATGTTGCTCCTGGTCTACCTAGTGGACCGAGCCTAGTAATGTTTTTGTGATGTTTTAGGGCGCCTTTAAACCAGAGCTGATGCTCCTGGTATGTTAATGGAATTTCTATATCCTCGAAAGGAATGTATTCCTCTGGTAGATCATCTTCTTTGTAGAAGTGAAATGTGTGTGATATTGGATTAGATTCAGGAAATATTACCCATGAATAGAATACCTCTGTCTGAAAGGATTTGTGTGCCTCTATCACGAAAACTGCTCTACCGCCTCTTGGTGGTAGGCCATGTTTTATAAGTTTTAGAGTGATGGCTCTTCTTAAGTTTGGAGCGATGTTTATGACACCCTCCTCGGTTTCATTTAAACCTGTATTGTTAAAAACTACTGCTTGGGCTGGATCAGCCGCAGCTCCACTGTTTCCGGTGTCATTGTCGGAGTCAGGCATTTTTGTTTTTTGAAAAATGTAGAACAAGTTTCAAGGAAACAAAGATAAGGTGCACAATATTTTGGAACACTGTATCCTTCAACGTTGAGCAAACCACACAGCTAATATATAGGGTACTGCCGTATGTAGCCGTGGTGGATACTTAACCCTGCCCACTCCAGACGTCTTTTGGAGTATATGGGTAGGGGTCTTGAGAGAAAAAGCACGGCTGAGTTACTCAGTATCTAACGTTGAATTACTGCCTTACCAAACCGTTGGGCGCCATGTAGTGTAGCTTGTATTTCCCTAATAGGCTCTGCGCATTGGAATAATATATCCTATAGGTTTGACATAGGACTAAGGTCAGTATGTCCCTATCGAGTATATTAAACTTAATTACTTGTGCCAGCTAGCTCAGAGGCCACTTGAAACTCCTTGACAACAAGAAGGGAGTAGTTTCTGGCAGCCGCAAAACATGACCACTGTGTTTCCCTTTAGAATCAGAACGTGTCCCAGAGTCGTGGAAACAATAGATAACTATTTCACTCAGCTCAGTTGTGCATGCTTAGTTTTCTCCATGTTACACAGAAAGGAATAGACGGGCGTTTCAATAAAAGATTTATTGAACAGTCTTGTTTCTGGTGTAAGTAAAATGTGCTGTTACGATCACAAGACAGTATGCGAGATAAATAATGTACAGTGTGAGCAGTAAAAATAAATAATACTGCGAGAGCATTATCTTTTAGTACATATGCTGTTACATAAATAACACAGACTAAAAATGCGAGTACTCATACGATGCGTTTCTAATCTAGTTCTACCCCAATGTACCCAACCTAACCTAGGTGTAGGACGAGGTATGAAGTAGGTGAAGTATTCCTTACTAAGGTATACTAAGAGTATGTTAACCCCAGTATGCCAAGAGTCCCTCTAGGTTCTAGTCTGCTCCATACCTGAAGAATGAGAGAGGTTGGAATCTCTTTGCCAGACTCGAACTCCAACACCCCGCAAGGGAAGTTAGATCACTGGAAGCTGGACTCTCTGCATGCAGGGATGACAGCGTCTTCTCAGTGCGTCAGGCCGGGAAACGGGCTCCTCTGAAGTCGAGGTCTCCTCTGATTTACAGGGGCTAGGGAAGGTATAATTATACCTGAGAGTATCTAGGAATGTTTAGTATTGACGTGAGTCGGACAGCGAAAGACGTCATGAATGAACCCCCTAAGGAATAATGGTTCATGCATAATATATGAGTCCTTGAAGAAATCAATAGTCCTGGACTAGGGAAACTCCCGCAGCCTAAGGGTCTGTTCTTCAAGAACTCGTTGTGACGTTAGGGTGGACGGATGTCAGAGACCATGCCTGTATTTGGAGCGCACGGTTTAATGCCTAAATAAGGGCTGGGATTTTATGCCTATATAAGGGCAGGGCGAATTGTGCCTATATAAGGACATGATATTGGAAAGCCCGTTTATGGACACCCTAAGAGGAATACAACACCACTTGTCCCCTTACATATGGCGCATGCAATAAATGTTTTTTCCAATGTTTCTAGTAGGCTGGGACAGAAGAATTTAGGAACGAATAAAGGAGTGCAGTACTATGAGGTCAGTGACTGAGTGGGCACTGGGAGGGAAGAGAAAGACACCTTGTATTTGTTTCGGTTTGCAATCCATTTAAAGCTTTGTAAATGCTCCATTAACAGAAGCAGATGCACATTGTTCAGCTAACACTGCAGTGCCGGATTAAAGCATGCTGGAGTTGGCTGGGTCATGGCCCATGGGTCGTGACTCGCTAAATGCCATGGGCAGGGAGGTCATGGGTGAATGATGATATGTGGGATCTGCGTCACTTAACAAATAGAGTGATTATACTAGTAATTGTCAATAACCAAGCAATGTGACTTACCATCGCCCATCCCTGCCACTGCAGAGACATCCCCTTCAGCTGCTGCTGGCACACTGGTGCTGCTGGCCCTGTCACTGGTGGTCTAAGTGGCTAGAAAAAGCATTACAGATTTTAGATCCCAGACACACTTCCCCCTTTTTATTTTATTTTGTTAACAAAATACAACAGCAACACATGACTATAGTTCAGTTTGCAGTATCTCCTCTCTCATCTAAAATATCACTTTATCAATTTTGCTGGTTGTCAATACTAGAAAAGCCATTAGTCAAGCCAACTGTAATGGAGGGGTAGAGATATGATGACTGTGAGTCATTTAAAGTGCAATGAAGGGGTAGAATAAATTGGTCAATAAAGGACATATGGTTTTAGTTGGCAAATGAAATGTGACTTGTCCTCTTACTACTCTCCTGCCATGCTGCACTTTCATCAAAACTGCTGGGTTTCTGAATAATAATAGATGCAACACAGAATTGGAGGGTCACCATAACCATGGCCACTCTCTTGTCATTTGAGCATGAGCAAGAAATAGAAAGCCTTCTCAACAAACAAGCATGGAAGAGCTTGCTTGGGTCTGCAATCTCTGCAATCTTCACAGTAGACTACCTAATCTAGTGCCATAGGGCCTTATTACAACTACGGCAGTCCATTGGACCGCCGTAGTTATGGTGGCGGTCCACCTGCCATGTTTCGACTATGACGGTCCGACTGCCACAGAACCACTGCCACCACCAGGGATCCACGATCCCTGGTGGTCTTGCAGCGGTGTGATGCTGGTAATATGCTGGTGGTGCTGCTGAGGCACCACCAAGCATATTACTAGTTTCCTCACACCACAGTTTTTATGGTGGTGCGACTGCCATGAAAAGTGTGGCGGTTGAGGAAACAAAGGGGGCCCTTCAGGCCTCCCTGTTCCATCTGTGCCAGGGGATGCATGCCGAGGGACACATAGTGTGTCTCCTTGTCTGCATGCACCCCCAGTTCCTGTGGGGCATTGACTTGACAGTCCAAGCCCTGCAGGAATGTGCAATGTTATTCACATTGCGGTGCCTTGCTAAAGCTCATGTATGAGCCTTAGCACTGCACCGCCATGGGCCAGCTGCCGCAGGACCGCCCGACCTAGATTCAAGTCGGAATCCAGCAGGCAGTCTCTTTATGGCTTTGGCGGTGTGGCAGCATGTCGTTGGCGTGGTGGCCCTTGGTCTTACAGTACTTGTCCATAGGATATAAAGTTAGCAGTGAGGGACAGCATAATGAAGCAGAAGAAAGCTTAAGTCACGGATTAGTAAAGACACTGGAGGAAATCAGCTACAGAAACAAGAAATAAAGAAAAAAGGATAATGCCGAGAGGGATAAGTAACAAGAATAAACATTAAATAGAATGACAAGCATTTAAAAAAGTTACAGTATAACAGAAAGGAGGAAAAATTGATCTAATGGAAAGAAGCAAAAGTTAAAGAAGTAAATAGTATGAGCGAGAATTTACTGGGGCCAGCAGAGCTGTCTTCCGCAGCTGCGCAACTGGTGGTGGAACTTCCACCCGCCACGGCACTGGTGGTGGCAACCTCCTCGGCCTGAACCTCTAATGCCCTCTTCTTGCCTTTGGGAGCTGAAGAAATAAAGAAGATAACAATAATAGATTAGTGGTGCAGTTAATCTCCTACAAAATATTTTGACAGGCAAAGGCAAACGCAGTAATATATTGACATTATACTTTTCTAAAACAGAATGCCTAAATTATCCAGTTGACCTATTCATAATTTCGGAAACCTTATCTAAGTCCTACTCCAAATTTCCTAAACTACAGTTGCAAAAACTTGATCTTTGCTTCACAAACATAATCCCCTTTGATGTGTCAACTCAGTCAGTTTCCCTTTTCATTGCACAGATGCATATTTTGCATTATACATCACTGGAACATTGCTTGGGACTGCACACGCTACCTAAAAAGAAAGACACAGAGAATGCTAACTCACAGTTAATATATTACTACTACTACCACAGTATCACTATCTTAGTGACAGGAGGACAGAGGAGTCAGCATACCTTCTTACATAATGAGCCCAAGCGAGCACCTACAGCAACGAGCAGAACTAGGATGCACCGAGCACCTGGCTCTCTCAAATTGGATCACATAATATTTGTAACGTTACGTTACGTGAACTTAACTTACCTTTGAGTGTGAGCAGCATGCTATTTGGAAAAAGAAATTAGCATTATAGGATAGGACACAACAAATTAGTAATAATTAATTACTAGTACTCACCGAGCCACACAACCTGGAGGCCCAGCAGGTCGAGCAGGTCCCTCTCCCGGTCCAGGATGTTAGACCAGCGGTGCATCAGCTGCTGCTGGGTGTGCCAAACTCCAGTGCTTTTGTGAACACAAGTGTATACCCTCCCCCACAGCAGCTGATACTCCCACAGGCTGTACCCACACCCAGACCTGCTGCCTGCTGCTAGCATGGAGGGGAGGTGGTGCGGCACAAAAAAAACGAGTGTGACCATCTCCTCCATGCTAAAAATGTCACGAGGCTGCACCCCCAAGGTGTGCTGTTTCCTGCACTGGCATCGCCTCTCCCACGCTCTGGCATGGCGCAAGAGGAATATGAAAAGAGAAAGACTGGAAGAAGAGAAGAAATAGACTAGAGTCACAGAAAATAAAAATAAATAGAGGCAAACACCAACACAAATACTCATACTAAGGAAATAAATGTAAAACAGGGGAAGATAAGTTGAATAAAGTTAGGACGGCAAAGATATAGTTAGGATTCAGAAGTAGGCCCAGCACCATGCACAGAACAGGAAAAACCAAACGGCGCCACGCGTGGACGATCATGTAGTGCCGTTCACATGTGCGTTGCTATGTGGAGTGCGCTAATTGCACAAATCAGTGTGAGTGGGCGGCTGAGCACAAATCCACCCGCTCGCGTGGAGTTAGGCAGAGTTCACAGAATTTTCTATCTTGGTGGAACTCAGCAAACTCCACCCACCCCTACTATTCAGCTGCCAGGTGATAACTGGACCTCATGTAAATGGTCCTCCAGAGGTTTAGATAAGGAAAAGAAACATTTAAAGGTACCTTTTCCTTAAATTTATAGAAATTTCAAATTTACCATTAAATTGGATTTTAAATAACTATCAAAAAGAGTCTTTGAATTATATCTCTAGTTATTTTCTAGCTGAAATTAGCATTAATAAATGTAATAATGTAACCCAGTGTTTCTTATGGAACAGCCAGCCTTGCTACAGTGAAAATAGCTTTTGGGGCTTTTTCACTGTAAGGACAAGTTTACCATTAAAGATTTACATGTCCTAGTAAGCATTCTGCCTTATGGGCAATATGGCTTGCATAGAGGTGAGTTATAAATATTTAAAAGAACGTTTTGACCTGTCAAAAGGGGTTATTTTACCAAGCCAATTTTTCAGTCTAATATTGCAACAGTCAGGCTGCACATGGTATGGCTGCAGTCATGCTTGCGTGATAACTGTAGTGAGTGGCACAATATGTGCCACAGTCCACTAGTGACATTTAACTTACAGGCCCTGGGTGAACTTCGTACAATGTACTAGAGACTTTTAGGTAATTCAAATATGCAAATTTGGGTATGCCAATTTCTTCATGTTGAAAGGGAGCGCATGTGCACTTTACTATTGATTAACAGGGATAACGGGCACAGAGTTCTACAGAAAGCACAAACAGTCAAGGCAAATATCTGGGGCTACACCATGCAAAAGATGGACATTTCCTACAGACTTGATATAATCTAGGAAACTGGGCCCCAGGTAAAATTGCCTTTGACCATAAATATAGGAATGTATGCTGGTCCAAGCATGCAAGTGCTTAGTTAGGGTTGATTGATATTCCACATACGAAAAATGTTTAAGTGTTTTGTTACGGCTTTTATAAACAAATCCTTACGGCACAGTGGAATTCCACTCTTACATGATATCGAATTATGTGATTGCTTACCGTAAAAACGTTAACCATGGATTATTAATGCACTCTCTGATTAGTTCTATTGCCTTTCAAATAAGATATTTTAGAGAACACAAGGAACACACCATAATATAATTTAAGAAATGCTGCTTATGACAAAGCTTGTTTAGTCAGGCCAGCTTTCGGAGGATATGGCTCTGGGATTTCAAGGATCGCAAAGTATAGGACATCTTTTATACATTACATTACACCAGATAAACGAATGGCAAATATACCAAGGGTACGTCAGTGTCATAAGGTATGATTGGCAAGAATGTGACTTTGTCAACTCACTACAGTCGTACTAATGATGGGCAGCACCTATTTTGTTTTTCTTTGCTAGGGCACTTAGGACAAAGCCTACAGAGTTTCCCAAAACTGTTAAGGCTGACAATATTTTCCATCATTTTGCTTTGTACCCCTGATTGAAAGATCAAAAAGCTCCTTTGTAGTTTTTTTTCTGATCCCTCACCTTGGTTGACTGCTTTAAATTAAAGAGTGATCGATTTAAAATTAAAAAATTTCTACGTAGGTCTTTCTTTGTGGTTTAAAGTAAGCGGGAGAACCAATCTCATCAAATATTAGTTGAGCATTAAAGTGTTCCATCTTTATTAGGGTCAATTTGAAGTTTGTCAATCTGTAGGCTTGTTACTGTTCGGAACTTGATTCTTTGTATCAATCAAGTCATCATGTTCTAGTGTCAGCTGCGTTAATATATTATGTTTACATATCGAAAATGATACATAACTGTTTCCATACCATTTGAGTCTTCTTAATTTTTCTACAGAGAGGTGGTTGAGTTTACAATACTGCAGGGTAATTTGATGTATGAACTGAGAATGTGTGGTGTAAATGATCACTTTCATATCACTTTATTATTTCAAATTTTTGATTAAGGCAAATTAAGAAATATTAACCATTGTATATTCTAGCACTGCATCTCTACTGGGTGAGGTATGGGTGGGTGGCATCGGTTGAGAATCTTTCATTCATTATGCTGGAGCCAGAGACGTGACAGGTGGCCAATAAAGATTTGTCTTGATGTGTTTTTTTGTGTGTGATATAACAATTGTTGTGCGATATT
Source organism: Calotriton arnoldi (assembly GCA_963921515.1). NCBI lineage: Eukaryota > Metazoa > Chordata > Amphibia > Caudata > Salamandridae > Calotriton > Calotriton arnoldi. The sequence continues at coordinate 295,354 of CAWUFW010015462.1, forward strand.
CCAAGTACAATACTTCCAACCTGTTGTATCATCCTGTGACAATGCATAAATGAGGCTTGAGTTAAAATCACATGATTAACCCTAAGCCATCAGTGTATTCATGTTTCAAGTGAATCTGCTGCAAGTCAATGTTTCTTTAACTTATGCACTGGATCAATATATATGTTTATCAGAAGTAGGGGGCTTTTTTCAACCAATGGTGGCCCTTTTTTTATAAAAAAGTGCTAGTACGGCGGGCCCTCTTGTTTGATCAACTTGAATGTCAAAACATAGTGTGCCATCTTGACTGATGCCAAGGTCGATTCATTTCTTTCTCTGCTTTCCTGATTCACATAGGTAAACTTACATGTTTGTGTAAGTTAACATGTTTTCAGTATTCACAAAACTGCATTTTAATACTAAGTTTACAACTGCCAAGACTCCACAATCGGGGTGGAGAACGCCGCACATAAAAACAGGACAGGCCTATCTTTTTATGTGCAAACTTCTCTGCCAAAATGTAAGCTTAACTTTGTGAATCAAACCCTCAATGGCAATATACGGTAGTTCTGGGTGTGCCAGTTGGAGTTGGTTAAGTTGCCTCAATTTATCATATCAAAATGGCAACTTGATTTGTATTCTTGATAAATGATTAATTACATGCATGATCAGAAACCCATTTTTAATATCATTTTCACCATGTATCTCATAATGAGTATGATGCATGTATTATCTTAGCTCTCTGAGTTCCAATTATTTGAGTTTTTACCTTCGTGTAAATTGTCCCTATGGGTAATGAATGACGATGGAGGAGTAGGTTTGATGATTTTTCTCTTAGTTAGTAAATTAAGTTGCTTTGAAGAAAGACCTTTGCATACACTGCAGGTGAAAATCATCTTGGTAACCCTCTGACTATATGCTAATGGATCAGCTCCTTCATTCAAGATGCTAAGTTAGCAGCTGATTGAACTGAGGAATGGACTGTGTAGTGGATAACCCTGGGCGGAGTTCGCGGAGTTGCTCTACGCGAAACTGCGCGAAGTGGAAAAAAACTCCATCGCGCTACGCGGAGCTCCGCAAGCGGTGAAGTGCGATAGAAAAATGCTGTTCGCGGTGATTTTCAGTGCCGGATGCTTGTCCGCACTGTGCAATCATCGCAAACTCCACCATGCACAGCGCAAGCGAGCGCTGCTTTCCGTTCTGCCGCTCAAGTAGATTTTTACTCGAGCAGCAGCTTTCTCAACGCGAACGGGCAGTTTCTCAACGCGAGCGGTCGCGAGCATACGTGACCACTCGCAATGACAAACCCGACCCCCCGCGTTGAGAAATCTCGCCGGGAGGTTTATTTTCCACGCTCACGCTCGCCAACTTGATGTTGACGATCGCGAATGAGGAAAAACCTCGCCGGGAGTTGGATTTTCCTCGCTCGCGCTCGCCAATTTGACGTTGGTGAACGCGAGTGAGGAAAAAAACTCCGCTCCGCTGCGCAAAGCAGAGTTTTTGGGAACTCCGCGTAACGCGGAGTGCGGAAAACTCTGCAAACTCCGCGAGCGGAGCGGAGTTCACCGCCCAGGGTTAGTAGTGGACTGGCTGCTGGCAACCAAGCCAAGCAAAGTCAATCAAGTACAAATCAATAAGGACACTCAGTCAGGAGCAACACACAGGTACCGAATATCATTCAGCTTAAATCAAATATTAAGTGCATAAACACTTATCTTCAGCAATGACAATTATATATTAGCAGAATGGTTGCATTTATAATTATAATGAAATGGCAGAAATGGGCAAAAGCACAAAAGTAAGTTTGTAGCACGGGCAAATATAAAATCACTCTCAATGAAGTAACTCAAAAGCACAAAAGTAAGTCTGTAGAATAGTACTTTTCAACTACAGAGAGCAAGATAATCACGCTTCCATATATATATGTGTACAGTGCAATGCTAGCTTAGTGATGGTGAAAATCGCAGTCTTGATTCATTGCAGTGCAGTGAAGTAAAGATGCAATAGTAATACTCTTGTAAGTTAAGATAGAGCAGTAGAATCAGGCCCTCACCCCACTAGAATTTAACTTTCCACAATGCCGGGAAGCCCGTCCCAATGTCTCTGACACCCTCCCTGGGAACGGCGTAACTGGGGGCAGCAGATTCGGGCAACAACAGTTCTGCACAACTACATCTGTGAGCTTCACTGAGGCCTCCCGCACTCCTCCTTTTTATACACTAAAAACTAGCTTACACAATATTCTGTTAATTTTTCTCTGATTCTACTGCTGTTTTCAAGTGTTTATGGGTTTTCTCTTACTGGTGCACATCAATCATCCTCCCAGGTCTTTTTGAACTACTCCCAACCCCTTTCAGGGTTGGTACAAGCTCAACAGTATGTCTCTCCCATGATTCCCATGGCTACTGGAACCGTAAACAGAACATCTAAGCAGATAGTTGCATTTATGGAATGTCGAAAACAGACATCACCAGCTCAGTATGGTTCACTGGTTCTCTTCATGCATTTTCACTCATCAACATTGTCTAAGATAGTTAACCCATTCGCATCACAACGTCTTCCGCATACTAGGCCCTATATACTACACTACACCCCTTTTGATGAGCGTCAATGCATGCGAAAACCAAATCATTTGATTACACCAATAGGTAGATTCCTATGGAGTCCAGTAAATATTGAATTAAACATCTCTACTTTAACATTTATCTGTTTAGTGCTTACATATAGCTTGTAGCTCCTGGAGCCTAACCAAGAAATATGCCAAACTAGTGATGCTCTGTTAACTGCTGAATATAAGAAGTAGTGCACATGGGATGTTTGCAGTGGCCTAGCTAGATCTACTGCCACCCGGGGCGGACCCTAAGTTTGCCGCCCGGTGCAGGTAAGAGCGGGGTGGTGGCCATCCAACGTCTTGTTCCAGGTGGTTCTGGCGTCCGATGGACAACTTGTTCTCGGGGAGCAGGGGGATGATGGTAATTGACAGACATGACTTGCTCACCTCTGCCGCCCCTTAAAACAGTGCTGTCCAGGGCGGACCACCCCCCCCAGCTATGCCACTGGTTGCTTGACATCAATAGTCATACCAATGGCTATGTCTTTTGTAAACTTAGTAGCTATGTCAAGTTTAGTCAAAGCAATCTGTGCATACTGTTTAATAGCTTCTAATCTAGTTAACCTAATGGTGCTTAAATCAATTATGCTGGTCACATTATGAATGCACATCACTTGCTCTTCTCTAGTTTGTATGAATCCGTTCATGAGTTCTAATTCGCAATTGTGACAAGGGCCATAACTGTTGTGTCCATTTAGCACATAGCTGATCTTAGAGTGTAACATTCCCTTTGCTGACCTCGATTTGTAAAATGACCGGATAAATACTACTTGCATGCAGAGCTTGTTAGCCTCCTCTGCTAGGCATGTGATTCTCAGCTACATAATAAATGCTGGAATAATCTGCTCCTTGAGCACTCATGTTACCTATGGTGACACATTCAAGTTGGAGAAACAAATAATTCATTACAGTATTTACACGTCATGTTCATGATAAATTTCTGCACCAGAACCCTCACAGGCGTCCATTGTAATTCAATTAGTCCAAAGGTATGTCAAATTTGTTGTCCCATTACTTTCCAAGTTATCACTTTGGCAACCGTCCATTTGCATCAAGGCACTGGCACATTGCAGAGTAAAACCATCCTTTCATTAACTGTGATGTTGGGTGCTGCAAGTGCACAAAAGGCATGCAGATCAGAGGTGCTGGTCTCATATACATTCGTCTGTACCCGCATAGCTCCCACCTTTGCAATCATCAAAGCGACCTGAAACCACATCATTGGCATGGATCCCCTCATACATAATCGCAGAGTGAGTTTCACTGCAGGGATAAATACAGTCCCATTAAAATTCTTTTTCAAAAGCACAACATCTGTACTTCAAGGATTTATTGCTCCAGAAGAAATCATGTAAGCGCTTGGATTGCTTATGGCGTAAAGATTTTAGTGCCAATAGTAAAGCCAATTACTATTCAACATTGAGGGATTACCATAAGCAAATTCACACTAGGCGATGTCAATTCTATGCGCTGAAGACTGAGTCTTCGAGTAACTCCTAGAGAGAACGTTTCCCAATTGTCAAATCCTTGTCATCTTTGGAGGGCGTATCTGCATATATTATTCGATCTTTTGAGAGCTGTAATTCAATTGCCCGTTTCTTTTTCAACAAGGTTGCTAAAATCTATGACACCTTCCTCGAGACAGCTAGGGAATTTCGGTGCCAAGAGGCTTTTTTTTTATGTTCAAACTTCCAAGGATAGCCTCTCAACTTTCACTACTCCCTCTTTAGATGAGCTCTGGATGCTTTTCACCAAGGTAAAACCGGGGTCCCCATCCGACCTAACCCCACCCAGGATTTTGGTTCATGAGATGGAGACTATTTTGCCCTGTCTGAGCAACTTGCTTAACATCTCATTTTCCATAGACATAGTATCTTTGAAATGAAAGCATGCCACTGTCAAGCCACTTCTCAAAAAATGTCATTGGGTCCGGCTTTACCGGAAAATTTCAGGCCAATTTTGTTGCTCCCTCAGATGTTGCCAAGAAGCACATCAATGCCCAATTGATAAGTTTCATAGAAACATATAACTTGTTCCATGAGAATCAAAAAGACTTACGTGCCCAGTACAGTACAGAATCAGCCTTATTGCTGGCCTATGAGTCTGTTAGACTCTGTGTTGACGGGGGTCAAACGGCGACACTAATATTGCTGGATCTCAGCACAATATTTAATACTGTATCCCATGGCCTTCTGTTAGAACGGCTATGGAACTGCGGTGTCAGGAGCATAGCGTTGAGGTGGCTGGCCTCCTTCCTCCAGAACTGCGTCTTTCAGGTAGTTCAAAGACTTTTCTCATCAGAAGGGCTGCCTCTGCCGCAGGGGGTGCCTCAGGGCTCTATGTTGAGCCCTCCTTTGTTTAATCTCTACATGTGCTCTCTGACAGATGTCATCAAGAGACATTGCGTCTTATGCCAATGACACACAGCTTATGATCACTCTCTCCCAGAATGAGGGTGGTGCTACCACACACTTTAGATCCTGCCTGGTGGAACTTGCGGAGTGGATGAACAGGAGCTACCTCAAGTTCAATGCCAATAAAACAGAGGTACTCATTGCTGGTAAAGAACCCTCTGTTTGGTCATCAGCTTTGGGGCCTGATGCACTTGGTCCTACTCCATCTCCCAAGCCCAAAGTAAAAAATGTAGGAATTTGGTTTGACACCATAGTAACATTTGTTAGCCAAATATTCTGCTTGGCATGGAAATGTCTTAACACTCTCAAAACGCTGGTGTAAATTATTGGCTTCCTCACCATAGCTGCCAGGAAAACAATAGTTCAGGCTCTCGTTATGTCCAGACTAGACTATTGTAATCTACATCGGAACACAGGGCAGGCTACTAAAACTGCAGAGAGTGCAAAATGCAGCAGCACGTCTATTGCTGAATCTCCCGAGACATGCGCCCTCCGGACCGGGACAAACTACACTGGCTGCTGCTGAGCAAAAGAATTTCCTTTAAAGCAAAGTTCCTCTGCCTTCATTTCTTTAATGGCAAAGGCCCTCCGTATCGCTTCCCTTTAGTGAAACCCTACCAACCGAGTCGAAAGGCTTAGGTCGACGGGAAACCATGTTGCCCGCGGTCCCCGTTACGAAAAAAAACTCATATGGGTGGATGCTGCTTTGGTTTCCAAGCCTCAAAGCTGTGTAACACTCTGCCCCTTCACCTGAGGTAAGAAACTTTAGAAACAACTTTCAGGAATAATCTTAAAACCTGGTTGTTCCAGCTGACCTAATTCGGTACTGCTAGATACCGCTGCTTGGTAATTTTCTTGCTCCTGGCTCAGTCTTAGTCTCCTTCTCGTTTAGGTAGTTTTTCTTTTCCGATTCCCTGTTGATGTTCTTGCAGGGCAATCCTAGTGCGGGGACACTCCTTTTGGTATAACCATTGTGCTTTCAAAATGTATAACATAACACTTCCTATTCCCTGACTTAATATCTCTCCAGTTTCTGATTACTTTCCTGGATGATTTGAGGCACACACACCATCTTTCTAGTGCTTCCAAATCTCACCCCCCCACCCTTTGGGTAGTATCTGGGGGTGCAGATCTCTCCTCTATTTGTGGAATCTGTGCTCTTCCACAGGTCAGTTTTGCAATTCTGTCAGGTGTTTGATATGATACAGCAGTGTCTCCCTGATTCAGTAGTACCAATTTTACTGCCCCTCTGTAATCTGGATCAGTAGCTCCTCCCAACACTAATATTCCTTTGATAGTTAGGCTAGATGGTGGGTCAATCCCATCATATGTACCCGCTGACATTTTTACTCCTACTCCCAAGGAGTCACCTTTGTCTGTCCTGTCTGTTGCCCTACTGGCCTTTGGTTTAACTCAAACAATGCTCTAATTTGGTTGTTATTCCATACTTTCAACTTCTGATGTGCTGATAACTTCCTCAACTGTCCCTTCAGCAAACCCTTAAATCTCTCAATCATTCTTGCCACTCGTGGATAATTAATAACTACTGTGTAATACCCACCGAACACCTTGTTCCTGAGTCCAATCCTGTACAGCTTTCCCTGAAAAATGTGTATCTCTGTTTGTCTGGATGTCCTCTGGTACCCCAAAGTGTCTAATTAGGTAGTCTAGCCCCCCCGTAAAGTGGATTTCTGGTCTGCAGACTTACAAGGCAAGCCCAGCATGTGGACAGAATAAGTGTCCACCATAGTCAGTACATAGCTTTTGCCCCCTTCATGCGGCTGGGGTCCAATATAGAACATTTGTCACACTGTGGAAGGTGCAGATCCTCTTTTGATATTCTGCTTGATCTCTCGTGCAAGGGCATCTGTCTAATCTGGTTAGCGCACTCCTTCACTGCCTGTTGCACTTGCTTCTTGGAGACTGGAATTTTACTTTGTTATACCCATGGACAAGTGTCAATCCCTCCCAGATGCCCTGACATCATGTGGGCCCAGTTTGCAAAGGCCACTTCAATTTCTTCATTAATGACCACTGTCATGCTTTGGGCATTTGATCCACCTCATTGTTAAACAGAGATGCAAGGGAGGTATCCGATGGACAGTGGGCATCCACATGACCCACACAGACTTGACACTCCTGCCCTTTCTTCCACATCTCTTCCCACATCTGCTCACCACCCCAGATAAGGGTACCTTTGATTTTCCATCTCTGTGCCAGGTCGGTGCCCAGCTCACCATTTCTTAATAAGTGGCCCAACTGTCAGTGTACACAAAAGTTCTTTTTCTAACAGGGGCTTGCTCAATCATTGCTGCCATGCCTTGCAATTCTGCAAACTGACTTGTACCACAGTCTCCCCCTCTCAGCAGCAATGTCTCTGTAGCGACTGCTGGCCATTGTCTTTTGCCTGCTGGTATCGAGCTGTTCCATCTGTAAACCACGCATTTTGCTGCTCTTCCTCACGGAGAAGGCTCCATTTCAGTCGCTTCTGGTCGAGGAGCTATTGCCTGCAATTCCCCAGCTCACAACATATCTTATTGTAGATTTGACACTCTCGAAGATCAGGGCTTTGCTCTCTGCTGCAGATACCATGCCCACTATACAATGGTAGATTCCTGTGCTCTACCTACTCTAGCACCTGCTCCTCCTCCTCTCACCCACCCAGCAGGGGAACCTGTATTCTTAGGGTGACTGGTTGCCCCACAGAAATGCAATCAGTCTCTACTATAGGCCAATATGCCCCGCCACCTCCTTCTTTTGAGGGCTATAATTACTCTTTGATAGTGTCAGTTTCCTGGCCCCAAACGCCAAAGGAACTTTCTTCCTTCCATTCTTTTGCCACAGCCTCTCTACTGCCAAATCATCCTGCATTGCCACCTCTATATTCAAAAGGAGGCCCCTCTGAGCTGGGACCTATTGCAGAGTAATTCTGTAATGCATCTTTTGCTTCTTTAATGGCTTTTTGCGGCTCACCTCCCATTCACTTGGTACACTAGTTTCAGTATTAATTCTAAATGAGGTATGTGCTGTCTCCAAACTCCCATCATCCACATGGACTGCTGCATTTCTGCCTTGGTTGTAGAGACCTTCAGCTGCTGTACCGTATCAGTTACTTTCCGTGGTATTCTTTTCACCGGTCCTGACTATATACTAGCCAAACATTTGACCTCTTGAGCTGGACCCTGGCCCTTCTTGGGGTTGATAGCCCACCCTCTCTTCTATAAGTATTCAATCAACCTCTGAATAGTCTCTGAAATCTCTTTGTGCCTTTCGGTATATGGTATTGTTTAATATACACTGGCTCAGCTGGAGGGGGCACCTGCAAGGGGCCCCATTTTACATGCCCAAACAAGATCTTCTCTGGTGTCTTTATATGAATGTTTCTCACACCAAACGTGAACTTTCCCCACTCTGTCTTGATAGGTTTGCCCATAGCAAGCCTATACCAATGATATATTCCAGTACCTCTGCCACCAATACCTGAGTGGTAACTGGAGGTCCTCTTCCAATTGACAGCTTGATCCTAGGATGTTTAGCCTCTGTCTCAGCACCCCGTAACCATTGATAATTATACTTCTCCCAGGCAATCTTCGAGGGTTTCCACATATCATGGTTACCTCTGTGCTTGTGCCGAGCATTGCCATCACATGGTGTACCCCTTTTTGGCAATAAATGGTGAGAGGGACAGATGACATCCTGTCCCAGGGCTTCCCTCTTGCACTGCCCTGACCCTCGGGTCTTGGCCTGACTGCCATGATGGTTCCAGAACTTCCAGCCATAACTGGGCAAATCAGGGTACCAAGTTGAAACTGGCACTTTTTCCGCTTTATTGCTTGCCCCAGTTCTCTTCTTCTGTATCTCCTCCGTAGGAGCATTCTTCTCATTCTGCCTACGCTGTAGTTCCCTCATTTGTCTTTGTGGTGATATGCAAAGGTCCCCAATTTTCCTCAACATCTATGGCACCTGGATACAACTGCTTCCATCCCTCTATCAACCAGCCTATCAAGGAAAATGCCTGCTGCCCATGGGCACCTCGCAATTGCTGTCCCAACATAGCAAGAGCCATTACTGATCCCTTTTTCAAAAGTTCATCAACTGATAAGAATGTTCCATCTTCCCCTGTATCCCATAACTGAACTAGCCATTGTCCCCCACCTATTCCTTCTGACTTGCTCTACACAAGGGGGTAAGCCTCCCCCTTTCACCTACTACATCCTCTACTGATTCCCCCACACATATCTCTACCTCATCGCCCCAGTCCCACTCATCAATGTCAGAGACTGACACATTCCAGGCACTGGGATTCCAATCCACTTAACACACCACCACCCTCACTTGTACTGCTGAAGGTTCCCTGGGCTTGTGCCTGCTCTTCTGCTGGGCTACTCGCACTGCCACTATGGTGCACCTTGCCTCCATCTGATCACTTCTGGCCACTGCACTTTCCACAGTCTCTCTCATAATAAGCTGTTTTCCCGGCAAGTCTGCGACCTAACCCCACAGCTTTCTTATCTCAGCATCCTGGATCAATGTCTGCTTGTCCACTGTGAGGAGCGCAGACAAGAAAAGCCATCCCACTTTTCCTGTTGGCTTCAGCTCCAGCTTCCCCTCTCTTAGCTTTGCAATCTCCCTTACATTTTCCACTAAGAGAGGAGTCATCTTTTCATCTAACTCTTCACCTACAACTAGTGCTGCCCACAGGTTTAGGATTCCTGCAGCACAAGAACATGGGTCTGTCAGCAACCATCCAGGAAGGGATGTAGTCTCTGCCCCCTTCTTCCATTCTACATGAAATGAGAGGCAACAACACTCCTCAGTGTAACAGGCATCAACTTAAGCACAGTACTAAAGGGAGCAAGATGAGTCAGTCACTGCATGTGATTTCTCTTTTTTATTCCATTTCTTTTCAGCAAGCGCAGCCAAAGCATTTTGCCTAGACATAGGCTTCCTAAAGAGTGTCTTTACAAGTTCAAAACTGTCCCAATTTTCAAACATGGGCCACTTTTTAGCTAGCTAAATCACTAATGGGGTCCGCTTTTATTTTGGTGCCTGTTAGGGGCCTATTTTCTGTCCCAGTCTGACCCTGCATTAATTATGAGTATCTTGGTGTCGGGTTTGAAAATCAAAGAGGCCCCTTACGTAATACCAGGCGAGCCATTGCCGTAAATGGCATCAACAATGTGGAGCAATTAGGGAATTGAGATTCCGAGGGTGGCATCCAAAGGATGTCCACCCCTGGGGTTCTTAGGGTGGGTGGTGCAGTCCATGCCACCAAGGCTTCCCATTGGCTGTTAGGCTGGGGATGGGGCCTTAGTGGCAGTTGGTGTCCCCTTTCGCCCTGGGAGTGTCCCAGTCAGTAGGTGTGGTCCTGGAGGTTAGCAGTATTAGGTTTTTGTTCATTGATAGACCGTGTTAGTTAGTCAGTCTTCTAATGTAAAGGGAATTATGGCAGATAAGGCTTTGGCGGTGCGGGAGGTGTTGAAGGTGTTATGTGACACCAGGAGAGAGAATCTTATAATGCCAGGAGTGTTGTTGCAGGCCTGGTTGGCCTCATGCACCCAAAACTGTCCACAGCGAGAGGTGTTGCGGCGGCAGCTCTAGCCTGCTTGCCGCCACAAACTAAAATGAAATTAAAAGGTGCAGCAGCAGTGGAGAGTGAGGCGGGGGGAGTGGCGACTGAGGTGCAGTGCGCTGTAGAGATGAGGGAACTCACTGGTCATAGTGGGGAAGGCGTGGCGTTGTTGGGCCGAGGTCGTGCTTGGGGTCCCCTGGGAAAGCAACTGGTAAGTGAAATGTGGCCAAGCAGTGATTCTGGAGTGTTTAAGGGGAAGACACGAGCAGCGTCAGCCCTGCCTGCACATACCGCGGTTGTGTACTGCCAGCAGCATGGGCAGCATAGTGCTTGTGTGTGAGCAGCAGCACAAGCACTCACTCTAAAATGAATGACAGTGATGAGGAGCAGATATTTGAAGTTGGGGAGCGAGGAGGGGAGCTGAGCAAGGAAAAACAGTGTACTGAAGGAACAGAAAGCAATGTCACAAAATTAAAAAGAATGGCAATTGAAGCAGAAGCCTCTGGATCAATAAAAATAATTTAAAAGAATGTTAAATACACATCTCAGGACAGTGTGGTTAGCCATGCAATCACTCCTAAGAGCACACAATGGTGTAGTAGGGGTGAGAGTGTTGCCATGAAGCAGGATGAGGGACCACAAATAAAACAGTTAAGTGCACCACAAGGAAGATGGGTGTGGGTGGATGACAGTGCAGAGGAAACCCAGGAGAAATCTTTTGTTGGTAGATTAGGGACCAGGACTACTGATCCTGCAAGATAGGGCGACCTTCACGGCATCAGCAGAAAAACACCGCACAAGGTCAGCACCTGCAGTTAAAATGATCCGGCCAGCTTAACTGTGACCTGGGACAACCAGCCTGAAGCGAGGGAGAGGTTCTAGGAAACCTTCCCAAAAGCGAGGGAAGAAAACAATGCACCAGTGCTGTATCAATCAAAGACTAAAATTAACTGGAAATCCTTTGATGGTGGAGTGAGGGATAGGGAGTGTGCTTGTGTGAGTGGTTATGCAGTGGATAAAGAAATGGAATGTGATCAGGATTATGAGGATGGTGATGAGAAGCTGGAAGAGGGGGAAACACCATACCGGCAGGAAGCCTAGGTCACTCAACAAGACCAAATGGGAGCCGGGCAATGTATCTCGCAATAGTATTGTATTACAGGAGGGAATAGCAACAGCATCAGCAGCAGAGCAAGGAAGATTCTGGAGCAGGCAAAAGAGAGAGGTGACTATTGGAGAATGTCATCAGAAGGGCCAAGGCTAAGAACAGGTGAGGAAAAGTGGTGGAGTAGCTGGAAGTAGGGTAACGTCAAGGACACTGGCTTAGTGGATAAGTGGATAGGGACCAACACAGAAGAAAAGGGGGTAGGCACTGATTCCAGTACGGTGAAGGTAGGTACAAAAGAGGTTTCAGGTAAAAACAACAACAACCAAAAAAGTGAAGAGGGGAAGGGACTAGCGGTAAGACTGAAGAAGTCGTTGAGAATGAAAAAGAAAAAGACAGCAAATCATGGAACAACAAATCACAAAGCAAATCTGAGGGCTTGAAAAGATTACATACATGAGGGTATCTATTCCTTTGGGCGCGCATTTGTCCAATGCAACAAAAAAAAGATTTGCAAATGGGAGTTTGTGGAAGTATTTAAGTTGCTTCACAGAGAGTTGCAGTCAAAGGAGTGGTCCAGGAAAGAAGCACGGGAGTTGGCCAAGAGGTATGCGTACCCACGGTAATTAACACATGATCATCGGCATTCCTCATCTTCGCCAGCATCTATTGTGAGATCACAATCAATATTTAAATATATGGACACAATTCTAAAAGCACATATGGATTTTGGCAGTTTTGCCTGATTACAATATGTTGAGGAATTCAGGGCAAGGATTGTTTTAAAACCAGAAAAGCCATGAGGAGAGATTAACAATGAACTATGGGTTTAATGGATTTATCCCCAAAGACGACTGCCCACATTGCATATGGCAAGTGGTTAGCAGTGCTGGCCCTTTCAGGGGCAACCCACCTCAGGAGGGGTGGGAAACTGGGGCACAGGTCAAAATTCAAACCCAGGGGCATGCTAGAGTTTCAATAGGGATTTTTGCCCAAGAAATCTGTGGAATTCCAAGCATGAGTGTGTATGGAATGGACAAGCAGTATTGCAGTGTTTTGGGGAGCAGGCGAATTTCAGCAGCAGTGGACATGGTAGGGGATACTACCTGCCTGGAAACAAGGGCTTTTATGCCAGTTAAGCTAGAGATACTAAAGGAATGGCTATCATTTCATCCCAATAGAGAAGAAGCATTGGTCTTGAAATGCGGTTTGAGACAGGTTTCAGACTTGGTTACCAAGGTCCTAGAGTCAGAAGATTTGCTGAGAACTTGAAGTCTGTGAAGGAACACCCTCAAGTAGTGGGCCAGAAGCTAGGGAAGAAGGTCAAGGAAGGAAGGATGGCAGGCCTGTTTGAGTCATGGCTATTGCCAGACTGGATGGTTTCCCCAGTTGGGGTGGTTCGTAAGAAAAATGCAAGTGAACTCAGATTAATTTATCATTTGTCTTGGCATGAAGGGTCATCAGTAAATGATTTTATCACCCGGAGGATTCATCAGTCCAATTTGCATCACTAGATGTAGCTATTGCTATGGTGAGGAAAGTAGGACCTGGTGCTGAGTTAGCAAAATGAGATATAAAGTCAGCTGTTCACCTTCTTCAAGTTCACCCCAGCGATTTTTCTCTATTGGGCATTCTATTGGAGAATAAGTTGTATGTGGATAAAGTGCTATCCATGGGCTGCACAATATCTTGCAGATTATTTGAAACTTTCAGCACATTTCTACAGTGGTGCTTCACATTCAGATCAGGTCATGAGCTAGTCACTCACTATTTGGATGATTTTTTTTGTTTGTTGGCGCAAGTGGAAAGAATGCATATAGATCCGCATTGCAATGTATTGAGAAATTGGCAAAGGAAATGGGAGTTCACTTAGCACCGGAAAATACAGAAGGGCCGAGCATATGTTTAGTCCTTTTAGAGACTGAAATGGACATGATCATGATGGAGGCTAGGTTACCTTGTTAGAAATTGCAAGAACTAGTTGGGCTGCTGGAGAATTCCATCAAAGCTCACAAACTTCAACTTCTTCAGCTTCAGCAATTGCTGGGACATCTAAATTTCATATGTAGGGTGGTGAGAGCAGGAAGAGCCTTTTGTCGTAGACCTGGTTTTGCAATGGCAAGTGTGAGATTGCCACATCACAGGGTGTGGATAACTGCAGATTTGAGGGCTGAGTTTGAGGTTTAGCTGATGTTTTTGAAAGTCTTTAATGGTGTCACAAATGTGGGCAGTGGATGACGAATTTGCATGATTGGTTCAGATCTAATCAGATGCTGCAGGATCTGAAGGTTTTGGCCTCTTCTGGGTTCTGGGAAGGTCGATGGTGTGCTGAAAAGTGGCCTCAGAAATGGAAAGAGAAGGGTAGAAGCATTGCATTTTTTGATTTCTTTCCTATGCTGGTGGTGCTGGCTGTATGGGGACAGAAGTTGGCAAATAAGACAGTGACTTTTCATGTGGATAACAGGATGGTTGTGGACCTAGGGAATGGCCAAAGAGCAAAGGACAAAAGACTGTTGAAACTACTGTAGAGATTCATGTTAGGCTTCTTGATGTATCACATTGTATTTGGAGCCAAGCATGTGCCAGGTGTGGACAATAGCATAGCAGAGATTCATGGTGGCAGAAATTCTGTGGTTTAGTGCCAGGAGCGAATCAGCAGAAAACTCAGGTATCACAGGATTTTTGGATATAGCAGGCTCAGGATTATGGAATTGGTGGAAAAATCCATTGCAGTGAGCAAAAGAGCTTTGTACAGGCATGTGTGGGATGAATTTCTGAGAAGCGGTACAATGCACAGGGAAAAGGATGCAGAAGGGATAGTTACTAGACAAGAGGATGTGGTCAGGTTCATGATGGATAAAATTGATAGAAAAGTGTGAGCCATCACAATATCAGGGAAGCTAGCAGGAATATGCTTATATGGAAAAGGTTTCTGAGGGTATGAGCCTTTAGCAGCTGAGATGGGTAAGAGAATTTTAGCAAGTTGGTCAAAAGAATTTAAAAGAGGCCAGTTCAGGAGAGACCCACTATCAATAAAGAAGCTGGTGTTGTTGATTAATGGTTTGGAAAGTTGCTGTTATTTCACTTTTGTAGGTTTATTATTCAAGTTGTGCATGTCTTTGTTGTTTTTTGGGCGTTTAGGATTTCAGACTTGATGGGTAGAAACTGAGATGGTGGTATCAGAGTTGAACACATGGAAACAACTGAACGGTTGGTAAGAATTTTTCTGGCAAGATCAAAGACAGACCAGGTTGGGAAAGGGACAAAGATGCGCTTCTTCAGTATTAGGGGACCAATGTGCCCACTGGAAGCTTGGCATGAGTTTAGGGCAGCAGGAGGGGCAAGAGATGAATTAGTTTTTCTACATGCAGCATTGCAGATTTTGGGGGTAATGAGGAAGATACTGGGTCGAATGGGGAGAACCCAGCAAATTTTAGTACACATTCATTCAGGATCGATGTGGCGTCAGAAGCTGTCAGGTTGGTGATTTCATTGTGGGAAGTAAGAAAATCGGGCACATGGTCCTCAGATTGCTGTTTATGGTACACTAGAATTCCAGGTTGTGTGGGAGGACCGGCCCTGGTGGCATTTTCCATTTGGATTGTTGGTCATTCTTTCATAAAATGGACAACTAACTAAGCAGAGAAGAGGCCTTGTGGACGGAACTTGGGTTTTCGTTTTGATGACATAAATATTGAATGGTTGGGCAGGGGTGATATGAAGTGGGGTCAAGTGAGATTTGATATCGGTGTGACCATGTCCAGATGTATTGGTTGTGCATTTAGAAGAAAATGACTTGGTACAATCGTTGGGTTTGGGACTGCTAAAAGAAATGAAGAACTTGATTTGATTGAGAGGTCGTGGTCAGACAGTCATGTTTTTTGGACAGCATTGGTTCCTATAAGGGTCTGGCATGGGGCAATTAAATATTCAGTGTTTGGGAAAGCTAGGAGGAAGGTGAAAAGAGAGATGCAGAGTGTCTGGAAGGCGAGGGGAGTGGATTGGATTGGATAGAAAACAAAGACATTAAAAATGAATATTTTATATTCTTTAGGCAAGAAGGAGTTCACCTCTCTTTTATGTGGAATGAACTTTACTTATTGGAACTTGGAAGTCAGGGAAGGTTAGCCATGGCGTTGGCAAGGAAGAGATGGTACTGAAAGGTTGTTATGGTGACAGCCAAGTTACATTGTGTTGGTTTTTCTCTCAAGTTGAAGGTTGAAGGCTGTTGGGGCGACAGCCGCAGTACTGTCAAAAATATACATCCCTAAAAGGCAGCAAGATGGCGGGGGGACAGGAAAAACTCCTCGTCAAGGTTTCTTCCTGGTGACAAAAATGGAGACGCTTGCGACAGGCTGGAAGGGTTGGGGGCCTTGCAGGGTAGTCATGGCATAGGGAATACAGGAGAGTGATGGTTGGGTTGAGTGTGAAGGACAGCGAATGAGAAGGAAAGGGGTTGGTGAGGAATGAATGTTTGGATGATGGATTGGGGATTGTTG
This sequence comes from Calotriton arnoldi, assembly GCA_963921515.1. Taxonomy (NCBI): domain Eukaryota; kingdom Metazoa; phylum Chordata; class Amphibia; order Caudata; family Salamandridae; genus Calotriton; species Calotriton arnoldi. The sequence continues at coordinate 311,534 of CAWUFW010015462.1, forward strand.
GGGGAGGTTTAAGGGTGGGGGAGTAAGGTAATTGATTGTTTTGGTGAGACGGGGTTTTTATAAAAATGTTTGTAATGTTAAATGTTCACCATCTGCGTGTCTGTCCTAATAAATTGGCCTTTTGCTCTAATCTTTGGTCTGGTTATTATGTGCCTTCTCGCCAGATGGGGGTCCTGGGGTGGCATCTAAAAGATGTCCACCCCGGGGTTCTTCGAGCTGGTGGTGAAGTTCAGGCCACTAGGGCTTCCCATTGGCTGGTTATGCTCAGGGGTGGGTCATTAGTGGCAGTTGGTGTCCCCTTTCCCCTGGGAGTGTCCCATTCAGTCAATGTGGTCCTGGAGGCAGGCAGTGTTAGGTTTTTGTCCCCATCTGCCCTCCCTGTTTTAGGGGTTTTCATGGAGCAGGTAGATTTATTGGGGTAGGTGTGCAGATTTTTGGTTAGTTGTTGCTTTAGGACAGGTGGCATAAATGGAGGAGCCAGTGACAGGCTGGAATGGTTGGGTGCTTTCAGAGTAGTCATGGCAGAGACAATTATGGGTGGATGAAGAATTCCACTCCACCGGCGAAGTTTGCTGAGTCTTGCCCACTTCGTGAGGAGCACGGAGTTACGAAAAAAACTCTGCGATGCAGAGCGGAGTTTTTTTCTTGCGCGGTGCGAGTGAGAAATATCGTGTGCTAGACCTCCTCCTGGTGAGATTTCCCAACGTGGGCAGTCGCAGTAGGTTGCGAGTGCTCGCATTGAGAAATATGCTGCTTGCATAGAGGAAGCTGCCACTCAAGCAGAATATCTACTTCAGCGCCCTCTGGAGCAACGCGTAGTGCCGTTTGTGCTGATTTTACAGCATGGGACAAACTCCTGATGCTAAAAATCATCACAAGAAGCACAACATACCGCACTCTGCCACTTGCGGAACTCCGCGCAGCTGAGTTTTTTAGCACTTTGTGGAGTTCTGCATAGCAGAACTCCACGAACTCCACCCAGGCCTAGAGGCAATACAGGGAAGCGGTGGTTGGGTTGAGTGTGAAGGACAGCGAATGGAAGGAAAGGAGATGTCGAGGAATGAATGTTTGGATGATGGATTGGGGACTGTTTATTGATGGGGTTTAGGAAATGGATTGTATTAGTGAGGCAGGGTTTTTATAAAAATATTTGTAATGTTAAAAGTTCACAGTCTCCAGGCCTGTCCTAATAAGGCGGCCTTTTGCTTTCACTTTGGTCTGGTTATTCTGACCCTTCTCGCCTGAAGGTTTCACATGAAGCTCCAGTGGTGAGAACCCGCAAACGGCCAACAGCAGCCCAGTAGCCCTGCCATCAACATGACCCACCCCGATTTCACAGGAGTGGGTGAGCGCAGTGCATCAGGTATCCACCACCAGCCTCGCAACATTCCAAGCTTATGGCAGCCTCCGACCAATCAAAGTGCAGAGATGAAAGGGTGCCAGTACACTTCAGAAAGCTGCAGTGTCTAAAGCTGGTGTCCGGTGTTCAACCAAGCCCGGGACCAGAGCATGTGGAACAAGCACACAAACAGTTGTGCACAGCTGGGGCACAGATCTAACTGGCATTGTGATTATGCCTCCACACTCTCAGCATCTTGGGAAGGAGGAAGGGAGGAGCTACAATATAAGTAGAAGTGAATTTAAAATAAAGTTACCATAAAATGAAAGAAAGATAGGAAACGTTTTACTTCTATGAAATAATGTGATTGAATCCAGGTAGCCACCAAGTTATACAGGTAACGGAAGCATAGTGGGGGAAGTAGGTTAGACCAAGGTGCCTTTTTTCCTTTTGTCTCTGCAGTAGCACCCATGATGGGTTTTTCAGGGAATACATCATTGATTCATTTACCCCTTTCTTCTGAAGCCAATGAAGTGGTGCATTTTTATGCCACTTTGTTAGAAATGGGATCTCTAGTTGGCAAGGGCTTGCACCTTTGTCCAAGTAGGGACCCTTCTTCCTAGTCAGGGTAAGGGTTGTTACACTCGTGAAGTAACCCCTGCTCACCCTCGTGGTAGCTTGGCACGAGCAGTCAGGCTTAATTCAGAGGCAGTGTGTAAAGCATTTGCACATAACCAACAGTAATACAGTGTAAGCACTACAAACGGACACCACACCAGTTTAGAAAATAACCAATATTTTATATACTCAAGACAAGACCAATTACGACAAAAATCCACAATACTGTACTTTACGAATGAATACTTGATACGTTAACTTCTTCTTTGCAGGAATAGCACAAAAGCAAAGTTCGTACGAGTCGGTAGCTCCGTCCGAGCCTACCGTGATGCTGAAAACCACAGAGTCTAACAGTTCCAGCCGACCGCGTCGATACGGGCCAGCAGAGTCATGAACAGACTCGGTTACAGTACCTTTTCTCGTTGTGGCTGGTACGGAGTGTACGAGCCGGTCGGCGTTCGTCGCGGTTGCGGTGCAAGACGGAGCGATGCAAGGTGCGGTGTCCCTCGGTGCGGTGCAGGCAGCGGCTCGATGAGCGTCGTGCAGACGGAGTCGGTGAGGCCAAGGCGTGCGATGCAGGGCGAGACGATGCTCGATGCGGTGCTGACAGGTTGCGATGCAGGCGACCTAGCCGGAGTGCGGGAGCTGGCGTCGGACAGCGGTGCGAGTCGGAGCGGTGCGTCGCAGACGTGCGAGCGGTGCCCCAAATGCGGTGCGGTCTCGACTCTTGAGCCAGTTGCAGCGACAGTGTCGGTCTGGTCCGGCTGGCCCAGTGAAGCGATGCGATGCGAACTGCGGTGCCCACAGGTCACGGTGCAAGCAGCGGCTCGATGTTGGCGGCGTCGGACGTCGCCCACGGTGAGACCAGGGTTGCGATGCGAAGCGGGGCGATGCGGTCTGCGGTGCAAACAGGTCACCGGCCAGGGATGGATTCGGTTGACGGAGTCGGTTGCAGTTCCCTTCCTCTGTGGCAACTGAAACAGCGTTCCAGAAGCGGTACCCAGAGGCTTGTGAAGTCTTTGTAGTCCCTGAGACTTCTTAACAGGAGGCCAGCTCGGTTCCTGGCCCTTGGAGATACTCAGCACAAGTTTGAAGAAAGTTCAGTCCAGTCCTTTCACTGCCCAAGACAGAAGCAGCAACTGCAGGCCAACCCAACAAAGCAACAACACAGCAAAGGGGCAGTACTCCTCCTGGCAGCTCTTCCAGCTCTTCGTCTTGGCAGGTTCCTTGATTCCAGCGAGATCTAAATTCATGGGGTCAGGGCCCCAATATTTATATCCCAAATTCCTTTGTTCTCTGAAGGCAGAGAGGCCTTTGCCTAGTCCAAACCAGTTCTGGAGCACTTTGTTGACAAGTCTCCGTCCCTTCTTTCAGTGAGTAGGCCAGGGACATCAGACACACCACAGGAGGTGGAGCCAGCATTGTGGAGGGAAGGCACTGTCCTATTCAGGGCCCAGGTGCGACCCCTCCCACCCATCTACAGGTCGATCTGGCTATTCAGCCCTGCGCTGACTCACCCTGTCTCCTGGCATCCCCCAGCCCCGGTCACTCACATTCCAGACACGGAATACACAACCTCGCAGAGGCAGGCTTGGATGGTTAGGCAAGAAAATACCCACTTTCTAAAAGTGGTATTTTCAAACACAGAATGTTAAAACCAACCTTACTAAAAGCTGCATTTTATCATTCTGAGTCCAGGCATACTAAACTCGAATTTCTACCATGTTCCCGGGGTCAGTTAGGATTATAAGCTGTAATAATCAAAACCGCCCGTTCTGGCCTAGGGGAACAGGTAGCCTTGCAATAGTGAAAAACGAACTAGGCTGTAATTCACTATCAGGACATGCCGCACACACCCGGGCATGTCCTACCTTTCGCATACACCGCACCCTGCCCACAGGGGTACCTTGGGCCTACCTTAGGGGTGACTGACATGCAGCAAAGGGAAGGTTTAGGGACTGGCAAGTGTGTGCACTTGCCAAGTCGACATGGCAGCCCCAGGCTGCGCACGGGCTCTGCGTTGGCAGGCCCGAGTTACACTTTACGGGCTGTTTGCGTGGGTGGCACAATCCAGTGCTGCAGCCCACCAACAGCATTTGGTCTATAGGCCCTGGCACTCGCAGTGCACTTTACAAGGGACTGACACATAAACCAAATAGGCCAATCATGGAAACACCAATCCATAACACATTTTATACAGAGAGCATATGCACTTTAGCACTGATTAGCAGTGGTAAAGTGCCCAGAATCCTAAAACCAACACACACAGGGTCAAAAACAGGAGGCCAACAAGCAAAAAGTCTGGGGGTAAACCCGCTGAAAAAGCCAAGTCTAACACAACCCCCTCCCAGCCTAAAGCCAGGGTAGACTAATCAATCCCTTGATGGACTTCCCTGCTTGAGGCGATAGAACATAGACCTGGCCCACAACAGCGGGGGCACGTTCTGGTTCTACGCCTTTCTAAACCCAGTTGGATCCCTCTATCCATACTCTCAGGGCCCACTAAGCTGACCCATGGGGTACCCTTCTCTTCACCTGTGAACCCCATCTGTGCAGCGCCTAAACTTATTTTGCTCACAGATGTGTCCCAACAGGCCGACAGTGCCCACATGGCCAACACAGTGGTGTGGCCCAGTCCACCCCCGGGGTGTGACTCCTGTCCCCCTCCCAGGGGCAATGCTGTCCACCAGGACAGTAAGCCACAGTGGCTACCGACAGTTGTCATTGGGGAGCCCCAGGCCTTATGCCTCTCAGGGCTCTCTAACCTCTGTGGCGTCAGAGAGTGGGGGGCGGTAGCCCCAGGTGCCTGGCACCCTTGGTCCACTCTCCCTCCTGTCAGGTCAGGTATGACATCCTGACACTGACCCACCAACCCCGGGCCTGTACCCGGCAGCTGGACAGGAGACTGGGGTGGCCTCCCCCACACCCGGTCCTCCTCCCTGGGGCTCTGTACCCTCCCACCTGGAGCGGTACCCCCTTCCAGAATTGTCAGGGCACCTGTGGCAGGTGTCCTGCACAATTTGCCCACCAGTTCAGGGGTTCTATCCTGCAACTGGGATTCCAGCTTAGGGTCTGTACCCTTAGGCTGGACAGGGGACTGGGGTGGCCTCCCCACCTCCGGTCCTCCTCCCTGTGGCTCTGTACCCTCCCACCTGGAGCGGTACCCCCAAAGACAAACTGGTAGGGGAACTGTTAGCAGTCGCCCCTTCCTCCAGGTCAGGGGGACACCCTGAACCTGGTCCTTCAACCAAGGGTCTGTACCCTTAGGTTGAACCTGTGCCTGGCAACCCAGGACTTCCGGGGGAGTACACCAACCCTCCCCAAGGGAAACACACTCCTCATGAGTCGTGCGAGAGTCTGCCTGGGGCAGGTCTCCAGCCTCCTGTCCACCTGACAGAGCATGAAGACCCCCCAGGCCAGAAGTGGCCTCACCAGGGTCAGTCCTGGGGTGCTCTGACCTCAGAGCGGGCAACCCCGGACCCACTGGTCCTTCCCAACTAACAGAGTGGGGGGCAGTAACCCCTGGTACATAGTAACCATACTCCACTCTTCCTCTCATCAGTGCAGTTCTAAAGAACCACTGATCCTCCAACCTAGGGTCTTCACCCTCAGGTTCACCAGAGGTCTCGGGCGAGGCTCTCCTCCCCTTACCTCTCCTTCTGGGGTCCGGCCCTCTCCTCCCAGGAGAAGCACCCCCAGAACCAAAAACTGTCAGGATGCTGGAACCAGACCTCCTACACAATTCTTCCACCAGTTCAGGGCCTTGACCCTGCAACTGATTCACCACCCTTGGATCTAAACCCTCAGGTTGAACCGGGGTCAGAGGCAAGGACTCCCTCCCTCTGCACCCCCTTCCAGAGTTCTGTACCCTCCCACCTGGAGTGGTACCCCTAGAAGACAAACCGGTCAGGACACTGCTTACAGTCGTCCTTCCCTCCAGGTCAGGCAGGACCTGAACCTGGCCTCCTAACCCAGGGACTGAACCCTGCAGCTGAGCACCTGCCTGGCGCACCAGGACTTCCTTGGGAGCCCGCACACCCCCCCTGAGGGCAACACATGACTCATGTGTTGCGTGACAGTCTGCCTGGCGCAGATCTCCCGACCACTGTCCACCTGACAGTGCGCAAAGATCCCCCAGGACAGAAGTGGTGTCACCATGGTCACTGCTAGGAGGCTCAGCCCTTCTGGCTGGCCTCTGACTCACTGGTTCTCCCACTGGGGAACACATCCCCCTCTCACCCCTCAATCTGGACTTCTGCACCCTCCCAACTGGAGCGGTACTGCCAGACACCAGAACCACTGGAGCTCTGTTTACAGAGGCTCCAGGTTCTCCTGTCAGTAGGAGATCTCCCTCAACGGACGGCCTACCAGTACAGTCTAGGCTCCCCACCTGGGGTTCCCTCCTGGAACCACCCAGGCTCCGGGACCGGGTTTTGGGTACCTTGGGCCGCAGCCCATTCTCACTCCTTCTCCGCAGAGACAGGACGTGAGTCCCTACACCCTTCCCATGACACCGGGACCTATCTGGGCTATTACAAACCTTTCCCACCACTCTTGGTTGGGAAATACCTAAGCCACTTCCTCCAGGATCACCCCCAGATGCTTCTCCAGACCCTCTGGAATCCACCAAAAGGTCGGCCTCCAGTGCAAGCTCCCTGGGGTCAGAGAACTCACACTCCACTGGGTGTTGGCATAGCTCTGGAAAACAGGGACTTAAAATATGCTCTCCAACAATTGAATCACACAGCCCCACACAGGTGTTAACCAAACTGCCCTTCACCCAACCATCCAGTGCCTCAGAAAAGTACCCCACAACATTCTCACAAGACTGGCGAGACAGTGTCTGACTGTTGCTGTCCCTCAACCCATACTCTTCTGGCTGGTCTTCATACTCACTTACCAGGGCTTCTACCATGGGGGAACCCCTCTGCCTGCACCTCTCATCTAGAGTCAGTAGAGTGTCCCTCCCACTACCAGGAATATAATCCCCTGTGCTAGTTCCCCAATCCACCTCAGGGACACTGAGCACCACTGGAGTTACCTCACAATCCTGAACCCCCTGGTGTATGTCAACCCCCTCCTTGAAGTAGGGCCCCAAATCTGTGTGTGTGTCTACCTCATCCTCAGTACTGGACACTACACTTTTGCTGCCACCATCTGAGCTGGGCCTAGCCCCACTGGCTTCCCAGTCCAGCTCTCTCATCTTAAACTCATGGTCTAAGAGCATTTTCCTTTCTTCCATGGCCATTCTTTTCTCTTCCCTCTCATTCTCCATAATGAGTTTTTCTAGTTCGAACTTCCTTGCTTCCCGCCTGTCCTCCAGCTCCTCTGGGGACAAGCTACTGCTGCCTGGCCTGGCGGGTTCCCCCCCACCCAAAAGCACATCCACCCTGGAAATCGGCTCCTCCGCCTCCTCACTGAGATCACCAGGCTGCCCATTGGCATGTCTGGCTGCTACCCAGGCCCTCAGCGCCTTCTGTAGCTCCTCCTTCCTTGTGAGGCCTTTAATTTGGACTTTCAGGTTTTTACAAATCGCTCGTAACTCCTTTACGGCTTAGGATTCCAACCTGTCCTCCTCAAAGATAACTTCCAGAGATGCAAAGGATGATGCAATTGATTCAGGCATGACAAAAGTCGTGAGTTGAAAACTGGCAAGATCAAAAATAGGCCAAAGGAAAAAGAACCAGTATGTGGTACGTAATGGTCTGCGATATGGTAGTAGTGCACACCAATCACTGTAAGTCAAGTGCAAACACAAGTCCTATCCTCACCGCTGACAACCAATGTTAGAAATGGGATCTCTAGTTGGCAAGGGCTTGCACCTTTGTCCAAGTAGGGACCCTTCTTCCTAGTCAGGGTAAGGGTTGTTACACTCGTGAAGTAACCCCTGCTCACCCTCGTGGTAGCTTGGCACGAGCAGTCAGGCTTAATTCAGAGGCAGTGTGTAAAGCATTTGCACATAACCAACAGTAATACAGTGTAAGCACTACAAACGGACACCACACCAGTTTAGAAAATAACCAATATTTTATATACTCAAGACAAGACCAATTACGACAAAAATCCACAATACTGTACTTTACGAATGAATACTTGATACGTTAACTTCTTCTTTGCAGGAATAGCACAAAAGCAAAGTTCGTACGAGTCGGTAGCTCCGTTCGAGCCTACCGTGATGCTGAAAACCACAGAGTCTAACAGTTCCAGCCGACCGCGTCGATACGGGCCAGCAGAGTCATGAACAGACTCGGTTACAGTACCTTTTCTCGTTGTGGCTGGTACGGAGTGTACGAGCCGGTCGGCGTTCGTCGCGGTTGCGGTGCAAGACGGAGCGATGCAAGGTGCGGTGTCCCTCGGTGCGGTGCAGGCAGCGGCTCGATGAGCGTCGTGCAGACGGAGTCGGTGAGTCCAAGGCGTGCGATGCAGGGCGAGACGATGCTCGATGCGGTGCTGACAGGTTGCGATGCAGGCGACCTAGCCGGAGTGCGGGAGCTGGCGTCGGACAGCGGTGCGAGTCGGAGCGGTGCGTCGCAGACGTGCGAGCGGTGCCCCAATTGCGGTGGGGTCTCGACTCTTGAGCCAGTTGCAGCGACAGTGTCGGTCTGGTCCGGCTGGCCCAGTGAAGCGATGCGATGCGAACTGCGGTGCCCACAGGTCACGGTGCAAGCAGCGGCTCGATGTTGGCGGCGTCGGACGTCGCCCACGGTGAGACCAGGGTTGCGATGCGAAGCGGGGCGATGCGGTCTGCGGTGCAAACAGGTCACCGGCCAGGGATGGATTCGGTTGACGGAGTCGGTTGCAGTTCCCTTCCTCTGTGGCAACTGAAACAGCGTTCCAGAAGCGGTACCCAGAGGCTTGTGAAGTCTTTGTAGTCCCTGAGACTTCTTAACAGGAGGCCAGCTCGGTTCCTGGCCCTTGGAGATACTCAGCACAAGTTTGAAGAAAGTTCAGTCCAGTCCTTTCACTGCCCAAGACAGAAGCAGCAACTGCAGGCCAACCCAACAAAGCAACAACACAGCAAAGGGGCAGTACTCCTCCTGGCAGCTCTTCCAGCTCTTCGTCTTGGCAGGTTCCTTGATTCCAGCGAGATCTAAATTCATGGGGTCAGGGCCCCAATATTTATATCCCAAATTCCTTTGTTCTCTGAAGGCAGAGAGGCCTTTGCCTAGTCCAAACCAGTTCTGGAGCACTTTGTTGACAAGTCTCCGTCCCTTCTTTCAGTGAGTAGGCCAGGGACATCAGACACACCACAGGAGGTGGAGCCAGCATTGTGGAGGGAAGGCACTGTCCTATTCAGGGCCCAGGTGCGACCCCTCCCACCCATCTACAGGTCGATCTGGCTATTCAGCCCTGCGCTGACTCACCCTGTCTCCTGGCATCCCCCAGCCCCGGTCACTCACATTCCAGACACGGAATACACAACCTCGCAGAGGCAGGCTTGGATGGTTAGGCAAGAAAATACCCACTTTCTAAAAGTGGTATTTTCAAACACAGAATGTTAAAACCAACCTTACTAAAAGCTGCATTTTATCATTCTGAGTCCAGGCATACTAAACTCGAATTTCTACCATGTTCCCGGGGTCAGTTAGGATTATAAGCTGTAATAATCAAAACCGCCCGTTCTGGCCTAGGGGAACAGGTAGCCTTGCAATAGTGAAAAACGAACTAGGCTGTAATTCACTATCAGGACATGCCGCACACACCCGGGCATGTCCTACCTTTCGCATACACCGCACCCTGCCCACAGGGGTACCTTGGGCCTACCTTAGGGGTGACTGACATGCAGCAAAGGGAAGGTTTAGGGACTGGCAAGTGTGTGCACTTGCCAGAGTCGACATGGCAGCCCCAGGCTGCGCACGGGCTCTGCGTTGGCAGGCCCGAGTTACACTTTACGGGCTGTTTGCGTGGGTGGCACAATCCAGTGCTGCAGCCCACCAACAGCATTTGGTCTATAGGCCCTGGCACTCGCAGTGCACTTTACAAGGGACTGACACATAAACCAAATAGGCCAATCATGGAAACACCAATCCATAACACATTTTATACAGAGAGCATATGCACTTTAGCACTGATTAGCAGTGGTAAAGTGCCCAGAGTCCTAAAACCAACACACACAGGGTCAAAAACAGGAGGCCAACAAGCAAAAAGTCTGGGGGTAAACCCGCTGAAAAAGCCAAGTCTAACACACTTACACAGAAAAATTTGGAGCATGTTAATTAGGCTTCCAAGGCCATTAGAGGAAAATACAGGAATGCTTAAAACACCAACATAAAGTACAGAATGGCACAGCTGTTCACACAATGTATGCATGCATGTATATGGCATTTCTAGAGCGTGAACTTAGTCAAAAGGCAGTATAGTTCTGTACACTGTCAAAGATGAGCTTAAGGTCAGCAAGTAATAGGAGAGTAAGTTAAGTTGTGTATTTAATGCATTGTGATGTAATGTGCTTTTTAATGAGGTGTGGTGTGTTTTTTAAAGAGGTTTACCTTCAACTCATTCCTATACTGGAGTAGAATTGAGTTGGTCCTGATGGATATGGAAATATTGTTTCAGATTCTGCTGCATAGATGGAATAGGCATGCTGATGTATTTCTTTCATTTTTTTGCATTTCTAAGTCTGCAGTCTGATGGTGTCCTGGCTATTGGTGTACTGAGAACCACCAGAGATGATGGATCTGGCTGTACACTAATTATTTTAATGCATTTGCAGTATATGTAGAGCACAAACTCTCATCTCCAGAGGGATATCACAGCGCTGAAACTGCCACACAGCCTCTCTACTAATAGTACATTAGTGGGAAGGGGCAATTCAATCAATCGAGTCAATTACTCTGGGAAGAGCCATGTTTTGGGCTTTTTCCTAAATCTAATGTAGTCGCTAATGAGGCGGAGGTCCAGGGGCAATAAATACCACCGGACAGCTGCAAGACGAGTGAAAGAGTAGCCTCCGACTCTGGCTTTTTGACGCATTTGGTTTTGACTAAGGCTAAATTTACTGATCTCAGATTTCTTGTAGGTTTGCAGGACTCCACTTTAGATTGAAGGATCACAGGCAGCAGGGATGCTGGTTGTGCTGGCTTTATAACTGATGAACTTGGTTTTAAAGATGGTAAGTGGCACCAGAGAGAGCTAATGGAGGTCAAAAAGAATGGGAGTAAGGTGATCATATTTCTTCAGGCACTAGAGACATGCTGCAGTGCAAAAAAATAAGGGCTTCAACAGAAGTTCTGAAGTCGCTTTCTGGAGGAAATGATTTGACTTTCTTTAGAAGAGAAAGGCAGTACCAAGCCATCTTTGTGTTTTTTGTTCCTTGAAGGTATGGTTGGTGTCCAAGGTGAATCGAAGTGACTTGGCATTCAGTAATTGTTGAGGTGTGAAGCCATCAAGGTTTATGTTACCGAGCCAGGTTTGTACTGTATCAATGGGTTGACTTTGATCCCTAGTACACATCAGTCCCAAATCAGATGGATCACACACTACCTAATGCCTAATGAATCCTAGCCACCTTCTTTAAAGTTCATCACCATTCCCATGTGACATTCATACCTTGAATCTGAGGTAGCAGGGTTTTCTATACCTTAACCGTTGGTTGTAATCATTGAATATCCCCCACTACTGATCATATAGACCTTTAATTGTCGATAAAGAGAAATAAGGAGCGATCATCTTCATAAATACATCGTGACTATTTTTGGACATTTAGTTCATTCAATAAAGAGAATAAGGTCCTTATTACGAGCACAGCAGTACTGGGACCACTGTACTCACGGTGGTGGTCTGACCGCCACTACCCCGGCAGTCTGACCACTGTATTAGGATGTTGGTTGTGGGACAGCCACAAGACCGCCATCACCACCACCAGGATCCAGGATCCCGCAGTGGCAGCAGTGGGGAAAGCAGGCAGGAATCGCGGCGGAGCCAATGTCGGCACTGCAGAGCAGATTCTGTCCTGCCTTTCAACCAAGCATTTCGTGGTGGGAATCCCACAATGAAAACTTGGCAGAAAGGCATGGAAAGGGGCCCCCAACAGGGCCCTATGGCAAATCTGCCTGTGGGATGCATGCAGGGGGGGGCACATGATGTGACCCCCCAAAGGTGCACGGTTGTGCATGCACTGTGTGGCATGCATGACATGGGGTATGCCACACCATGCACTGAAGTGTTGGAGGTGCTGTCACAGCGGCGGTATACTGTTTAGGCTCTCCTATGAGCCAAACATCACCACAGCTGTGACACCACTGTCGCCGCACCACCAACCCTGGATTCAACTCGGAATCCAGAGGCCGAGTTCACGACAGGCTTGGCGGTCTTCCTGGGACTGCCACAGTGGTGGTCCTAAAGGAAGACCACCAAACTCATAATCAGGGCTTTAGTGTGAGTAAAAGGGTTTTAATTTCAATGCTTTCAGTATTTCATCATTTATTCTAAGTATTCATTTTTAAACCCCAGCAATAAAAGTTCATATAATCCATCAATCCATATTTGATCATAAAATAGAATACAAAGTTGTTTAAAGTGACAGTTAATATTGTGATAATACAGCAAACATTTTCCATAAAGGGAAATTCCCCAATCTAAATTAAACTGGAATAAGGTGAGAAAAAATGTGTCAGTTCAGCTGCCCATAAAGAGTTCTGATGAAAGTTGAGCCTCTAGTCAGAGGGTGAGGATCGGAAACCCTACTCTACCCTAGGAACATGCATTAATATAAACACACAATATTCTATGTTGCAACATTATTTTCTTTTGCCTCTCGAATCCTTCAGTAGGAAATCAGCAACTCCTGGGAGTAAGCAAACTCCCCATTTTCACACACTAGCACAACAGACTTTCTGACATTAGACCTTGAAAAGTTACACTGTTGATATTTTGTGGTCCAGACTGAGCTTCTCATGACTCTTTCTTCCTGTTGCCATGTCCCTTCTCGGTGAGACCCTTACTATCAGTTGTCTGATACAAAACAAGTGTCTATTCACTAATTAACAGACGGCTTTTGAAGTAGCAACATCTGCAGTAAGAGAAGAAAAACATCTCACACAAACAACTATTCAAAGTAAAAAACAGGCCTTTCAGTGTTAATGCATGATGTTTCAGTTAACATGGCATCGACATAATGCTACTTAATACTTTTCTGCCTTGCGCTGAGTTGTGGTGGCATACTTCTAATTCCCTATCCTAAGGCATCCATCTATACTGTAAAGGGCTGCTAAGAGTCAAGGGCCTTAAGCATAGGTATTTTAGTCAGGGTCAGTCTGTGTACCTCAGATTCTTCTTGATACTCAGCAGTGCACATGGTCTTGCTTAGCTGTTTCTTTGAGGTCTACAAGTCAAGGAGGCAACTATGGTCTAATAGTTGGCCCTAAAGTTTCTATAAACTATATATGTATTTCTTGTGTCAGGATTGTGGGAACACAGTCTGAGCTATTACTTTTGGAGTTGAGATTTTCCCTCTCTCCACCACATGTCGAAAGTACAGTAAAGACCCAAAGCAGAGCTGTCAACCACTTAAATGTCATGATGGCCATGGCACAGGTAAGGCATCTGTTGAGTTTTCAATTAATGCAGCCCAGGGTATTATTATTATTTACATACCTCGTCTCCACAATTACAACAGTCTTTCCTGGTTTTTCTCATATGGGTGACGTGGGCCAAAGACATGGTATAAACCTTATGAGCAGGTGTAACCTATTTCTAGGCAGCCACAGTGGAGACCTGCCCAAGCCACTAATCTGATTGTGACGGTTCTTTGACTCGTGAGAAGTGCTTCATTTGGCAAGAAATTTGAGGTGGACTCCATACACCTTTATGGAATTTAATGGGATGCCGCAGGAGAAAGCTGCGTGAGGGAGGTTACATCCACAAGATAACATGAATGCTAAGTTACATATGGTTTACATTTACGTGGAATTGACAATGACACATCCATACAATGCAAGTGCACTTATCCTGGTGCACATGAAAACATATGCATTACGTATGTGCCTCATATCCTACCTCACAAACACATCAGACATCACGTTAGAGGGGTGCTGAGTAAATTTTACATAGCGAGATGGTAGACACTTCACCCAGTGGCGGTTGCAAAAGGCCTTTGAAATTTTACTGGAATCTCAGACACCGCCAATGGTCAGTTATAATCAGCAGTGCCAGCATTTCCAGCCCTCTACAATGGGTGGGTGCACTCTGTAGTCTGCAGCTGCAGGTGAGCAACACAAAATCAACCAAGAGAACCGTAAGTGGGTTCACATGCAGTAGACAGGGAGAATGCATGGTTAAGCAGAAAGTTGATGGTCAAGTCGTAATGTACTGCTGTATACATCATGCAGGACTTTCACACTTTAACTCGCATGGCACGTCCTTTTAAAGACGGCACTGTCAACATCTGTTGTTAATTATATATACACCACGGTACTCTTTGATCCTTCCAAGCATGAATCTACACACCTGTGTGGCTTTTTAGACAACAGAGGGTCTAATTATAGTGGATCTACAATTTAAGAGGCAATTTGTTCACCCACCAGCTACGGTCAGTCCAGGATGTGGCCATTGTTCAGTTTGCACCCGATTCTGAGTTTGTCACCTCTGAATGGGAAACTACACGCAAATTGCACATGTAATCACCGGTTTCGGGGTGCACAAAGCAGCAAGGTGAAATTCGTGAATGGCATTTAATGCTGTTTCATGTGACAATGAGTAATTGCTCCCAGCATTGTGATCAGTAGCAATGTGTTTATCCAGAAATGGGTGTGTATGTGATAAACTTCTTACATTAAGAATATGGCATTGACAATTTCAGCAGGCATAGGAGATTGCCTGTTTTTCTCTCCATGAAGTAAATATGTATTAAATAGGGCTCTCCAAGTGTACGTAAAGGGCTCGCGCATGTTTACAAAATGAGCAAATACAGCAAGCAGCAAGCAGGGGCTGGTCAAACTGTTTATGTTTAATCTCAAGTGTTACTAAATCTTCACCTCTTAGAGCACACATTGTGGAACAAAGAGGTGGCTGCATTAAACACGCTGACCTTCCTACCTTTCACTTGCTGTCTTAAAGTACAAACTTGTTTTAATTAGCAGTCAGCAAGCACACTGTAACTTCCCTGAAAGGAGCATTGAAGAATCGCTGCTTATTAACATCCCAGCGGTAAGCAAGCTCGCACAAATACTTAGAACCAAATAGTGTGCATTTCAGAAGTGGAGGGGATTAGCTATTGGGCACACAGCACAGTGGAGGAAATTGCTTTATTCCCAGTACTGCTGGGTACCAGGAGGCAATCACTGCGCCTCCAGCCCATTAACAGCGTTCAGAGTGTTGCTTTCCATAGAAGGGGTTATTGGCTAACCACTGGGTGACCAATTAAACGCTATGAATAAGTCCCAAACCAAACAGCATGGGCCCTGTTTGTGGCGCAGTGGTGTCATTACTAAAGTGAAAAACTTGATGAGAAAGGAACATATTTAATTATAGAACTATACAAATGGCTAATTAGGACCATAAAGTGAAATGAATGACTTTCAAGCGGATTTTTGAACGCTACTGATAAGCGCTCGGCATCTTTGGAGACCATGAAACTGATGCGCAACTGTAGGCGTGGTGTCATGGCGGCGCGCGGATCTCCATTAGCGGCAGCTCTCGTGACCTGGTTGCTCAGGTAGCATCGGCTCTAAAGACAATGCGCGCTTCCTCTCGCTGTCAGGGTTCCACCATTTTAAACCCCTGGCCTCCCATCAGTTCTGCTTCCTTTCACCATCATTTTTATGGGTCTCATTTGATACCATAATCTGCAATTGTTACTGCCTATCACATCTAAGTGGTTGTGTAATTCCGTGTCATTACTTTTCTAGACGTATACAGTATGCAGATTTACATTTTAGGTCACAAGCTGAAATTGCACCTCGTCGCCATCAGACACTGCTTCCCTTATCACCCATTTAAATTCCAGGGTGTAACAGTTTTATGTGTTCTGCGCAACATTAGTTTTTTTTAAAAATAAACCTGAACCTTTCCCAATGCTCAAAGGCTTTAATGAGAGCAGAACGTACTGATGCAAATACCTAAATACAGTAGTCTTCCAATAAAAAGTTTATATTGACTCCTGATAGCTTTTAGCATCTTCTTAACTAGTTCACGTAAGTTTGAGTGGGTGTTAAACTTTTAAAATAAGCTTTGAGAAGGAAGGCATCGCATTTGGTCAAAATTCACAAAAAATGAGTGCATAAAACAATTTCTCTGAAATGCGCTTTCCATGTATTCATAGATCCTGTCGGATTAGCAGAGACACACCACCAATTGCACCCAGCAGGGAAGAGGGCAAGTGCCGTGTGCCTGGCTTAATGTGTTCCTTCATATATTGTGCACTCTCAAGAAGTGGCTATGCACACTTTGCATAAGTGATGTCCCTCACATAGCCAGGGTCATCCATCCGGCTGTTACTGTGTAGCAGGACTGGCCTCCTCGGCCTCTGCTGGCAGATAGGGACTCGGGTGATTGTCCTCCATGAATAGTAATGTGACAAGCAAGGGCTGGATCCAATCTGAGCAGAGCTGCTTTAGACATGGTGTCTGCTTTTGTGCCAGGGCTCCCAAGCTGTCATTGGTGGCATGCCATAGAGCACAGTATGTCAGGAGCTTGCCTGGAAGGCCCTCATGACCCGCTGTTAAAAGCACCCCAAAGGAACACAGGTTCTGTATGCTGTATCATGGGAGGCATTCATTCGGGGATTCGCTCATTTCCTGTAGAGTGCCATTTTGCGGACACAAGGGCCTGGATCACAAAACACTAAGGCTATTTCATATGATTGGTGGTAATTATGGCAGTGTTTGCTCCAAGCACCTTTGACCACCCTATTATGAAGACAGGCAGAGTCAGCCTTTGCTAGGATAGCACCCTGGACGGACAGAAATTTGAGGCCATCTCTATCACTGGTGAATAAAACAAGGCAGCAAGGAGCCCCTTTTGCCTTCAAAGTTCAGTCCGTGTCAGATTACATCAGATCAGCGACAGGCTCTTGACACAAAGATGCGCACATCTCCCCCCAAGCACCGGAATCACCCACAACCTAGCTCCTTCATGCTGGTCTCAAGTTGTTTGTTGGGAAGGGTGTTAGTGTGTGACGGCGGGGGATGGGAGGATGATGGGACAGCAAACAAAGGCGCTGATGATGTGTTAAAAAATGGCACATGTGGCATGTTAAAACAAGCACTGGCAAAGCCAATAGGACTGCCAGTGCCAGCCAGCCTTTTGGCAATTCTTGTTTAGTTTAGTCATTGTTTTCGCAAAACATTATTGTTCAGGAAGCTGCTGGGTATTCACCAATTTAACAGAGAAACATTGACTAAAGGCAAAAATATTTTTTTGTCTCAATAAAGCACTAACTGGCACTGAATGTAACTACTTTCTGTGTAGATGTGCCTATTGTGAAAAGGCTTCATGCCATAGCTCATTGTGAAATCAGCCAATGACTGATGTGGGCTGACACATTGCCCCTTGATGCATGATTGAGTGGCTTGGAAAAAAATGTGAATGACACAACCACAGACAAATGGTTGAGAAGTGTCTGAAAACCCCAATAAGTAACAACGTTGCACAAATAATTTTAGAAAAATCAGAAGGTCCTGGCTAACAGAGCAAAAAAAACTAATATTTTTGGCATTGCCTGCCAGCATCTTGTTTTTGAGAAAGAAGGAAAGAAAGAAAAAAGAAATGAAAGAAAGATGAAAGGAAAGAAGGGAAGAAAGAAAGAAAGAGAAAGAAAGAAGGGAAGAAAGAAAGAAAGAAATAAAGAAATAAAGACGGAAAGAAAACAGGGAAGGTGAAAGAGGAAATATGGCAAGAAAGAAGGAAAGAAAGAAAGAAGGAAAAAAGAAAGCAGGCAATAAATGAAGGAAAGACTAAAGGGAAAGAAAGAAAGAAGACAAAAAGAAGGAAAGAAGGAAAGAAAGAAAGAAGCAAAGAAGGAAGAAGGAAAGAAAGAAATAAGGAAAGAAAGAAAGAAAGAAAGAAAGAAAGAAAGAAAGAAAGAAAGAAAGAAAGAAAGAAAGAAAGAAAGAAAGATTAAAAACCTGTTACAAGTGATGCAAATTAAACACAATAAAGGCTGATTTTCTTTCTGGACAAACTTTGTTAAAGAACCATTGGCAAAATCGAGTTCAGAATAAGCGTGTTCTGAAGAATTATCCACTCATGAATTCAAATGTATAATATTATAGCTTTCGGTTTGTGTATTGCATGCATAGTAAAAAAGAATAAATTAATACAGAACAGTACCATATGGACACAATTTGTTATGCTGTGAAATACCAGCAGTCATATAAACAAAGGACATCACAAAAAAAACAGCATTAACTGGAGACAGGAGCTTATACAGCAAGTCATGTTATCTGGGATAACCTCAGGCTCTAAACACAAAGGCATTCCCAAAGTAATTTTAAAGTACAAACAACTCACTGGTGCTGAAGGGAACTACCTTGTGTGTGGATGTGCTCATTGTGAAAGAGAAAAAAGCAGCCACTCAAAGCGAAGTTAACTAGAAGCAAAATGTGAATGTCGCGACGACCGGACCAATGGATGAAAAGAGGTGGCTGAACGCCCC
This sequence comes from Calotriton arnoldi, assembly GCA_963921515.1. Taxonomy (NCBI): domain Eukaryota; kingdom Metazoa; phylum Chordata; class Amphibia; order Caudata; family Salamandridae; genus Calotriton; species Calotriton arnoldi. The sequence continues at coordinate 330,085 of CAWUFW010015462.1, forward strand.
TTTAGGCAAGTATGTTATACATATAATTTAAGTGAAATCCAAAGGTCTTGGCAAACACTAGACCTAAAATTGAATAAAAACACTTTAAATTGAATCACTGGAGCTAAGTGAGAGGGACGCTACTGCTTGCTTGACCTTAATAGAGACATCTCTACGTGCCCCTCTGAAAATTGGTAGCTCGGGCCTGGCTTACCTTTGCCAAAAGCTGACCCTAAAAACAAGATTCTGCAGGTGCTATATTTGTTGTCTGGTAATTTGTTGTGATAATGATGTGTTCTATTATTTTTTATAATACTGTGTTTAGCTGCATTTTTGCAATGTGATTTTGGTATGTTGTGCTGTTGTAGTTGTGTTGCATTCTGTTTTGACTGTTTTGCTCTGATGAGTCCTGTTAGGTTATAACTGTGTTGTGATGTTGTGTATGTTATTGTGTTATGTTCTGCCATTTACTTTAGATATGTCATTAAATGCTGCTACATTTGCAGCCTAACTGCACCCGCCTTGAAAGTTCCTGAGACAAACAACCACTTATCACTGTCTAAAGAGGTGAATTAGCATACCTCTTAAGACGCCAGTCAGCCCAAATTTGTGGCGGAGACTATCTTAACATAGCGCTCCAAATGCACTCCCAATGGTCACTTTAAGTGATACCGTTTCAAGAACTCTCTCTTGAGAATATGCCCGCCAATGTTCTTGGCAGTGCCCGTTCTAAAATATCACATTGTGTCTCCACGCAAAGTCTTTTGACATGATTGAAGAATTGGCCACATTCACGCAATTTGTAATTAGATGCTAATGTCTGATCGCTGTAGCATGCAGCTGTATGCAGTAATTCGTCCCAAAAGTCAGCAACTCTCACCTGTTACTGAAGGAAAACAATTTCACCCTAATTAACAAATTGGTGAAAAACTCTAAATTTATTGCGACTTTTGACAAAATTGAATGTACGTTTTTACTACTCTAGGATGTGCAAAAAATAGGAATTGGATGAAAATCGTAGCTTCAGAGATAGGCGAAACATTTCTGAAACAACCGCATAGATAAGACTTATAGAGAAAGCAAGACATTTCAATTTCTGCAAGGGTCATTGCACGTGAATTAGCAGTGACAATATCGATGTGTTTATTAATGCTATTCAGTGCTCTGCCTGAATATCCATTGATGTGGGACAAAGACGTCTGCTACGGATCAAGCGTGCATCAGAGGCTTATCCGCCATCATAGCAGTAAATATTACTTCTGAATAGAGGAGCGGGTCTATAATCGTGCAGCAGTTGCAGGGGACAAAGTCAAGGGTACCCCAATCATGACTGTATTTTATTAAGAAACAGAGAGCACAGAGGCCCAGTTTCCTTCCGTTCTGTAGGACCCCTGACTTTCTGGCTTTTCCACTGTCTGAATACGCAGGTAAAAATGTCCGTGTGCACTAAAAGAGAGGAAATAATTACCTTACGCTCTGGGTTATGTTCCAGATAAAATATAAGCATCGTAATGGGCATAACGTTCGCAGTCTCTGCATACCGAGAGTAGCTGCACAACTATATATAAAACGATACACTTCATTCATTCCCTTTGCACTTAGATGTTAGCTCGCCTTAGAGTATTTGCTGAGGAAGCAGCTCTGCTTGGCTCAAAATGTGCCTCCTCTGGGCGAATCCTAACGCAAAGGAGTGCGGATGGGAGTGCTGTCACCTGCCTCTCTCGTCAGCCACTCTTTTAATAAGATCCTTCCCCATATGTCAAATGGGATTTACATGTTTCAGAATTAGTCTTTTAAAGTATCCAAGAGAGCCAAGCCTGCATTCTGAATTCTTTCTTCGCAATACAGGAAGCGACAGGGAGTTTGACAATATAAAGTGCCCTTCAAGCAGCTGGTAGGGATGCATTTAGACCATTATCATTTTTCATGTTTAAATATATACATTACACAACACTTAAATGTTAGTGTTATATCGTTCACCTGCCAACGACTGCAAAGAAAGTCTATTTGACTCCTCTTCCTGAATTGTGCATTCGCCTCAGACTTCATCCTGTGTTTGCAGTAAACATTTTGAAATAATTTTATTTTTAAACAGGTTATGTACCACACCTGCTTCGCCGTACCATTGTTTCGACTTGGTATACAATAGATTATATCTACCCAATAGATCCATCATATGTAATTAACATACTCATAGTTTTTGCACATGGTTTTTTCGACTTATTGACTACTTATCCTCAACCTGAAAATGACCCTTTCATCATATAACTATCCCGGATGTAAACATTTAAAAAAATCTTAAATACATTTTTTCCATATTTTTTCACAAAAAGTACCATTGTCAAACTTACAAAACAGAAATATCCAAAGAAGACACAATTGGAATTTTTTATTATATGCAATTGCAGATTCTTGACATGGGTTAGTCCTCAGGAGACACAGAAGCAACTTTAAGATAGTACCTTGCCAGCACTGTGAAATACCAAGAGCCTCGGCAAAGTAAGAATTAAGACATACAACAGTGCATTTATTAAAAACGAAAAAAAGCAAACTATAAAAAAAAAAATATCTATATACATGAAGATCAACTGTTAAACATGTATCATCTTAGAGAGATCAAATTGACAAAGAGGTAGAATAATAACATTAGGAGAAGATAGATAATAAAGAACACTTTTCACAAAAATCCTGGTTTTAGCACTTTAAAAAAATCACCATTCCAATTATTATACCTTTAAATATACACTTTTGTAGCAAAGAATAGATACACAATAAAAATAAAATAAAAATGAACATACATACAGGAAATGATACATATCTATGCACACCAACATTATTTCCAACACAAATATAAACATTCAGGATCATTTTCTTTTTCGGATAAAAGACTTTATTATTTTATAACGAAAAACAAACATAAATATTGAAATAGCCCAAAAGAGAAACTCAAGTAAGCAATAACATTAAGCTAATAACAGAGTCCTCTCTATAACTAAAACAAATCATTAATATGACCAATAACAAATCATTGTCCTAAATGCAAATTAGAAAATTGACAATTGTGTACTGGCATTCACCAAAAGAACATTTTAAAGTGAGCTCAAATACCTTTGCGGACAAATAGCACACAAAAGTAACAAAAATGCACCTTCCTCACTCTACCATTCATTAAACTGGTACCAGATCAAGTCATTTTCAATGAAACTAGTTACATTTGTAAATTGTACCTTTTCTTTATCTGAAAGAAGACACATCTCTGTAATCCAGAGGCACAGCTAGAAATGGTGCAGCACATAGTGGGCCTTATTACAATGTGGGACAGACACGCGGAAACAGGACCAACTGACCTCCGGTCTGCGGTCCCGACCGAACTCCAGTCGGCGGTCCCGACCGCCTAATTACAATGTGAGCGAACATGGTGTGGTCGCATTCTCCCATTTCTCAATGGGAGCTTGTGTTACGGCCATAAACCAGCCATAACACAAGCTCCCATTGAGAAATGGGAGTCTGTGTTCATCCCTGCACCCGTGGCAGGCACCTCAAGGTACCTATCACAAGGTGCAGGGATCAACAGGGGGGCACCATAGGTGCCCCCTCGGCCCCCAACCGGAGGCCGAATACAGAAGGGGGCCCTGCTAGGGGCCCCCAGACAAGTTTTCCAACAGGGTTTCCATGTCGGAAAGGCCGACAAGGAAACCCTGCCGGAAACCGTGCATCGTAATCCAGAAGGCCGAAACACCTTCCATTTGGATTACGGGCCGGTCTCCGACTGGCAGACGGGCTCCTGGAGGCCGTCGGAAGCCAGGTGGAATGACCAGCCGGTTTAAATTCCAACCGGCTGTATCATAATCAGCCGGTCGGAATTGAAACTGACGATGTCGTCGTAAGGCTTCCGACCTAAGGTCGGAGGCCTTACGACCGACATCATAACCGAGCCCAGTGTGTCATCGGGGCCCAGGGTACACCAATATATTCCCAATTAAATCCCTATCAAATTTAATATTTTAATTTTGAACTTTATTGTGGTTTTCAAACAGGAAACATGTAATATGCTTGTTTTAGAATCTGAAGTAGGTTATATGTGATTTTTTAATTTACTCAGTTAGAATTTGACGGGCCTCCAAATTGATAGCAAAGTTAGCAAAAAGACTTGTATGCCTCAGACTTGATATTTATCCAGAAAACCAATCAATATTTGGACTAAGAAATAACACTGGGGAGGGTCTTATAAAAGGCAAGTCATAAGCAACAGTAGAATTGGAGGCCAAGTGTGATGTTTTTGTAGCTAAATTGTGTCAAATAATGGTGATGAATGCTAAAGGAAATTAGGTAAAGGCTGAAAAACATCCCCTTTCCTTATATGTAGGCCCATAAGTGGGCAGTCCAGAAATTGTAGTGGATCGTTGTTTTAGCTAAAAGCCACATTCTAGAGCCATATGTGACAGCCTCCCCTTTATATGAGATGAAGCAATGGATAGGCATATGTATACCACCTCAGGTAAATGGCTTCCCACAATGGTTCGCAATAGACGGTAGATGCAAGATGATTTACTTCTTGGAAGATGAAGATGGAAGTAGTCAGGTAAAAATGTTCTTGCCTTATATTCACATTGACATAGGGCCTTTTCTAAAATCAATGTGGATTACATTTCATTATCATTTGTGGCTTGATAGAAACAGCATTATCCTTTTATCAGTCAACTTTTCAGACAATGAACTGATATTTGTCTTCATTGACAGAGATGGGTAAAACATATAAGTTTCTTTGGAAAATTGACTGCTCCTGGCTAAGTGAAGAAGCCTTAACTTTCATGCAGTTAAATGTATGCAAGTAGATTTTTATAATTCACTAGTCACCCAGGAAAGAAGTGCTGATTGTTATGAGATGAATGCTATGCATAAGATAGAGGAGTGCTTGACTCTTTAGGGATTACATAACATCCTGAAAATGTCTGCCAATCAGACCAACTTGGACAATTTGGTTAAATAACACTGAATTTTCAGACATCATCAATGATTTTAGTAAATTAAGATGTTCATAATCTAATTTAAGATTGAAATACATAACACAATCAAGGGTAAAGTACACCATGCAAAGAACATTCCATTTAAAGGACGGAGTATAATGTCACTTGCTCCTATCACTCCAATGTATGTTTCTACTTTTCTTATTAATTTTAGATTTTTGTCAGTACTCGTAAAGAGGACAGTTGATGTGTTTTGGATGTATTGTGCATTAAAGGCCTCATCATGATGTATAAAATGATTTATTCAGCATTCGATTTGTTAGGGGCATAAACATGAGCAGTATCAATTTTATATTTAGAGTGCTTGCAAAGGCATAAGTGTATCATTGATTGACTAACTTATGGCTCTTAAGCTAACACTGAATTGCAACAATGAGTAGCAAAGACTGTGACCAGGACGTATTCATATTACTGAAGAGCAGTCAGGGATGCAGAAATTACTAAGACCTGGATATATGCACGGAAAACACCAAAGCCATGCATCAGTGTACAGGAACTAGAATGGAAACATATGTAAGACACTTCAGGTCTTACTAAGGAACTGATATAGAATTTGGCAGACAGTTTAATGTCTGTCAGGACAATGGAGTACTTTACTCTGTAGCCCTGATGGACAACTCATGCACCAAATTTACAGATGTCTGTTGGCCCTTTTCCTCTCTATGTTGGACAAGTTAGATGGATGGCTCAGTCAAACATTTTAAAAAACTTTTACATTTTTCAAAAACAAACTCCCACAGCAGGAGCTTGTTTTTAATAAGGTATTCAGACAAAATATATATAAAAAAATATCGCCATACCAAAATATTGTGTCCAAAATATTGTGATATGGAAATATCATCAGCAAGAATATCGTTGTCAAGAATATCGATTTTAAGGTAAGCAATATCGATTTTTAAAATATTACAGTCATTAATATCATTTGCAAAAATATAGGCAGTGATTACGATGTCCACGCCCGACACCATTTCGTAAACGGGACCAGCCGACCTCTGGTCGGCGTTCCTGCCAGCCTCATTAGGATGCATTCCGACATTTCCCTATGGGAGCATGCATTACGGCCGTGAACTGGCCATAATACATGCTCCCATAGGGAAATGGGAGGTGTTGTTCATCCCTGCACCCCGTGGCAGGCACCTTAAGGTGCCTGCCACAGGGTGCATGGATCAACAGGTGCCCCCATAGATGCCCCCTCGGCCCCCAACCAGAGCCTGCACACACAAGGGGGCCCTGCTGGGGAACCCCAAACACGCTTTCTGACATGGTTTCCATGTCGGACAGGCCGGCATGGAAACCATGCCGAAAAAGTATGCATCGTAATCACAAGGGCGAAAAGGCCCTCCCTTTGGGATTACGAGCCAGTTCCGATTGGCCGATGGGCTCCTTGAGCCCGTCGGAAGCCAGCCGGAATGACCGGCTGGTTTCAATTCCGACAGGCTGATACATATTCAGCCGGTAGGAATTGAAACCGACGATAGGGGTCGTAACAGTCAGAGGCTTTCCGACCTCCATTGTAATAGGCCCCATAGTTGTTTAAAATACGTTTTTTAAAATTATTGTTATGTATTTTAGTATATATTTTAAATATATATGATGGACATTTTTTGTATAATTATTGTATATGTTTTTTAATATACATGTACATTTTTTAGTAGTTATTATATTTAGTATAATTAATTTTTGTGATTTTTAGTGATTTTAAGTGCCATAGCGGGTTGTGGGTTCACAGGGGTATAGGGTGGGAAGTAATTTACTTATAATACATTCATGATAATTTTGTATTTATTATTATTTATTTAATGTACATTTTATTTGCGGGTTGTGGGGTCTATAGGGGTAAAGGGTGGGAAGTAATTTATTTTTAATTAATTAATAACTAGTTGTTAAATCATACTCAAAATTAATTGATAATTAATTATGTTAATTGTGTAGTTCTTTTTTTTTTAGTTGTGGGGCTTATAGGGGTAAAGGATGGAAAGCAATTTATTTTTAATTTATTAATAATTAGTTAATAATTAATATGAATTAATTGATAATTAATTATGTTAATTGTGTACTTAATTACTTATTTGGGTTGTAGGGTTTATGGGGTAAAGGGTGGGGAGTAAATGAATTTAAATTAATTAATAAATAGTTGTTAAATACTATTAATTATTTAATAGACAACTAATTATATTACTTGTGTAATTAATTTTTTTTATGTTTAATTTCAGTTGTGGGTTGTGGGGTTTATAGGGGTAAAGGGTGGGGAGTTAATTCATTTGAATGAATATTTCGTTTTAAATTAATAATATTTGTTTAATTGATAATTATGTTAATTGTGCAATAGTTTTTTATAACGATTGTATAGGTTGGTTGTGTGTTTTTCAGGGGCATTGCGTGGGGAGTAAATTAATTTTAAGTCATTAATAATGAATTTTTAAATTAGTATTAATCTAGTAAATAATTTTCTGTTAAATCTTATGAATGTGTTGTGTGTTTTGTGGAGGTATATTGTGAGAAGAAAATTAATTAGAATTATTTAATAATAAATATTTAATTAATAATAATTAGTTTGCTGATAAATATTATTAGTGCCAATATTTTGCTTTTTAAAGTTAAGTTTTCAGTGCAGGTTTTGAGTTTTGTGGGGATTTAGGGTGGGAAATAACTAATTTAAATTAATGTAATAAATATTTTCTTGTTAATAAATAATTTCTAAATAAAAATAAAAATATTTGTTTGTATGACTTTTATTTATTTTATCTATAATAATATTTGTAATTATTTGTGATATGTATTTAACATTGTAATGTTATTATTTTTAAAAACCTTTAATATTAAATATATTTGTAGTTTTATTGTACATATTTATATTTTTCTTTATTTACTTTGTTTTTTAAATGATTTTATTTTGTTCAAGATATTTTGATTATTTTTAATGTTGCTCTGACTGGAGTGGGAACACTAAATTTTACCCATCTGCTATCCAAAACTTTCCCTACTGTTGTACTGACTGGAGTGGGTATGGTAGATTTTACCCCTCTGCAATCCAACACTTTCTCTACTGTTGCACTAAATGGACTGGTAATGGTAAATTTTACCCCTCCGCAATCCAACACTTTCCCTATTGTTGTACTGACTAGAGTGGGAATAGTAAATGTTTCCCCTCTGCTGTCCAACACTTGCCCTACTGTTGTACTGACTTTCACTACTGTTGCATTTTTCTGGAGGGAGATTTGTAAATTTTACTCAGTTTTATTATTTTTACGTTGCGTGAAATGCTAATAGGGGGAAAAGGCCCGCAGCACAAGCTTCCATTGACAAATGGATGTTTGTAAATATCTATGCACCGTGTGGCAGGCATCTCAAGGTGCCTGCCACACGGTGCAGGGATGTTAAGGGGTACCATAAGTGCCGCCTAGGCCCCATAGCAGAGGGCTAGGGTCCTGCTAGGGCCCCCCAAAGACACTTTCCAACAGCCTTTTCATGTCAGAAAGGCCGACATTAGGGGATTATGGTGGGTACTGTCGGAAGGGCCGTGGACGGTCTCTCCACCCGATGCCTCTGCCCGCCACATCGTTATGCGGTGGGCAGACTGCAGGGGCAGATGTCGGTGGGCCCGACACCGATGTGCCGTCAGTATCGGGCCCACTGACATGATAATCAGCCACTTTGTGTTGGTTCGTCCAGCCCTAAATCGGGCAGGCCGACCAAGAGTTTAGTGGAGAAAGTACTCCATTGCAATGGAGTACCCTCTCCAATAAACTCTAAATTGTCTCCAAAAACTATTCCAGAAAATCCACAGTGATGGGTAGAGTCTATGGAGACTTACGGAAAACAAAAAAAGACTTATATTTGAAAGTATCCTAATACACTCCCTGCTGCAAAATGGTGTCTATTAGGAGAACGTGGAGTATCAAACCCTGGGACTGGCAGACACTGTTGAAGTGCCATACATCTTCTGTTTGAACCTAAATTACATCTTATCTCCAGAGCCTTTAATCAATCACTGGAATGGGAACACTATGAAGATCGTGCTTGCAAGTCCACAGTTCCATGCTTCCATGTGTAATGCAGATCCTTATCTCATAGAGAAAAACTACAAGCATTTTCATCGCTATAATCAATACACTGATTGGTTCTTAAACATATCAAATGCCACAAGGATGATGTTCCCATATTATCAATGAGAACGCTGAGCCATCTCAAAGTGGGAAAGTGAACCTGCATTTGATACAAATTCCTGTATCTGAAGCCTCAGTCAAAATATAGGTTTGACCCTGATACTTACCTCTATAACCAGAATTACGCAAACCTAGCTTGTTGGTTTCTTTCTAGACACAGGATATTTATTTGCTTGCATTTTTGGACGAATATATGCTGGACAGTGGTTTGGGGTTTGGAATTAAGCAACACCATTACAACTAGTGTGGGAAAATGAGGATATTTAAATTCAGAGATCAGTCACAGTGTTACCGGCATGTTACTTTCTTAAAGATCTCATCTTTGTGAAGGACACTATCTCACATACCATTTGTTTTGGTGTTGCGAATGTTAGAGCATTATTAGGTCCTTTAATACCTAGCAGAATTATTCACAGTTTTGAAATTGGGGATGGACAAGAACATTGAGCATTGGAGAAATGCATGCATTGTTTGCAAATGGTACATTCAAAAGGTAAATTCAGAATCAAAAGGAAAATGTGTTTGCAGTTTACACAGAAATAAATGTCATCAAAGATTTACCAAAGAATTCACAATGAGTCTCACTAATAGAGAGGATCCTAGGCTTGTAAAGGTCGATATCAATGCTATGATATTGGAAAATTGTGCCTACCCTGAGATAATGATTGTTCATTAGACACCATCAATCAACATCAACAAAAATCAACAAAAATGTTTTATGACAGAATGAATTTGAGTATTTTTTTCTACATTAAAAAAACCAGAGATCTAAATTAATGGATTGCCATGGTCCTTATGAAAAAATCGGCTAATGTTGTAAGGGAATCAGCAAAACATATTAGATATAAATAGACACCGAGAAGATTCGAAGAACACACAGGGTGATGGATGATGATCTTAGACTGTTGAAAGAAACAAATATTACGCTACAGATCTAACATCATCTGCTTTTAGAAGGATAAAGGACATGTTAGAAAGCTACAAATATGAGCAAAATCTATCTAAAGCAAAATTTGTATTACAATCTTCTCTACAGCTTTTAAAGATGTGCAGTGTGCCTTGAAACCTTACTAATGACTTCATAACTTTAGAATCTCATCAATTAAATGAGCATCGAAGAATTCAATGTGATTGAACTAATAGTTTGATCTCTGTACAGGAGTTTGAAATGTCACCATTCACACATGGCTTTATTACAATTCCTATTTAAAAGAATCATATTTTGAAGGTTGCCTCTTGAAAACAGGAGGATGGTATGCATCATTGGGAAATTATTTTATACATTATATTGTTATTGGGTATGGCTCCAGACTTGAAAATGATTCTCAGTGAGTGATCAACTATTCAGATGGCTACTCATTGCTACACACCAAATCTTTCTCCATGGTGCTAGTCTTCAATGAATGAGTGGGGTGCCAAGTTTCATTCCTGCTGCACCTCTGTGGACAACTCGCAAAGTCAGAAATGCTGAGATGCGCAAACGTGATTTCAAGTTATTGGTGTTCTTTAGCCAATGAGTTTGTGCTTGTGGGTTTCCTTTAATCCATTTTAATTTGTTTCTTGGTTCACACTTTAAGCCCATTCTTCACTTTCTTTCATAGTAACACCACAGCAAGTGGGGATCTAAGAATTTCCTCCAGCCCACTCCGATAAAGCAAATGTTCGGGAGTAGACCAAAGGTGTCTCCCAAAAATTAGTGGGCGGAGTTCAAGCTTATCGAAGATCGGTCTGAGGCCCAAGTCTAGCATCAATGGTACTAGGGGGTGCTGACCGGTAAACACAAGAGTTGTCTCATAAACCTGTTTTCTACCATTACCAATGGCTTTAGGTTTTTGTGTCACCAAAGCTCCGCACCGTAAAGGGCAACTGCGAGTGCCTGATATGTGTAAAGTTGAACGACTGGTGATATAAATCTGCAGTGGGACCCTTATGTAGCTGCAACAGCCCCCCACTTTGTTGTTCGAGTTTTAATCTCCTTTTTACAGCATGGTGGGTCCAGTCCAATGTTTCGTCTCATGTACTCCCCAAATAATCAAAAAAGTGTACTTGTTCTAAGGGGACACCATCTAATGTGGGGTTTGGGCGCTTGTAGGACAAGGGTTAAAGACCATAAATATAGTTCTATTAATGTTAATTTCTAGCCCCTCATCACACAGAATTGACAAAAATGGTCCAATAATTTCTGAAGCCCCATTGGTGATTTTGACAGCAGAAGCGTATCATCGACGAACAGGAGAGCCAGAACCCTCATGCTTGGCAGTCGAGGGGCGTCATTGTCACAACTATTCAAAAAAATAAACGAGATCATTTAAAAACAGAGTAAAAAGGGTAGGGGCCTATACGCATCACTGTCTTATCAGAGCTTTACAGGAAGGAGTTTACTTGTGCGTAATTGTGCTGATACAGTCTCTCAATTATACTGCACAGGTAAGCTGAAATGTCCAGTTCAGCTAGACAGTTCCACAGCAGGGTTCTGGGGACCAAATCAAACGCTGTTCTGAGGTCAACAAAACGGCAGAAAGTCTTCCCTTTTCAATACTAACAGTCTTCCAATATATCATCTGCAGCCTAAAGACCTGGCCAACAGTGGAGGTATTAGGTCGAAAGCCCACTTGAAGGGGGCAAATTATGTCTTTCTCTTCAAGCCAACACTGAATTCTGCTGAGTATAACTTTGCTAAACAGTTTTTGGGAGGTGTCTATTAAAATGATAGGTGTGTAATTCGCTAGATCCAACGGACTCCCCTTCTTATATATTGGAAGAATCTCAGGCCCTCCTCACGTTTTGGGGATACTTGCTCCATTTAAAATGGTGTTAAAAACCACTGTAAGGTAGGGTGTCCAAATGTCTATTTCTGATAAAAACAAATCTCTAGGAACCTTATCAATGCCAGGGGCTTTACAAGGGGCTATCTTCCTGTAGGCCCCTTCAATCTCCATACACGTTATCAGGGAAAATCCTCCAGGGGAGTGTTGTGCGTGCTGCCTCCGCAGCCCCTGTGATCCCTTGGAGGAGGCCTGTGGCGCATACAACCTTGCGACCTCCGGCTGGAGCGACTGGGGGCTCTTTTTGGTCCGGCTGTTGGACAGGCCCTGAGATCCGGCCCGCACCTGAACTGAGCCTCTGGACCGTGGTGAACTGGGATGCGACGATAGGCTGAGTGGGACTAGCTTCTGTTTGTGGTGCTGCTGAGGAGACTTCTGTCAGCTGGGGACTGTGTTAGAGGAGGAGGAGGAGCCTGCTGCTGCATTCCCTGCGCCGCTCGCGCTGAAAAGTGCTGTTCAACTTTTGCAGTGCGGGGCGCGCCCGGGACGCCCCCAGGCATAACCTGGGCCAAGGGCGAGCCGGTCTGTGCCCCTCAGAGACCGGAGGAGGCTGGGCCCCCTTCTTGGTTCTCTGACCTTTGGGGTATTACCCTGTGGCCCCCACCACATCGTCAACCAGGAGTTGGAGTATTTATTAAGCCTACCGGATGAGAGTGTGCTGGGATCGGCAGCTGGGTGATTTCAGCCTCGGCTAGTGACCCTCATGCAGGTAGGAGACTCCTTATTTTTACTTTAACGTCCGATCTGGGATCCATGACCTGCCCCTCTTTCTCAAATATTGAGGCTGTAAGATTGGGGCTTGTTTGTAGCGGCACAGGCCCCTGCCAGTTGTAAAGATTGGTGCTAGCAGCATTCTCACGCCAAGGGCTCCCTATTGACGACCTTCTTCACCCGTTCGCATTTTTTCCCTTTAAGTGGCATTGTTGCTCTGCATTTTTTCAGGCCACCATCTTTGAAAATCTCTAACAGCCCTCAGCATAGTACTTGGGGATATATCTCCTAGAAAATCTTCTGGTTTGTCATAATGGGGAAACGTAAGCCCACTGCCAAGGAACCGGTGAACACTGTGTCAGCTATGGACCCCTTCTTGCAGTGTGTAGTTGGTGTTTTGGACAAGGAAATTGAGTTTTCAACTTGTCATCTTTCCCGATCCCCTGTGCCTTATTCCTCCCAAAATGCCCCCGTGCTTTCATGTCCAGGTACTCTAGAAAAAGCTCCCATGTCTGACCCATGATCACGGACCAGAACAAAGATATGGCTGTTTGTCCGTTCCCCATGAATCTCATTCATCAGGGTGGTGTGTGTCCATTGGACATTCAGATAAAGCCAGTAGCTTCTAATGTGAGCCCTGGAATGGAGAAGGGAGCAAGAGCAAAGAGAAAGGGCCCCTCAATGGGGAATTCTGCCAAGTGCAGGAAGAGCATCGGTTCGCATCCCAGCCCTGCAGATTCCACAGCCGTGCTCAGTCCGGACTTTGTAACCTAGTTTGACACTTTTAAGGCATCATTGTTAGCAGCACTGGATCGTAAATTAGACCCTATCCTTCATCGCTTATCAGCTATTGAACAGGACCTGAATAATCTGACTTCGTTTTCACAAGGTGACCCCACAGTGTTGCCCGCTATTTCTCTCGGCCAAAATGCACCACCGGCCAGCGAAGGTGTGGCGCGCACTATCTTGGCACAAAGCGTGGAGCACTCCAGTCCCTTTCTAAGTTGATACCTGACGGCGTACCTCAGCGTACTTTCCCAGACATGTGACAGGTTTGCCCATTATCATTGGATCAGAAAATGAATACCAACATGACATCGTCAATGGCAACAAGGTCCATAGATGGTGTTTCTTCACAGCCCAGGTTGAACCTGATATCAGGCACTGTAGCAAGTATGTCCTCTATCCCATGCACCATATCAAGTATGCCCTCTATCCCAGGAACGGTTGCAAGTATGTCTAATGGAGCAAAAGATGATATCCGCCGGGAGCATCCAGTAACTTTACCCAGAGCACATGTACTTTACATCTGCCACCTAATTCAACCCCCTTTGTAGTGATTTTAGCAAATGTTTCTCGTCCTGCCCCGGGTGCAAAGAAAGACTTCGTCCAACTCAAGAACAAAGTTGTGTATTGGTTGAATTCTAACATTGCAACAGGTTTGCGGGTGGGAAACCACATTATAATGTTACGTAGGATTGTGTCACCATTAATTTTATCAGCCCTCACGTTGTGGACAGAATCTTAAATATGGCCTCTTATTTTAACCCTGTGGGTTCGAATTCTTCTATCATGGCCCTGCCTCTTGGTTATTTTTACAGAACCCAGATTTACCCATTATTTCCATCTAGAAGGATTCAGGTGTGACCTCTAGACTTGTGACAGGGGAGCCAGCAGAAGGTAATCCCAGGAATAGTCACATCCAACCAATTTGCGCCATTGAGTTCATTAGAGTGCTGTGATTGACTCAGCATAGCTCCTCTTGAGCCTAATGCTCTTCCAACACAGCACCCTGTTGGGCCCTTGGGATCGGTCCAATCACTTCATAAGGGGTGCAACTTTATTTCCTGGAATATCGCAGGTCTGGCAAGTAAGTTTAATGATCCAGAATGGGTACTTTTTATAAAAATGTTTGATGTGATCTGCCTTCAGGAGATGTGGGCTATAGAAAATTGTTACCATTTGGAAGGATATAAAACCTTCTTTGTGCCAGCCACGACTTCTACTGCGGGAAGAGTCAAGGGGGGCTTGGTTACCTTTGTCTCTTTAGCAGTTCAAGGCAGTTTTGTCATGTTGTCACCAGACTTTCCCACTCTACAGGCTCTGTTGCTCTCTAGCGGTGCAAACAATTTAATGCTTTTACATTTTTACAACGCAGTAGCCAGCCTGCCTGAAGTATGTAATATATCACGGTTGGGCTCTTTTTTGAGAAATATGTCTTGGAACAAACTGTACTATCCCAATGTCCTCATAGCAAGAGATTTCAATGTCCATTTATGTGAGGACCCTAGGCTTGAGGGGGTAAAAGACGCTGGTTGTCCACACTATTCTGGCCTGCACATGGAACATACCTACCAGGACTGCCTATTTAATGCTATTATGAATGAGTTTGACTTAACTTCGACTATGAACAAATTGGCCCCAGATAAGAAGGACGTTGCGCCCAGCTTCATTGGGAGAGGGTGTGAGTGTTTCATCGATTTTATTTTCGTCTCTACACCTTTTTTTTCTTACATAAGGGACTTCACCATCCAGGAGAGCGTGTATAGTGACCACAACCCAGCGTGTGTGTTGACTGGTTGGCCCCGGGTAGTACAACCGACTAAGAATGGAATCAAGGGGTCCCTTATAGCTGTGGAAGGGGGAGGAGACTAAAGTGGGCTCAGATCATTCCTGACAACTTTTATGAGTCCCTACTTACCCAGTGTCATTAGGAGTTTGTCACTTGCTTAGACAGGAGGGCGCAACCATCAGATATCCTGGAGGGTTTTGATAGTATAACAGGAGCTATAGCTAATCTATTACAGGACCCGGGTAAGCATTCACCTCATATAGGCCCTAGATGGTTTGACTCTGAGTGATCCCGTGCCTCTATGAGATTGAAGGAAGCTCTGAGTATCAGACCAAGGGATTCCATGCTGGTCAAGGAATATCATAGACAATACAAAGCTGCTCTGGCAAAGCACAAGTTGGCTTTGAAAGAGGAGGCCTGGTGGGATTCAATAGGGTCCAGCACCCTGAAGAACAGCTCCACATTTTGGAGCATTATCAATGATACGTTCCTGACAGATGACAGTGCCAACCTACTGGATGCCCCCATCACAGAGGAAGAGTGGGTTAGCCATTTTGAGGGTATGTTTCAGATGGACCTTAGCTCTAGGGAAGCCCAGCTTACTTTAGAGGGCCAGTCCGAGATAGTGTTACAGCAGAGGGAGTAAGAGCAGGCATATCTCGGTTGACTGAAAATAAGGCCCCAGGACCTGATGGGATTCCCCCAGACCTTGACCTTTGAAGTTGGACACCTGGGTTCCTACCCTCACTTCAATTATCAATGTTGCGGTCATGATTGGCTTCCCAGATTCCTGGGCATTATCCACCATTGTCCCTGTTTTCAAAAAGGGAGATCGGGATAGCACTCATTGCTATAGGCCCATCTCTCCATTGGATTCAGTGGTTAAGGTAGTGGGATATGTGGTACTAGACAGGCTATCGAACTGGGCAGATGGCAACAATATTCTCGCTGATGTTCAATATGGTTTTAGTGCTGGTTGATCCATGGAGGACCAGAGTTTAAATCTTTACATGATTGTGAATAAGTATACTGTTGCCTGTTCTGGTACCATCTACCTAGCATTCATGGACTTGTTTTCCGCATTTGACTGCGACAATAGATCTAAACACTGGCAGATTATGCTCTCCATTGGTATCGATAAAGACATCGTCCTGTTTTTAAGGGATATTCATAGAGACACCAAAGCAGTAGCTCGATATTCGAAAGATCTTAAAGTTACCCGTGAGTTCTTTATTCAGAGAGGGGTGCATCAAGGGTGCATTTTGGCCCCTTTTCTTTTTAACTTGTACATCAATAATCTGGAGCAGTTCCTCTTGAAATCAAAACCTGACTGTCCCCAGGTGGAAAAGCGAAGTTTACCCATCCTATTGTATGCTGACGATGCTGTCCTTATGGCAAGGACAGCAAGGGGTCTACAATCTTTGTTGACTCCTTTTTCCATTTTATGGAGGGTTTGGACCTCCTGGTCGATAATAGTAAATCATTTATAATGCAGGTGGGCCACATTTTTTGTAGGGGTCATGCCGGTCCCTAGGACCAACGTTTTTTCCTACCTGGGGCTAGTGTTTGATGCAGCTTTGAATTAGGGCCTGTTAAGTTGTAAGAAAGGGGACTTTGTTAGGGCCATTGCCACTGTTTTTAACTTTGCCTCGAGACTGTCTAGTAGACTAATAGGGGCCCTTTTGCAGATTTATAAGGCTAAATGTATCTCCAAGGTTATTTACGGTAGTGAGACTTGGGGCTACATTACGCATGATGCATTGCAAGTTGTTGAAAATATATTTTTGAGACGGATACCCTACTTATCACATGGTACATCATCCTTTGCAGACCATGAAGAATTAGGTATGGCCTTCCTCTCAGACTTGTTGGCTTTTCGTCCTTTATCGTTGTGGTTGAAAATATGGCTCGAGAAAGGAACTGTCTGAAGGGACTGTCTTTCTCTTGATTTTTCTAACTGCATTTGCTGGCTCAAGTACTTCAGAGAAAGTTTTACCAGCATGGGAAGGTCAGACCTATTTGAGAACCTGGAGAAAATCTGCAAGAGGGACCTGCATAGTGTGAAGGAGAATTTTTTTAAATAAGCACGCTTGGGACAGGGAAGAAGTAGAACTGAGGAAGTCCAGTATCCAAGTGCATGCCTTATTGAAAACAGGGCCCTCTACGGAGCCCTATCTTTTATGGTTTAAGAACACCTATGACCGTGTTTTACTGTCCAGAATTTGTTTGGACCTCTTTCGCTAACTTCTGGCCCACCCCGGTGGGGCGCACAAAGGGCAGATCCTCTCACCCTGTGGCTGCGATGGGAAATCTCCACAGGACATGATGTACATCTTAATGTTCTGTAGTTTTTATGAGGTACCAAGAAAGTCTTTTATTGTTCTAAATTCTTAAAAAAGCAAATTTTAGGCAGTTTAGACCCGCTTTTATCTTTTTCCAATTACTCTCAAAGAATACTATATTATATGTTCTTAATTTTTTAAGGGTCGCAATCAGACTTAGGGCCAGTTGTCATTAATTCTTCATGGACAAATCTCGGGCACAGTGGTGACTCGAGATCTTTCTTAATTAGAGTCCCTGCTATTTACTTTACACTTTAGGGGGCCAGGATGGTTGGTTTTATGATTATGATATGAGATCACTTATTTGTTTTGCACTCTAAGGGGCCATGAGGGATGGTTTTATCATCTTGATGAGATTGTTTCTAATATAGTGCCTGTTATATATCCTGTATTCTATGGGGCCCTGATGAACGATTTTACTGTGTTTGATATAACATTTTGTGTATTCTGCATTTTTTTTGACTGCGATACTTTTAATTGCTTTTATTTACAGACTTCGCTTACGTCTTGATACAAGTTTTGGTGAAATGATGGATCCACTGTATTGCCTCTTTTAGTCCTTGATGCAAACTTTTTACTGTGTTTGCTTGACTTTTATGGTTTTCTTTGCGAAAACCGAATAAAGTTTTGTTGATTGATTGACTTGTATGCTTGTTGTATTCTTTCTTTTAATAGTCGTTTCACATTTGGGACACACAAATACAGCCAACGCATTCCGTCCGACCACATAGGGAATTCTACAGGGCAAATATTACTTTGTCCAACAGGACAATAGTCCTTGTCCAATTAAAAAGAATCCTTAATATTCAGTGTTGCCAATCTATCAGAATTATAATAAAACAACTAGCGGTCCGAAAAAAGAGACTTCAAATGTGTCTCCAAGCAATGTTTATCTTACGGGTTGGTGTGAAAGCCATGGCTGCAGGAACCAATCATTTAGATAGTGTAATCACTATGACTTGATTCAAATCAGACTGCCAAGGTCCCGGCGTGTTCGGCAATGACGAAAATTCATTCATATGCTATGGGATATACTGAATTTATATTGGAAAACTGGATAGGGTTGTTCTCAAACTTCTTTTGTTTGTTGAAAATTAAAGCCATAGATGTAAAAATATAGTTTGCATCAATTGGGTACTGAACTATTCAATTTGCTCACCTGTTGTATCTCCTCAATAAGTTATTTCTCTGTGGAGTTTTAACATCTACATGTAAATCACACCTTTGTTTAGAGTTTCTCCTAAAAAGATTATAAAGTTTCTGGACAGGTTTCAAAAAGGTATTTGCACACCTAATTGAACAAATACTTATTCGTAACCCTGAAACACTTATCGTCGATAACTACCTCAGCCTCTCTTCCGCCATAAAAACCAACTACATCTTCTATTCCAAACGCCCCTCCAAATGGAAAAGTACTTTCCTACGTCAACTCCCAGTCACTCACTCAATCAAAATTCCCTATGGATTTAAATTATCCACTACTTCCTCCCCAATTTTTCCTGGTGAAATCGACATCTCCATCTTCAAAACGGGTAACATCCTTATACAAGCCGCTCGAATCACACCTCTCCATCTTTGAGCACCACTTCAGTACCTTGTCTCTCCACCTAGACAAAATGATCCCTAATCCTCCGTATAACCAACCGATCAACACCCCCCGCTCTCTCTCCTTACCCCTACCCCACTCTCCCCTCCCCTCTCTTCCCTCCTACCAACACCTTAGTCCAAACATCTACTTCCCACACCCCTCCCCTTTTATCTCTATAACCAATACCAGCTCCCAATCACAATCCCCCATATACTCTCCCCTCCAATGATCCTCCCTCTTCCTGACATCCCCACTTCACACCCCCTCCTCCAACCACTCACATCCTCCAATAACCTGTCCCCCCAACCCCTTCCAAAATACTCTAACCCTTATCCTCCCTCCTTGACCCCCCAACCTGAATCCCTACCCCTCCTCCCCGGCTCTCCCACCGTTCCACATCTGGCCCTACCCTCACCCGCGCCTAATCCTCCACCACTACCACCAAATTTCTTGCCACCGTTAATCCCCGACGCAGTCATACTTCAAACTCTCAATGCCCTCATATTATTTCTATCCACATCCCCTGGAGTTTTCTAATCTCTCGTCCTCCATCATGCCATCACCTACGCCTAATAGCCCTATCTCAACTCATTCCACCTCCATCGACCCCACACAACCCACACACAACTGCCCCCCGTCTGCAACAAACACTATCCATTCCCTCTCACCCTCATCCTCCCCTTCTAAGATCCCCCTCTCCCTATAACCTTGACCCTACACAACATTGAACGCAATCTCTCTTTACTGACTAATGAATTCTCTCGACTTAGAGAAGATATTAAATCCCTCAGCTCTGGAACCCGACTCACACGTGCAAACTCACCCCACTCCAACCGCAAAATCCCCGCCAACATCAATCGTCATCATTGGAATACTTCCCTCTCTACAACCGGATGTCTAGACCTCGCCGCACCTCGAACCACCTCTCCCCATCAGACCTCTCCGAACTATGCAATTCTTACCATCCTAATACCCTAGTCAACAACCCACCTCCCACCTACTCCAACATCCCTGTCATTCTAGGCACCAACAGAATTCCCTCCTCTCCCGCCTCCCCAAGACCCCTCCACATCTCACCACCATCCACTCCTGCCCTCCCCTCAAAACAACCCCAAACCACTCGCCTGCATGCTTGTTAACTGTCGATCTGCCGTTCGACACGCCACTGAAATCTCCGAATCTATCCTTAGCGAATCAATTGATATTGCGCTCCTCTCGGAAACATGGTTCAATGACCACTCAACGAGCATGCTTGATCTAATCTCCCCCGGATACTCTATCCTCAGAAAAGACAGACCTGACAGAATAGGGGGTGGCCTGGCCATAATCTTCAAAAACGAACTTCAGCTCTCCCTTGTTAACAACTCTGGCCATTCAACTTTCGAATACCTTGAAGCTGAACTTAAAGTTCAAAATACCCATCCTATTCGTTTACATACTATCTACCACCCTCCTGGTGAACCTCTCTCCTTTATTGATGAACTTTCTGACTTGATGACACAAGCCTCAATATCCAACTCAAAAAATCTCTTCCTTGGAGACCTCAACCTCCACTTGAATGACACCAATGATCCGACTACCACCCTCTTCACCAACCTTCTCGAGATCAATGACCTCAAACAAATATGTCAGTCCCCCACCCACACCAAAGGAGCCACCCTGGACGCCATCATTACCAACAATGACTTGGCCTTCCTGACCAACATCATCCCCATTGACTGGTCCGACCACCACTTCATATTGTTCACCATTGCTATCACACCCCCTCCCCTCCCCACCAAACAAATTAAACCCTTGAAATGGACCAGAAATCTAAAATGTATCCCTCCTGACGAGCTTGAGTCCAAACTCAAAGCTCAACTGCTCCTCACTCCTCCCTCACATAACGCAAATGAGCTTACTGAGCACTTTAATAAAGCTGTTACGGATGTCCTAGACCAAGTGGCCCCTTCTAAACTTAAAACTCTAAGAAACATCCCTTCCAAATCATGGTTCAACCTAGAACTTAACAACGAAAGACGCTCATTAAGACTGATGGAAAGAACCTGGAGACAGCATCCCTCCCACTCAAACCTGACACTCCTCAGATCAGCTAGATCCACATACAAAAAACACATTTTCAACGAAAAGGCATCCTTCTTCCGTACTCAACTCGATCGGGCCAAAAACAGACCTAGAGAACTGTTCAACATTATCCGCCACCAAACCTCCTCAGCTCCGCCTAACCCCACGGCCTCTACCATTAGATGCGAAGAAATTTCCCTCTTCTTCTCTGAAAAAATCGCCAAAATAGATCAATCCTTCCGCTCAACTCAGATCCCAACCAACCCCTACTTACTCCTGACATCACCTCTAAATCTCACTCCTCACTCTTGACATCCCCTGATCCCCCCTCACACTCACCCGCTCCCTCACTTCACCCTAACCCCTCCTTACACATTCCTTCTCCTATTACCACCCTAAACTACCCCCACACCTTTCCACCACTTCTCCTCTCGTACCAATACACCAAAACTCACGACTCTAAAAATAATGCCTCCTGGCAAAATTTCCTCCTTGTGACTGAGCGTGAAATCCACAGCATCATTGCTAAACTAAAACCATCCTCCCATACCAAAGACCCCCTCCCATTTAACCTCGTCCAAGACCTAAAGCACATCATTGTCCCATCCTGGACCACAATCATCAACTCTTCCCTTGCTACTGGAAATGTCCCTAGCTCCCTTAAACTTGGTCAAATCTCCCCCATTATTAAAAACACTAATGCTGATCCTAATGACTTAAACAACCTCCGCCCCATCACCAACCTCCCCCTTCTTTCTAAAGCCCTTGAAAAATGTGTCTTGCTCCAATTAGACAAACACATCGAAAAATTCAACCTTCTGGACCCCTTACAATCAGGCTTCAGAAAAGGCTGCAGCACTGAAACTGCCATACTAACCATTGTTGACGACATCCACCACTCCCTTGATAATGGTGAAACATGTCTACTTATCCTCCTTGATCTCTCCGCAGCTTTTGACACTGTCAACCACTCTGCCCTACTTAACGTGCTCAAAGATCGTTTCGGCCTCAATGGTACTACCCACAAATGGTTCGTCTCCTATCTTCAGCATCGAACCCAGCAAATTAAAATTCAAGACTGTCTATCTAACCCCACTCCGATCTCCCTAGGAGTCCCCCAGGGTTCTATTCTCTCACCCTCTCTCTTTAACCTCTTTATGGAACCCCTCACTCTCATTCTTAAAGAAGCTGGTATCAACTACCACCTCTATGCCGACGACACCCAACTCTACTATAAGATCAAATCCCATACCGACATCATACACCTTAATAACACCCTCACTAAAATCCAATCCTGGTTCCACCTTAATCATCTCAAACTCAACCCCCAAAAAACTGAAATCATTCTCTTCTCCCCTAAAAACAACCCCCTCCCCATTCAAACCTGGATCTCTGACCTCAATGCCCTCAACTGCTCTCTCTCCTTGTCCAACTCAGTAAAATCTCTTGGTATCTCCATCGATAACAGCCTCAACCTCAATGTCCACATCAAAAATTCGGCTAAAGGAGCCCTCTTCACTCTGCGTCATCTCAAGAAAATCAAACCCTTTCTCCCAACTGAAGATTTTAAATTAGTTGTCAGAAACTGAGGCAAGCGGCGCCTACAGTGCCGAATTCCGAAACTACATGTCCCAGGAGGCCCGCGCTGGGAAGGGATACATGTAGGAGTGACGCACGAAGAATGACGTGCGTAATTCGGAGTTCCGGCGGTCTCTCTCTCGGCTGAGGAGAAGACGGTGGCGGTTCGTTGCCACTCTCCGGTTCTTGGACTTGATTGGGGGATCACCTTTCTGATTTGAGGAGTCCGGCGGCTGCCGAGGAGAAGGAGGTAAAAGGCGTGCAGTGCGGTGAGGTTTCCCGCATACACGCCGTATTCAGGATTTTGACTTGTTTATACGTTTTGGGGCAATTTGTCGATCCCTAGGGTTCCCAAGCGGAATGCAGTGGTGGGCTGACCACGCATTACCGTCTTAAGAGTGCACTCTTTTGGAACCACACCAGAGCGGAGAGCGGTGGTAGGTTCCACGCTCTGCCGTGTCGGTGGGCTTCTGTTGCCCTATCTATCGCCTAATTAGCAGAGCGGAAAGTGGTGGTGCAGTAACCACGCTTTACCGTGTCTGGGAGTTTTGTTTTGGTTGCAGTTCGCATCACATACCAGAGCGGAGAGCGGTGGAGAAGGAACCACGCTTTACCGTATCTGGGTAATCAATACGGCTGGCTAGTAATCTCCACTCCTGAGCGGAATATGAAGTGGTGAGGTCAACCACTTCTTGCCATAAGTTCTAGAATGTTACTCTCCGGATTTACCTTTGTGGTTTTTTTCCTAACATTCCGTTGGGCACTAATATTTCAATAAGGAACGTTCTTGGGATCAGCGTGGCATTCTTTTTCTTTCTTTTGGATTATTATGTTGGCAAAGCTTGGCGTAAATAAACTCTAGGTATGTATGGGAATGAATGATGAAGAAATGCTTGGCTGGCAACAACATACCTAGGTTTTCTAACAGTATACCTTCTGTATTATAGATACTGTGATCGCCAAATGAATGCCTTTTCGGTTCCAAGAAGTCATGGTTGTTTATTCAAGGTACAGACAGGGACGTAGTGAGATCGTAGAAGAGTAGTCATTCATAGGCATTGTTTTTTACCCTGTTATTTTTTCTTACAGGTTCCTTCCCTGCTGTTCCTTCCCTATCCCTTCCCTCGCCTGATCACTCGAATACTCTGTGGCATGAATGGGGTGTTGGTGAGATCAGGAGGTGGACCCTCTCTTGCTGCAACTGGATTCCGCGGAGCGTACCCTGACAGAATTACGCACCCAAGTATATAGCGCCCGCCCGATCCAGGTGTAGCAAGATATGGCGTCCCTGGATGATGTTCTTCAGGCCTTGGTCCTGGTCCAACAGGAATTAGCCTCCTCTAAGGCGGAAACCGCTGCTTTAAAGGAGAAGGTTGAAAAATTGTCTAGGAATCCCTTTGATGTATCCTCTGCAGCTTCACATATACAAGTTACAGTGCCACCTCCCATACCATTGGCTAGCCCTGAGAGATACGCGGGGGACCCGCAAAGGTTCAAGTGTTTCTGACACAGATTATGCTGCACTTCTCCTGTAAACCTGCCTCTTTCCCCAATAATCACTCTAGGGTGGCGTTTGCTATTTCATATCTGGTGGGGGACGCTGCGAACTGGGCCCTCCCTTTAGTCAGGAACAACGACGTGGTATTGTCTGATTGGTCGGCCTTTAGGGCCGAGTTTGAAAGAGTTTTTGACCGCAGGGCTACTACGTTTAGCGCTGACAGGGAATTACTAGACCTGAAACAAGGAAAGAACGATTTGGTAACCTATTTGACTACATTTAATAGACTAGTGGCAGAAACAGCCTGGCCAGAAGAAAAAAGAATGTTGTTGTTTTACCAAGGGTTGCGAGATGATTTGAAAGACGTGCTGGCGCAGATTGATCCCCAACCCACTACATGCATAGACATGATAAACCTAACCCTGAGATTGGATTTTAGGATGTCTGAGAGAGGAGGTGAGAGAAAAAGGTGGGAGAGAGGATATTATAGGTTTGATAGACCTCCTCGCAGACCAGCGGGTAATGCTGAGGCCGAGGCTGAACCTATGGAGATTGGGGCCGTCAGAGCACCACTTACAAGGGAAGAAAGGGAGAGCCGCAGAGTGCAGGGTCTGTGCATGTACTGCGGAAAAAAGGGTCACTATGTTAGGAATTGTCCTTCTAAACCCAAAACTCCCAGTGCCTGGTCGAGGAATAAAAGGGTGGCGGTGTCTACCACCAGTTCTGAGTCAGGAAAAACGGGGTGCTCAGGTACAGAGGGGGAAGACAAACAGGGTTGGAAACTCCCCTCCTTATCAACCAGAGTCCTGCAGGATTCTGAGTCGCACATAGTGCTTCCCATGGGTCTTGAGAGTAAACAGCAGTTCCATCAGGTTCTGGTGATGTTGGATTCAGGGGCGAAAGGTAACTTCATAGACAGTGGGTTGGTAACATGTCTAGATTTAACTAGAATACCTAGGGAGAACCCAGAAGAAGTCTTGGCTGTGGATGGCAAACCCCTAAAGCCAGGGCTTATCCGTGAACGAACAGAGATGGTTGTGTTGTCCATAGCAGTCGAGAAAGGAAGACATGTAGAGGAGCTGACGTTAAACATCATAGAGGCCCCTCAGTATGAGGTGATTCTAGGGATGCCGTGGTTGTGTCACCATAACCCCACCATAGATTGGGGAACTAAATCAGTGCAATTCGTATCGGAGGAATGTCATAGTCATTTGGTGCCGTACCCTCTTTCACAGGCGGTTGCTTTGACGCATCCTCTTGTTGTAGCTACAGCAGCTGAGAAGGAAACGGTATTACCGCTAGAGTATAATCAGTACATGGATGTGTTTAATGAAACCAAGGCAGAACAGCTACCACCTCACCGAGAGTATGATTGCCGCATCGACTTGGTGGAAGGGGCTACCATCCCGGCATGTAGGGTGTATGCGTTGTCTGTGCCCGAAACAAAGCATTTGCGGGAATACCTGGACCACTACTTGGAGATAGGTTTTATCAGGTCATCTCGTTCCCCAGCGGCTTCTCCACTATTTTTTATAGCCAAGGCCAATGGTGATCTGAGGGCCTGTGTAGACTATCGACTGCTGAATAAAAACACCATACGTAACAGATACCCTTTACCACTCATATCGGTGTTACTGGATCAAGTGAGAGAGGCTAAGATCTACACTAGGCTGGACTTGAGAGGGGCTTACCACTTGGTGCGTATCCGTGAGGGGGACGAGTGGAAGACTGCCTTTAAGACTCGCTACGGTTTGTATGAGTACATGGTTATGCCGTTCGGCCTGTGCAATGCCCCGGCGGCATTCCAGTACTTCCTTAACGATGTCTTAAAGGAGTTCGTGGATCACTTTGTAGTGGTCTATATTGACGATATCTTGATTTACTCAGACAACAGTACTATCCATAAGGACCAGGTTATGATGGTGCTGGATAAGTTGCGTGAGCACAGCCTGTTTTGCAAGTTGAGCAAGTGTGAGTTTGGTGTGAGGGAAGTAGAGTTTCTGGGGGTAATGCTTTGCCCGGAAGGTTTGCACATGGCGGAGCGTAAGGTACAGGCAGTACAAGAATGGCCAACTCCAAAGAACATGAGGGACGTGCAAAGCTTCCTAGGGTTTGCGAATTATTATCGCAGGTTTATTCTCCATTTCTCCCAGATAGCAGTTCCCATCACACGGTTACTCAGAAAGGGAGTGCCTTTTGTCTGGTCAAGGGAGGCAGAGGAGGCGTTTACCTACCTAAAGAGGGCCTTTACAACTGCTCCTGTGCTTTCCCATCCTAAACTAGAACATCCTTTCGTGGTAGAGGCGGATGCCTCGGATGAGGCCATCAGTGCCATCCTTTCACAAAGAAACCAGGGTACAGGACAACTTCATCCGGTAGCTTACTTGTCCAAGAAATTAAACTCGGCACAAAAGAACTATACTATTGCCGAGAAGGAACTCTTGGCTATAAAAAAGGCTTTTCAGGAGTGGAGGCAATATCTGTGGGGGGCTTGTTACCCCATTACCGTTTATACAGACCACCGTAATTTACAGTATATGAAGTCGGCACGGCACCTCTCACAAAGACAGATGAGGTGGATGCTGTTTTTTGCCGAGTATGATTTTGTGGTTACCTTTAGGCCTGGTGTAGAGAACCGTAAAGCAGACGCTCTGTCCAGACAGGAATCGTTAGAAGCCTCTAGGGACGAGAACATCGAGGCAATCATCAAGCCCTCAAAGGTGATCTGTGCTATCAGAGTGGAAAACTTTTTGGATGAGGTCAGAAGGCACAAACACAGCTCAGTGTGGGAGGCATGGGCGGAACAAGATGACGACCGCACAGTGAAGCAGGGTCTACCATTTTATAGAAACAAACTATATCTGCCCAAGCAGGAATTACAAAAGAAAGCCTTTACTTGGTGCCATGTATCTCCATTGGCTGGACATCCGGGCATACGTAAAACCTTACTGTTGATACAACGGCATTTTTGGTGGGAGACTATAGGCAAAGATGTTTCAGCTTGGGTGGCTCAGTGTGAGGATTGTGCGAGAGCTAAAGGTGAAAACACCAGGAAGAAAGGAAAGCTTCTACCCATGCCTACTCCTCAGCGACCCTGGCAAAACATTAGTCTAGATTTTGTAACTGGTTTGCCTCTAGATCAGGGCAATTCAGCCATCATGGTGGTGGTGGATAGCCTCACAAAGATGGGACATTTCATTCCATGTAGGAATCTTCCTACAGCAGGACAGACAGCGCAGCTACTAACCAGTAACATCATCCGTATTCATGGGGTGCCGGAAGTGATAGTGTCCGACAGAGGACCTCAATTTATCGCCAGGTTCTGGAAAATGTGGTGCCGAGCCTTGCATATTAATGCAACGCTCTCTACAAGCTTCCATCCACAGACTGACGGGCAGACGGAACGGTTAAACCAGACCTTGAAGAAATACTTGAGGTGTTATGCAAGAGAGGCCCAAGACTCGTGGGTGGAATTACTGTGGATGGCGGAACTGGCATATAACAATGCTTGGCATTGCTCAATAGGAGTTTCTCCTTTCGGGCGAACTTTGGCTATGATGCCAAAACACTGCCCATCATCCTGCCGGAGGACATAATGAATCAGCCCTCAGTACAGGAACAGGTGAAGAAACTTCAAACGGTCCATCGTGGTGTAAGAAAGCATTTGTTGCGAGCCAAGCAGGTGTACAAGCGGTGGGAGGATCGACACAGAATAAACGGGCCCCGATATCAGGTGGGGGACCGGGTATGGTTGTCCACCAAGAACATCCGATTTAAACTCCGTAGTGTGTTCCACCCTAGGTATATTGGCCCGTATCAGATAATCAAACAAATCAATCCAGTGGCCTACAAGCTGAAGCTGCCTGCTTCTCTTCGGATTCACCCTGTGTTCCACTGCAATCTTTTGAAACCTGCTCTGACCTCTCGGCGCCGTAGTACCCCGCCTGTGGTGTGTGATGGAGGGCTTGAGTATGAAGTCAAGTGCATTCGGGACTCAAAACTGAGGAGGGGGGTCCTGTGGTACCTGGTCTCTTGGAAGGGGTATTCGGTGGAGGACGATTCCTGGGAGCCTTGGCAGAACGTTCATGCGCCGGTGGCGGTCCGCTCCTTCCATAGGAGGT
Organism: Calotriton arnoldi; assembly: GCA_963921515.1. Taxonomy (NCBI): domain Eukaryota; kingdom Metazoa; phylum Chordata; class Amphibia; order Caudata; family Salamandridae; genus Calotriton; species Calotriton arnoldi. The sequence goes on from CAWUFW010015462.1 coordinate 358,556, forward strand.
TCCCGGCCAAGCCTGGACCTAGGAGGCGCTTGGCGGGAGGGCCTACTGTCAGGAACTGAGGCAAGCGGCGCCTACAGTGCCGAATTCCAGAACTACATGTCCCAGGAGGCCCGCGCTGGGAAGGGATACATGTAGGAGTGACGCACGTAGAATGACGTGCGTAATTCGGAGTTCCGGCGGTCTCTCTCTCGGCTGAGGAGAAGACGGTGGCGGTTCGTTGCCACTCTCCGGTTCTTGGACTTGATTGGGGGATCACCTTTCTGATTTGAGGAGTCCGGCGGCTGCCGAGGAGAAGGAGGTAAAAGGCGTGCAGTGCGGTGAGGTTTCCCGCATACACGCCGTATTCAGGATTTTGACTTGTTTATACGTTTTGGGGCAATTTGTCGATCCCTAGGGTTCCCAAGCGGAATGCAGTGGTGGGCTGACCACGCATTACCGTCTTAAGAGTGCACTCTTTTGGAACCACACCAGAGCGGAGAGCGGTGGTAGGTTCCACGCTCTGCCGTGTCGGTGGGCTTCTGTTGCCCTATCTATCGCCTAATTAGCAGAGCGGAAAGTGGTGGTGCAGTAACCACGCTTTACCGTGTCTGGGAGTTTTGTTTTGGCTGCAGTTCGCATCACATACCAGAGCGGAGAGCGGTGGAGAAGGAACCACGCTTTACCGTATCTGGGTAATCAATACGGCTGGCTAGTAATCTCCACTCCTGAGCGGAATATGAAGTGGTGAGGTCAACCACTTCTTGCCATAAGTTCTAGAGTGTTACTCTCCGGATTTACCTTTGTGGTTTTTTTCCTAACATTCCGTTGGGCACTAATATTTCAATAAGGAACGTTCTTGGGATCAGCGTGGCATTCTTTTTTCTTTCTTTTGGATTATTATGTTGGCAAAGCTTGGCGTAAATAAACTCTAGGTATGTATGGGAATGAATGATGAAGAAATGCTTGGCTGGCAACAACATACCTAGGTTTTCTAACAGTATACCTTCTGTATTATAGATACTGTGATCGCCAAATGGATGCCTTTTCGGTTCCAAGAAGTCATGGTTGTTTATTCAAGGTACAGACAGGGACGTAGTGAGATCGTAGAAGAGTAGTCATTCATAGGCATTGTTTTTACCCTGTTATTTTTTCTTACAGGTTCCTTCCTGCTGTTCCTTCCCTATCCCTTCCCTCGCCTGATCACTCGAATACTCTGTGGCATGAATGGGGTGTTGGTGAGATCAGGAGGTGGACCCTCTCTTGCTGCAACTG